>QXEO01000312.1:0-84294 GCA_007115705.1 Dactylis glomerata | reverse complement strand
AAAAAAATTAGAATCCTTGGTAGTTGTTTTTACTTATCTGCTTTTAGTTTTGTTACAATGAGTAATCCTGAAGTAGAAGTTCGTAGTTTCAAGCAACAAGGGGGAGAAAGTTTAAAAGATGCTTGGTACCGTATTAACAATGCTCATCATAGGTGTACCAAAAAGCACTCCACCACGATCCTCCTTAGAAATTTTTATGTTGGTATATCTAGCTGGAATAGGTATGTTCTTGATACTCTTACAGGAGGTAATTTTCTGGGTACTCCCGCGGGAGAAGCATGCACTATAATTGAAAGTTTAGTGGGAGTACCACCTATTCATGTTGCTAAGACTGAGACCACCTTGGAAGAGGTGGTAGAAAATCTCAGCTCCTTAGAAAAAAGTTTGCCAAGTATCCTAGAAAATGCTAGCCGTGTTAGTGAATTAATAGAAAATATTGGTAAGAGAATTACCATTTTAGAGGCTAGCACTACTCATGACAATCAAAACTTAAGGATTGGTAAACTAGAGGAGTCTATGGAAACTCTTAGTTTAATCTTCTATTCTCTTAAATTTAAGAAGGAGAAAGTGTTTGTTGGAAAAGAGCAAAAATTTATGTATGTTCCCAAGGTTTCTGCGCTTAAATCTCAACATGTTCTTAAGATTGGTAAGACTCTTAGTTCCACTAAGGGTGACTTGCAGGTTGAATCATCTTTGGGAACCTTCAAAGAGCCTACTGAGGTAACTAGCACTTCATCTATTGATATTACTTGATTTGCACTTTTCTGCGCCTAGCTCAAAGGCGTTAAAGAAAAGCACTCTTGGGAGATAACTGTGACGACCTCAAATTTGATAACAAATTCGAAGTGCCCGTTATGTATTCCACCGCAATCCCAGAATCATTGTTGCGATATACATAACGTAGTTGGTAACCAGTTCCACAGACATTACAATACGATGATTCAAATACAATGGTCATATAGACCAAGTCATATTACAACACAATATAGCAGCGGAAATACCGTCTTCGGCCCATGCCTTCTCCCTACAGGCAATTGGCGACTCACGGAGACGAGCTTAGTTCTGGAACTCTTCTTCATACCCTTCCTCCTGGTATTCCTCCCCATAGTCTGGCCAAGTTGATAGCCAGGGACACAGCCGTGAGTACATTGGATGCACTCGCAAACCATCTTATAAATGAAGAGATGAAGTAGATATGCAGGGTTGGGTATAGTGGACTAAGCACTAAGTTGGTTTGCAAAAGCTAGTTTTATTTCCCAAGAATGCTCATTTGTAGAAAAGAGGTTTAGTTCTCTAAGTTCATTCTAAAGAGGAACTTCAATGTGTCAAGATCCCGGTCAAGTCATGTCAATTCAAATTCATGTCATTCACCAGGTTCACCCTTGTTCTTTTTATTCTTGACAAAAGCCAGGTAGAGTTTGCCAACCGTCCATGACCGAGGACTCGGCTATTCGAATAGTTTGAAAACCTCTGCAGAGGGGTACACTTTACCCACAAGATTCGATACATCTGCCGGGAGAAATCCACGGTTCGCTATACACAAAGGTATGCGGCTTTCAGATAATCAAACAAATTCTTTCACTTGCTCATCCTAGTATAGGATCCTTCCCTAGAGCCCGGGATACGGACTTCCCGCTCCGGCGCCTCTAGTTATGCCCATCCCGGAGACCGGGTTAGTGGAATCCACTTGGTCAAGAAGTATCCGCCCGTGGAGTCCTTCCATGAAGATTTTATGCAAGACCTCCCATACTAAGATCAACAAACTACGGATTAAGCCCCTTCCCATATAGGGGTAACGTGGTTGTACGGTATAGTTGGCACCCATGTACATCACTCGTTGTCATTTGAGAAATACATTTCATAGTTCTTAGTCCAGATTATTTTCTTTCATAAAGCCATCATGTAGGAGCAATCTCCCATTTCAAGTTTCAAGGTCAAGTCACCACCTTTCAAATGGGGTTCCTCCCGAGATAGCCTCAACCTTTATTAGCGACTAAGCAACTACATTGAGTGATAGTACTACTACTATGGTTGGATAAACTCAGCTTGATGCTCTTGATAACCAAGACATCAATATGCTTCTATCATTCTACTCTAGCAATTCAATCATGCAATTTACTTCTATCATTCTACTCTAGCAATTCAATCATGCAATTTACTTAAAACAAGTAGAATGCAGTATTAAAACTAGGTAGTGGGAGTATGAATCAAAAGATGGCTTGCCTTGGTTGGCAAAGTGTCCGGGGTTCTCTTCTTCTTCTGGATAATAATAATCCCCTCCAATATCCTCCTCGGCAACACTAGCGTCTAATAACGAATAAACACAAACACACCATCACTTCACCAAGCTAACAACACACCAAGCACTCATGCTTACTTTCAAACAATATTCTTTAGGTTGTATTTTAATTCCGGTTGCAATTTGAGTCATGTTGCATTTTATGTGTTGGTAGATAAGTCCTTCTTCTAAGTTTTTCTTCAAGTGTGCATACTAGATTCTTTGCTAAGTGGTCTAGGTGGTTCACTGGTGCAGCATTGGGGTTGATTTAGGGTTACTAGGGCAAGTTTAAGTGGGAATGATCCACTAAGTGAAATGGGTAAAGAGGGCAATTACTTCTAAGTGTGCATTAGGGCTCTATCATTTTATGCTAACAAATAGGTTTGGGTTAGGGTCTAAATGGTCACACTAATATGGTTTGGGTAGATTAGTGTTGGCTAACAGTAAGAGGGGTCATTAGTAAGTTCACATTTTAATTTTCATGATTATTGATGGCTTAAATAATTTTCTAGAAATCTTTCATTAATTCACAAGCTAGGGTCACACTATTCATAACCATTTTTATTCTTAACTGTTTTGGAGATCTAACCAGTACCATTGGATAGAGCATGTTATAAGCTTTCCAACGAATATTTATTTGCTAAATTTGGACTTATAAAACTCTAGGAATTTAAGTTTGAAAATACCATTTGAAACAGTTTTGAAATAAAAGAAAAAGGGCGGGAATTAATTAAAAACGAATCGGGTTGATTTCTAACCAAACGGGCCAAGCCTGAGCAGACCCCGAACGGGCCGGCCCAGAAAACGTTTCGCTGCGGGGCGGGGGAATAAAAATCGGTACTGACAGGTGGGGCCACGACGTCAGACCTAATTCAAAACCCGAATCGGTAAGTTATCGTCCGATCTCGATCTAACGGTTCACGATCATCTTCTTCCTCAGTCACAGCGGGGGCTCACCTGCGAGCAGAGACGAATGTTCGACGGCGATGGCGAGGCGTAGGGGAAGCAGGGCTCGACGGCGACGCTCGGGATCGGCTGCGGTACTCCTCCTCCTCCGATTCCCTGCAGAAGTTTGCCTCCCGGTGCTCGAACGCGGCGGCGCTGCTCCTGTCCAGTACCGCGCCGGCGAGGTTGGCTACGGCGAAGCAGAGCGAGAGGGAAGAAGCGGTGATGTCTGGGAGGTAGCTGGTGGCTGGGTGAGTATCTCCGTTTGATCGGAGGGGGGTTTATATAGGCCCAGGTGGCCGGGACAAGCGCGGCCAGAAGCTCGACGCTGCGGGGGTCCTGGCGGCGTTGCAAGCTCGCTCCGGTCACGGCGGCCTCGGGGTGGTGCTGGGCTGGTGTCGACTCGGCTGCGGGGCGCTGTGGGTCGCCTCTGGCGCCTTCACGTTGGTCGGCATCGCGCGGGACAGTGGGTTCCTGGGAGGGGGTCCTGGGCGTTTTCTCCTCTTCTCCTCCTTCTTCCATGGCTTGGGTCGGGGCAGAGGGGGCTGGAATCGATCGAGGCGCGGCCAGGGGGCATGGCTACAGGGCTGCAGCGAGCTAGCACAGTGCAGCACAGTGAAGTTGGATTTGGTTTGATTTTCTTCTGCAGGTGTTCGACGAAATGCTTACAAGAACTAAAAATTCGAATTTTTCAAATTTGCCACTTTGGGTGCTCATCATATTGGATAAGGTACCCAGGCATATTTTTGTTCTGGAGAAATAATGAGTTTTGCAAAAATTTATATTTCAAATTTGAAATGGTTTCTGTTTCAGATTCAAACTTTGGCTCAAGTTTGAGTAGTGTTCTGGTTTGAAATTTTGGTAGATCTTTGTTGGTTGAGTTAGTCCATAACTTGGTTAAGCTCAACTAGTTGGCCAAACAAGAAGGTGAGCTGCAGATTTCTTAATATAAGGGCTCAAAGTGGTGTAGTCATTAACAGTTTCTAGATCATATTAACTTTATCTCTTTCTTACCTATTTTTATTTTTGGTTCTTTTGGTTCCTAATATCTTTCTTAGTTGTTTCTCTTGGTTCACTTAGAATTGTTTAACCAATGCTCAAGCAAAAGAACACACATAAAATCATAGAAATACAAATAAAGAGAATGCATGTGCGCATGCAATATTGAAGAAAAAGTTTTATTTGGGTCCAATTTTTGACTCTTTATTTAATAAGAGTTGGGTTACAAATTCTGAGTTGTTACAATCTTCCCCCCTTAAAAAGAATCTCGTCCCCGAGATTCACTAATTAAGAATTGAAAAGATTGGGAAATTCTTTCTGAAGGTAATCTTCTCGTTCCCAAGTGGCTTCCTCTTCGGTGTGATTACTCCACTGAACTTTCAGAAATTTGATGCTTCGGGTTCGAGTGGTTCGATAAGCTTCCTCAAGGATACGGATCGGCATTTCACGATAGGTCAAGTCCTTGTTGATGTCCACAGAACGGTGATCAATATTCTTGAAGACTTCGGGCTTCTCCGGAATTTCAAGACATTTCCGAAGTAACGACACGTGAAAGACATCGTGTACTTCAGACAATTCAGGGGGCATTTCCAACTGATAAGACACTTCTCCTCTGCGGTCTAGTATCTTGAAGGGTCCAATATATCTTGGGGCAAGCTTTCCTTTTACTTGGAATCTTTGCATTCCCTTGAGAGGTGATACTCTAAGATAAACAAAGTCTCCAATCTGGAAGGTCAGTTCTCGACGTCTCTTGTCGGCATAACTCTTTTGTCTTGATTGGGCTGCCTTGAGGTATTCACGAATCATGCGAACTTTCTCCTCGGCTTCTTGCAGAATATCCGGTCCAAAAATCTGGCTGTCTCCGGTTTCTGACCAATTCAGAGGGGTACGACATTTTCTTCCGTACAAAGCTTCAAATGGGGCCATTTGCAAACTGGCTTGATAACTGTTGTTATACGAAAACTCCGCGAAAGGCAGACAGTCTTCCCACTTCGTTCCATAAGCTAGAACACAGGCTCTCAACATATCTTCAAGTATTTGATTTACTCTTTCAGTCTGTCCATCAGTCTGAGGGTGGTAAGCTGTGCTGAAGGCTAACTTGGTTCCCAAAGCTTGATGTAAGCTTTTCCAAAATCTCGAGGTGAATTGGGTTCCTCGATCAGAAACTATGGTTTTAGGGATTCCATGCAAACTGACAATTCTGGATAGATACAGATCTGCTAGCTGATCTGAGCGATGAGTGGTCTTGACAGGAATAAAGTGGGCCACTTTGGTTAGTCTATCCACAATGACCCAAATAGAGTCATTTCCACGGCTAGACTTTGGAAATCCAGTGATGAAATCCATTCCAACAGAATCCCACTTCCACTCCGGAACTTGCAAAGGTTGCAGCAAACCAGCAGGACGTCGATGTTCAGCCTTGACTCTTTGACAGATATCACACTTGGATATAAACGATGCAATCTCGCGCTTCATTCCATGCCACCAAAATTGTTCCTTCAAATCTTGGTACATCTTAGTTCCACCAGGGTGGATGGAGTAAGGTGTCTCATGGGCTTCCTTCATAATTACTTCCTTCAATTCTGAGTCAGCGGGCACACAAATACGGCCTTTGTACCAAAGAACTCCTTGATCATCTTCTTCAAATCCTGGCACCTTGCCGGAACCAATTCTGCGCTTGATTCCTTCAATACTCTCATTTCCCTTCTGGGCTTCTTTGATTTGGCTCATCAAGGTGGGTTGAAACTCAAGGTTGGCGAGGAATCCTTGACTGACTAGCTCCAATCCAAATCTTTCAAACTCTTGGTGCAACATAGGTTGCTCTTCCTTGATCCTCATATTCAACGAACACGGCTTTCTACTCAACGCATCGGCCACTACATTGGCCTTACCAGGGTGATAGTGAATTTCCAGATCATAATCCTTGATCAACTCTATCCATCTCCTTTGCCTCATGTTCAACTCCTTCTGGGTGAATATATACTTCAAACTCTTGTGGTCAGAATAGATCTCACAACGGTTGCCCATCAAATAATGCCTCCAAGTCTTCAGAGCTAGAACCACGGCTGCTAACTCTAGATCATGGGTTGGATAATTCTCTTCATGAGGTTTAAGCTGCCTAGAGAGGTAGGCTATGACCTTTCCTTCTTGCATCAGTACGCAACCAAGTCCAAGTTTGGAAGCGTCGCAATAGACATCAAAATTCTTGGTGATATCGGGCATGGTTAGGACAGGGGCGGTCACCAATCGCTTCTTGAGCTCTTGAAAACTCTCTTCACACTTAGGGGTCCATTCAAACTTCTTGTCCTTCTTCAACAATTGGGTCATTGGACGGGCAATACTGGAAAATCCTTCGACGAACTTGCGGTAATATCCTGCTAATCCGAGGAAACCTCTAACTTCCGTTTGAGTGGTAGGGGCTTCCCATTCCAGGACTGATTTGATCTTCTTGGGATCTACCGATATTCCTCCTGCTGACAGCACATGGCCTAAGAATCCAACTTCCTTCAACCAGAACTCACATTTACTGAACTTAGCATACAGCTGATGCTCTCTTAGGGTTTCTAGAATTAATCTCAAATGGGTTGCATGCTCTTCTTCGGATTTGGAGTAGATAAGAATGTCGTCAATGAAGACCACAACAAACTTATCCAAGAACTCCATAAAAACCTTATTCATGAGATTCATGAAATAAGCAGGGGCATTGGTCAATCCAAATGACATTACGGTGTACTCATACAATCCGTATCGGGTAGTGAAGGCTGTTTTGGGGATATCCGTTGCACGGATCTTCAGTTGGTGGTATCCAGTTCTAAGATCTATCTTCGAGAATACTCGTGCTCCAGTCAATTGGTCAAACAGATCTTCAATCTTCGGGAGAGGATACTTGTTCTTGATGGTCACATCGTTAAGCTTGCGATAATCAGTGCACAGTCGGCTAGAACCGTCACTTTTATCCACAAACAGAACGGGTGATCTCCAAGCAGAAGAACTTGGTTGAATTAATCCTTTACTCAACAGGTCATCCAATTGCTTCTTCAACTCAACTAATTCAGCTGGGTTCATACGATAGGGTCGTTGGGCTATTGATCCAGTTCCGGGGATAAGCTCAATGATAAACTCAATATCCCGATCCGGTGGCATTCCGGGTAACTCATCGGGAAAGACATCCGGGTATTCACAGACGATGGGGACTTGCTCCAAAGTCGGTCCTGAGATACTCTTATGATATCTGGTGGTTTGGGGTGGTTTTACGGACACATGCTTGACTATGATTCCATTGCTACTCTTCATGGTGATGGTCTTTTTGGCACAATCTATCACTCCTTGATGAAAAGACATCCAATTCATACCAAGAACTACTTCCAAACCCTTGGTTCCCAACACTATCAAATCGGCTAAGAAAGCTATCCCATGGATTTCTATGGGCACTGCCAAGCAAGTACAACTAGCTTTTGTTACTGACCCGGGAATTTGCACAGACATGACATCTTTCAAGGGTGTGGGTTGAAGTCCACTTTTATCAACGAATAATTGGGTAACAAATGAGTGTGAAGCTCCAGAATCAAACAGGACTCTTGCAAGAACTGAGTTAACAGGGAACATACCAAGCACCACGTCGGTTGCTTCCTGAGCTTCTTCAACATTCATGTGATTCAGACGGCCCCGAGAGTGAGGCTGGTTCCTTGGTGGATAGTTCTTGCCATTTCCCACACGACGCTGTTGCTGAGCAGGGGCAGCAGTCTTGGATGCATCATTCAGCTTCTTGGGGCACTCATTGGAGTAATGCCCTTTTAGTCCACACTCATAACATGTAACACCAGACTTGTCACCAGGCTTGGGTAACACAGGGGCGCCATTTGGCCTTGGAGTATTGGTGTTGAAGTTGTTGCCACTAGGTCTTGGGGGTGCACGGTTGAAGTTGTTGCCGGGTGGGCGGTTAGGATAGTTGGGACGCGGAGCAGGTGCAGACTGCCTCATTGGTCTAGGGATGAAACCCATTGGTGCATTTCCCCTTGGCTTCTGCGAGTTGCTCGAGTTGCCTTGATACATCATACGGCGCTTGCGGTTCTCGGTAGCTTGCTTGAGTTTACCTTCCATCTGAATGGCAGAGTCAACCAATGACTCCAGGTCGGCAAAAGGAATGCTGACCAAGACACATTGCATCTCATCATGAAGTCCATCCAGAAACCTTTCTTGCTTCTTCTCAGTGGTGTTGGTGTCATCTGGGGCATATCTAGACAAGGTAAGGAACTTGTCACGGTACTCCACCACCGACATAGAACCTTGCTTCAGATTTCTGAACTCATCTCTCATCCGTTTTACCAATCCCTTGGGAACATGGGCTTTGCTAAACTTGCTCTTGAACTCTTCCCACGGCATCACATACCCTGGGACTTGCATGGCACGGGTGCTGTCCCACCAAGCTCTTGCCGCTCCAGCAAGATAGTGGGTGGTGTATAAGACCTTCTCGTTTTCCCCAACTTCGGCGACTGCCAAGTTGTTCTCCATAGTACGAAGCCAATCATCGGCATCTAAGGGCTCTTCAGACTTAGTGAATATAGGAGGGTTGGTGTTCTGGAAACTCCTTAACTTGGATCGGTGCTCTCCATTGCCATGGTTTTCTCCTTCACCATTGCCATTGCCATTGTTGTGGTTCGTTGCCATCTGGGTTAACTGCTGAAGAGTGGCCAAGTTGGCTTGGCGCTCAGCTCGGGCTGCTTCCCGGTCTTCCATGATCAATCTTAGCAATTCGGCCATTTCCGGGTTCGGGGGTGGGGGTGCTCGCGGCATCTGAAGATAAGGTGTGTAAGATAAGAGGGAAAAGCTAATTTGCTAAGATTTAAAGGTACATGGATGATGCAATTTTGTTTTACTAAGGCCTTAGAGGCCAAATTCAAATTTCATTCATCACTCATCAAACATATCATACATACGAGTTCACACATTACAAATGGTTTACATCAAACCATTGCGACTCGTCTACTAGAGAGGGGAATACAACTCACACCTACACGAAGTGATCATAAAGTGGAACTCATAGCTAGGTAATACGTGGATCTCGGACTTAAACAGCGGGCTCCTCGGGGTCTTCCTCCTCGTCGCTCACAATGAATCCATTGTGACCACCATCCTCCGGATCATCGAGGTCCTCCATGAAGTCATCCTCATCACTAATGAGGGCATTATCCTCCTTGCGGAGATCAATGCCTTCCTCCTCACCAAGGTGATCCTCAAGACTCTCAATGTACGCAGTCAACTCCGCCACATTGGCCTTCAACTCCTCAAGGTCCTGTTCCTTCTCATCGCGCTGGCGACGAAGGCTCTTGCGTTCCTTCGCAAGAATCCTGATGGTGCTTCTCGCTTCCACCAGTGCAACGTGCTCGAGGTTGGCCCTAGTACGGGCACGGTCGGCCTCCTGCTGAGTGGAGTACAGCAAGAAGTCCATGTGGTCGATGTAGGTACTCGGCTCATTCTGCCCGGGCATGTTTGCGGGACGCCCATCCGCATCACGCCGAGCAAAGTCCTTGAAGCGTCCTCCCTGAACCTCCTCAACGTGCAGTCCGCATAAGCGGGCGTGCATCTCCTGCATCGCTCGGACCAAACCATCGGCCCAAGTGTTCTCCACAAGCTCAAACTTGACCCTTGGAGAACCCAACATCCCCTTCTTGCCACGGCAACTAGCTCGGATGAGCCACCGTAGCTCTCCATCCGGGTGCTCATTGAGCACGGCTCCCTTGAACTCCGGGTACAAACGGTTCAGGAACAAGGTCAAAGTGGTGAGGTCGCGCTCGAAACAAAGGCTGCCACCTTGGCCCAACTGGTACTGCTCAGTGAATACCAGGGCCATCTACAAAATTTTAAATTAGTTCAAGTTAGTGATCAACTCAAGTGTGCAAAATTTTAAGTAAGCTAAAACTGAAGTATGTATAAAACTTTGTAACTAGAGAGGAAAGACTAAGCAATTTTTGCAACCGTTCTTGTATCTTTCTTTTAACAAGGTTTTGTTTTAACGCCCATTCTAACTAAGGTCTCCTATGGTCAGCCTAGGCTCTGATACCAACTTGTGACGACCTCAAATTTGATAACAAATTCGAAGTGCCCGTTATGTATTCCACCGCAATCCCAGAATCATTGTTGCGATATACATAACGTAGTTGGTAACCAGTTCCACAGACATTACAATACGATGATTCAAATACAATGGTCATATAGACCAAGTCATATTACAACACAATATAGCAGCGGAAATACCGTCTTCGGCCCATGCCTTCTCCCTACAGGCAATTGGCGACTCACGGAGACGAGCTTAGTTCTGGAACTCTTCTTCATACCCTTCCTCCTGGTATTCCTCCCCATAGTCTGGCCAAGTTGATAGCCAGGGACACAGCCGTGAGTACATTGGATGCACTCGCAAACCATCTTATAAATGAAGAGATGAAGTAGATATGCAGGGTTGGGTATAGTGGACTAAGCACTAAGTTGGTTTGCAAAAGCTAGTTTTATTTCCCAAGAATGCTCATTTGTAGAAAAGAGGTTTAGTTCTCTAAGTTCATTCTAAAGAGGAACTTCAATGTGTCAAGATCCCGGTCAAGTCATGTCAATTCAAATTCATGTCATTCACCAGGTTCACCCTTGTTCTTTTTATTCTTGACAAAAGCCAGGTAGAGTTTGCCAACCGTCCATGACCGAGGACTCGGCTATTCGAATAGTTTGAAAACCTCTGCAGAGGGGTACACTTTACCCACAAGATTCGATACATCTGCCGGGAGAAATCCACGGTTCGCTATACACAAAGGTATGCGGCTTTCAGATAATCAAACAAATTCTTTCACTTGCTCATCCTAGTATAGGATCCTTCCCTAGAGCCCGGGATACGGACTTCCCGCTCCGGCGCCTCTAGTTATGCCCATCCCGGAGACCGGGTTAGTGGAATCCACTTGGTCAAGAAGTATCCGCCCGTGGAGTCCTTCCATGAAGATTTTATGCAAGACCTCCCATACTAAGATCAACAAACTACGGATTAAGCCCCTTCCCATATAGGGGTAACGTGGTTGTACGGTATAGTTGGCACCCATGTACATCACTCGTTGTCATTTGAGAAATACATTTCATAGTTCTTAGTCCAGATTATTTTCTTTCATAAAGCCATCATGTAGGAGCAATCTCCCATTTCAAGTTTCAAGGTCAAGTCACCACCTTTCAAATGGGGTTCCTCCCGAGATAGCCTCAACCTTTATTAGCGACTAAGCAACTACATTGAGTGATAGTACTACTACTATGGTTGGATAAACTCAGCTTGATGCTCTTGATAACCAAGACATCAATATGCTTCTATCATTCTACTCTAGCAATTCAATCATGCAATTTACTTCTATCATTCTACTCTAGCAATTCAATCATGCAATTTACTTAAAACAAGTAGAATGCAGTATTAAAACTAGGTAGTGGGAGTATGAATCAAAAGATGGCTTGCCTTGGTTGGCAAAGTGTCCGGGGTTCTCTTCTTCTTCTGGATGATAATAATCCCCTCCAATATCCTCCTCGGCAACACTAGCGTCTAATAACGAATAAACACAAACACACCATCACTTCACCAAGCTAACAACACACCAAGCACTCATGCTTACTTTCAAACAATATTCTTTAGGTTGTATTTTAATTCCGGTTGCAATTTGAGTCATGTTGCATTTTATGTGTTGGTAGATAAGTCCTTCTTCTAAGTTTTTCTTCAAGTGTGCATACTAGATTCTTTGCTAAGTGGTCTAGGTGGTTCACTGGTGCAGCATTGGGGTTGATTTAGGGTTACTAGGGCAAGTTTAAGTGGGAATGATCCACTAAGTGAAATGGGTAAAGAGGGCAATTACTTCTAAGTGTGCATTAGGGCTCTATCATTTTATGCTAACAAATAGGTTTGGGTTAGGGTCTAAATGGTCACACTAATATGGTTTGGGTAGATTAGTGTTGGCTAACAGTAAGAGGGGTCATTAGTAAGTTCACATTTTAATTTTCATGATTATTGATGGCTTAAATAATTTTCTAGAAATCTTTCATTAATTCACAAGCTAGGGTCACACTATTCATAACCATTTTTATTCTTAACTGTTTTGGAGATCTAACCAGTACCATTGGATAGAGCATGTTATAAGCTTTCCAACGAATATTTATTTGCTAAATTTGGACTTATAAAACTCTAGGAATTTAAGTTTGAAAATACCATTTGAAACAGTTTTGAAATAAAAGAAAAAGGGCGGGAATTAATTAAAAACGAATCGGGTTGATTTCTAACCAAACGGGCCAAGCCTGAGCAGACCCCGAACGGGCCGGCCCAGAAAACGTTTCGCTGCGGGGCGGGGGAATAAAAATCGGTACTGACAGGTGGGGCCACGACGTCAGACCTAATTCAAAACCCGAATCGGTAAGTTATCGTCCGATCTCGATCTAACGGTTCACGATCATCTTCTTCCTCAGTCACAGCGGGGGCTCACCTGCGAGCAGAGACGAATGTTCGACGGCGATGGCGAGGCGTAGGGGAAGCAGGGCTCGACGGCGACGCTCGGGATCGGCTGCGGTACTCCTCCTCCTCCGATTCCCTGCAGAAGTTTGCCTCCCGGTGCTCGAACGCGGCGGCGCTGCTCCTGTCCAGTACCGCGCCGGCGAGGTTGGCTACGGCGAAGCAGAGCGAGAGGGAAGAAGCGGTGATGTCTGGGAGGTAGCTGGTGGCTGGGTGAGTATCTCCGTTTGATCGGAGGGGGGTTTATATAGGCCCAGGTGGCCGGGACAAGCGCGGCCAGAAGCTCGACGCTGCGGGGGTCCTGGCGGCGTTGCAAGCTCGCTCCGGTCACGGCGGCCTCGGGGTGGTGCTGGGCTGGTGTCGACTCGGCTGCGGGGCGCTGTGGGTCGCCTCTGGCGCCTTCACGTTGGTCGGCATCGCGCGGGACAGTGGGTTCCTGGGAGGGGGTCCTGGGCGTTTTCTCCTCTTCTCCTCCTTCTTCCATGGCTTGGGTCGGGGCAGAGGGGGCTGGAATCGATCGAGGCGCGGCCAGGGGGCATGGCTACAGGGCTGCAGCGAGCTAGCACAGTGCAGCACAGTGAAGTTGGATTTGGTTTGATTTTCTTCTGCAGGTGTTCGACGAAATGCTTACAAGAACTAAAAATTCGAATTTTTCAAATTTGCCACTTTGGGTGCTCATCATATTGGATAAGGTACCCAGGCATATTTTTGTTCTGGAGAAATAATGAGTTTTGCAAAAATTTATATTTCAAATTTGAAATGGTTTCTGTTTCAGATTCAAACTTTGGCTCAAGTTTGAGTAGTGTTCTGGTTTGAAATTTTGGTAGATCTTTGTTGGTTGAGTTAGTCCATAACTTGGTTAAGCTCAACTAGTTGGCCAAACAAGAAGGTGAGCTGCAGATTTCTTAATATAAGGGCTCAAAGTGGTGTAGTCATTAACAGTTTCTAGATCATATTAACTTTATCTCTTTCTTACCTATTTTTATTTTTGGTTCTTTTGGTTCCTAATATCTTTCTTAGTTGTTTCTCTTGGTTCACTTAGAATTGTTTAACCAATGCTCAAGCAAAAGAACACACATAAAATCATAGAAATACAAATAAAGAGAATGCATGTGCGCATGCAATATTGAAGAAAAAGTTTTATTTGGGTCCAATTTTTGACTCTTTATTTAATAAGAGTTGGGTTACAAATTCTGAGTTGTTACAATAACCCAATGTTTTCTTTTCAGTACTTTTTCTTTTATTTGAGTCTTGGAAGTCATTACTACTGTAATGAACACTCCTTATCTTGTTTATTTCGTTTTTGTGCCAAGAGAAGCCTCTAATTTGAGTGAGGTAAAGATTTGGGGATGTTGCTGTCCTGAAACTGTTTTTGGTGCTGCACCGTAAAAATTCGTGAAAATTCTATGTTTATCTTTTGGACCTGAGATTTCTTGTGCATATGACCCAGTTTATATCCAAACTTTTCTTAGTTGAACACTTTTTGATTTGAGCAACAGAAAATCCCTCAAAAATTCGACCTTTGTCAGCTGTTCAGTTTTGACAGATTTCTGCCAATATTTGTGTTTGCCACTTTATCGCTTTCTTTTGAGTTCTTTTGATCATGGAACTTTTTGGGGAGTTGCTACAGTAGTATATGCTATATATGTGGTGGTTTTGAATTGAAACCTGAAGCAAATATAGAGTTGAATATATTTTATGCTTGCACTAATGTTGCTAATAGAATTGTGTTTAGTTTTGTATGAAGGAAGTTTTCAAGTGTAGGGATTGGAGAATGATGAGATGAGTTGAAGAATGGACAAAAGCTCAAGCTTGGGGATGCCCATGCATCACCCCAAGAAATATCCAAGAAGTGCAAGCGTCAAAGCTTGGGGATGCCCCCGAGGCACCCCTTCTTCATCGGCAAAAATCAGGTCACCTTTCAAAACACTATATTTTTATTGCTTCATGCACTATGTGTTTTTCTTGGAGCGTCAGTTGTTTTAGTTTTCTTAGTTGGTTTAGTTTGTTTGTTTGCTGCAATAAATGGTTGTACCCCAACAAATTTCTTTTGGAGAAGTTACCTTGTTTTCATTTGCCAAGAACGCTCTAGTTTTCACTCTTATCGTTCATCGAGCGTTCTACTTTTTCTGCTACTGCTTTTGGTTTTCGTTTTCGCCTTGATTTGCATTCAGATCTTGTCATATCTTTTCATCAAGGTGTATTTTTGCCTCTGATCTTCATTGGTTTTCATCAAAAGAGGTGTTTATAAAAAATTTCAAATGGTGTTGGAAAAGAGAAAAAGCTTTGTGCAAAATAGTGGTACAAGAAGGAGCTTGTGTAGACTGAGGCTTAGGCTTTTTCATGTCATGCTTGATGTCTTTTTGATAGTATGCTTAGTGGTTTTGCTGTAGCATGACTTGTCTCAAATAACTGAGATTGCTTAATGAGCCTTTGAAAAAATCATGCGTTGTTTTTATTGTATGGAAGCATTATTTTGGTTTTCTCCTTGATGCTTTATTTGGGTTGACTTGGCGCATGCTCACACATGTTAGACTCTTACAAAGTCGCCAATAGCCTTCATGATCATTTAGTTTTTGACTTTTGATGCCATCTTATGCTTCTTTTAATGTCGCTTTGTCGCTTTGCATGATTATGGCCATTATTGCTCTCTTAGTTGGTCGCTCCCAGTCTTTTGCTAGCCCTCGCCTTGTACTGAGTATGAGCTCTACTCGTGCATCCAACTCCTAAAAACCAAGTTTGTCATTGTGTCCACTATAAACTCCTATGCATGGTATTTGTAAGCCATTCCAAAGTAAAATTTTCATGTGCTACCTTTCAAAAACCTTCAAAACACTTCTCGTTTTGTGACACTGTTTTCAGCTCATGGGGACGTAGTGGTCGGATTTGCTATCTTCCATATTGCTTATTCCAAAAAGAAAAGAAAAAAGAAAAAAGGCACTCCTCCAAAGAATGTGAATGTTGGTGGGCACCCGATGGAATCGGTTAGCCATGGTATGTGAAAGGAAAAAGGTGGGGAGGAGTGCCAAGTTTTATAAAAAGAGCACAAAAGTGCCAATCTCTCTCTCAAAAACTTGCTTCATTTTTGTATGGAAGATAGTAAGAACCCCATTGCCAGTCGTTGACAAAGACAACCATCTCTCAAAATCAAGTTTTATCTCTCTGTTTTACAAATGAAAAGCTCTAGCACATGCTTAATCACTGCTTTCCTCTGCGAAGGGCCTTTCTTTTACTTTTATGTTGAGTCACCACCTTCTTTCTTTATGCACCATTAAGAGAGCATAGTTGTCATTCTTAGTGTGATATGCATTGTCCCAAAGTTCATTGATTGACTCATATTGTTGGTTTCACTTGTTCTTAAATTATTTGTATCTAGTCGCCCTCTTAAACTTTGAGGTGTCCTATGCATTTATGTTTTGCTCTCTTTGAAGGACAAGCTGAAAACCTTTTGCATGTTTTCCTTATGATTTGAACACATGTTTGACTTTCATTGTTTCATTACCATGATCTTTTGTTTGTGTTCATTTGCATGTTTACAACATGGTTGCTAAGTTCTTATTGTCATGATTATATCTTCATGCCCATGTTTTAAGTTCTATTGATCCCAGCTCACCAATGCTTACATATATGATCAAGATTGTGTAGGTGCATGTCACCTCAAAAATTATTCTTTTGTTATCACTTACCTACTCGAGGACGAGCAGGAGTTAAGCTTGGGGATGCTTGATACGTCTCAAACGTATCTATAATTTTTGATGCTCCATGCTTGTTTTTACACCATTTGCCTATTGTTTCGTTACACTTAGTGGCACTTTTATGCATTTTCCGGAACTAACCTATTAATGAAGTGCCACAGTGCCAGTTTCCTGTTTTCTGCTGTTTTTGTGTTTCAGAAGTGATACACAGGAAATATTCTCGGAATTGGATGAAACAAGTTCCTGAAGTCTTATTTTACCCAAAAGCTTCCAGAGATCCGAAGAAGTGTCGGAGGGGGGCCACCAGGGCCCCACACGCGTGGGTGGCGCGGCCAGCCCCCTGGCCGCGCCGGGCCCACGTGAGGGCACCTGGCCCCTCTTCTAACGACGCCCCTTCGCCTATAAGTACCCCCCGACGGGAAAAACCTAAGGGCCCGATCAGATTTCCAGAACACATCGCGATACGCCGCCGCCGTCGACCCGAAGATCGGGAGGGTCCAGAAGCTCTTCCCGACACCCTGCCGGAGAGGGGAATCGCCACCGAAGGTCTTCTTCATCGCCATGCTTGCCTCCGGAGCGATTAGTGAGTAGTCTACCTTGGACTATGGGTCCATAGCAGTAGCTAGATGGTTGTCTTCTCTACTATGTGCTTCATGTTTATATGTCATGAGCTGCCATACATGATTGAGATCACCGTTATGTAATTCTACATGTTTGGTTTGTTGGGATCCGATGAATATTGGTGTTTATGATTAAGTTGCTGTACTGAATTATATCTTTTGTTATCTCTATGTTGTTTATGATCTTGCATGCTCTCCGTTGTTAGTAGCTATCTTGGCCGAGTAGTTGCTAGTGACTCCAAGAGGGGGTATTTATGCTCGATAGTGGGTTCATGTCTCTATTTCACCTGGGGGAGTGACAGAAACCTCTAAGGTGGTAGATGTCCTGTTGCTACTAGGGAGAAAACAACATTCATATGCTCAAGGGCATATGCTTTGTTTACATTACACACTTTGCTTAATGCAATTATCTGTTGTTCGCAACTTAATACTTCTAGGGTGTTCGGATTGATATCCCCGGGAGTGGATTATTAGTCATAGATGCAGTTGGATGGCGGTCTATGTATTTTGTTGTAATGCCCAGAGTAAATCTCATAGTGATCTTCTTGACATACCACGTTATCTCTATTCTATCAATTGCCCAACTGTAATTTGTTTACCCAGCATGTGTTATTTTATCTATGGAGAGACAGCACTAGTGAACTGTGGACCCCGGTCCTATTTACATCATATTGCAATCACCTGTTTAGTTTTCTCGTACTGTTTACTTTACTAGCATATGCTACTTGTGTGATGATGACGCCAGAAAAGAGCTGGTGGCGTGTAGTTGACGTCGGAGCAGTAAGTCCTTGTGCATGGTGATGACCAGCCCGTTGGGAACCCCAAGAGGAAGGTATGATGAGTGTAGCGGCAAGTTTTCCCTCAGTTAAGAAACCAAGGTTTATCGAACAGGAGAAGGGAGACGATGATGACTGAAGGTGTTGTGGAACCTGCACACACACAAACAAATACTTTGTTCCCAACTTACGATGAGGTTGTCAATCTCACCGGTTTGCTTGAAACAAAGGTTATGAGTGTATCGAGTGGAAAACAGTAGAGTATATGCGAGTAAAGTAAACAGTGCGGGAAAAGTAAACAGGTGATTGCAATATGATTAAATAGGACCGGGGTCCACAGTTCACTAGTGGTTTCTCTCCATAGATAAAATAACATGCTGGGTAAACAAATTACAGTTGGGCAATTGATAGAATAAAGATAACGTGATATGTCAAGAAGATCACTATGAGATTTACTCTGGGCATTATAACAAAATACATAGACCGCCATCCAACTGCATCTATGACTAATAATCCACTCCCGGGGATATCATCCGAACACCCTAGAAGTATTAAGTTGCGAACAACAGATAATTGCATTAAGCAAAGTGTGTAATGTAAACAAAGCATATGCCCTTGAGCATATGAATGTTGTTTTCTCCCTAGTAGCAACAGCACATCTACCACCTTAGAGGTTTATGTCACTCCCCCAGGTGAAATAGAGACATGAACCCACTATCGAGCATAAATACCCCCTCTTGGAGTCACTAGCAACTACTCGGCCAAGATAGCTACTAACAACGGAGAGCATGCAAGATCATAAACAACATAGAGATAACAAAAGATATAATTCAGTACAACAACTTAATCATAAACACCAATATTCATCGGATCCCAACAAACCAACATCATAGAATTACATAACGGTGATCTCAATCATGTAGGGCAGCTCATGAGATCTAAACATGAAGCACATGGTGGAGAAGACAACCATCTAGCTACTACTATGGACCCATAGTCCAAGGTAGACTACTCACTCATCGCTCCGGAGGCAAGCATGGCGATGAAGAAGACCTCCGGTGGCGATTCCCCTCTCCGGCAGGGTGCCGGGAAGAGCTTCTGGACCCTCCTGATCTTCGGGTCGACGGTGGCGGCGGATCGCGATGTATTCTGGAAAACTGATCGGGCCCTTAGGTTTTTCTCGTCGGGGGGTCTTTATTGGTGAAGGGGCAATGTCAGAGGGGGTCCCAGGCGCCCTCACACGGGGTCGGCGCGGCCAGGGGCTGGGCCGCGCCACCCCTGTGTGTGGGGCCCTGGTGGCCCCACTCCTTCTCTCCTTCGGATCTCTGGAAGCTTCCGGGTAAAATATGACTTCAGGAACTTGTTTCGTCCAATTCCGAGAATATTTCCTGTGTATCACTTCTAAAACACAAAAACAGCAGAAAACAGGAAACTGGCACTGTGGCACTTCGTTAATAGGTTAGTTCCGGAAAATGTATAAAAGGGCCACTAAGTGTAACGAAACAATAGGCAAATGGTGTAAAAACAAGCATGGAGCATCAAAAATTATAGATACGTTTGAGACGTATCAAGCATCCCCAAGCTTAACTCCTGCTCGTCCTCGAGTAGGTAAGTGATAACAAAGAATAATTTTTGAGGTGACATGCACCTACACAATCTTGATCATATATGCAAGCATTGGTGAGCTGGGATCAATAGAACTTAAAACATGGGCATGAAAGATATAATCATGACAATAAGAACTTAGCAACCATGTTGTAAACATGTAAATGAACACAAACAAAAGATCGCGATAATGAAACAATGAAAGTCAAACGTGTGTTCAAATCATAAGGAAAAACATACAAATGGTTTTCAGCTTGTCCTTCAAAGAGAGCAAAACATAAATGCATAGGACACCTCAAAGTTTAAGAGGGCGACTAGATACAAATAATTTAAGAACAAGTGAAACCAACAATATGAATCAATCAATGAACTTTGGGACAATGCATATCACACTAAGAATGACAACTATCCTCTCTTAATGGTGCATAAAGAAAGAAGGTGGTGACTCAACATAAAAGTAAAAGAAAGGCCCTTCGCAGAGGGAAGCAGTGATTGCAAGTTTTATAACCTTCAAAAATTATGGTACTTACCGGCTTTGAGCTCTCATTGCCCCCATCATAAGCATATTGAATGGTTAAAGTTAATGCGAGAACAATTATGATGCATATGCTTGACAAATCATAAGTTGAAAACCTCGTGTCCCGTGAATACGAGTACCCAAACCATGCTACTTTACTTAGAGTCCCAAGCAAGGCTCTTGTCATTGTAAGTGTATGCATATCATTGAGAACCTGCCAATGGGGTACCTCCGTGCCCGATGACATGGAACAAGCCCACACCAAAATGACAGGACAAGCAGACAATGAACACCTCGACATCTCTTTTATTTGCTATATTGTTTAGCTTTTTATTATGAGATGCGTCGTCGAATGTTCACCATGGGTATGCTGCAAATTTCCACCATGAATTATGCATGGCTTAGATTGGCGGCCCGGCGTTTCCCTAACACATATACAAACTCCATGATCCCTACAAGATTCCCAATTCATTTCACACCGCGGGCATCCATAAACAAAAGATCACGATATCAACTCCAAAAGAAGTGCAATGTTGAAAGCTTGCCCCATGAAAGCATGGCTGGGCTAGAATCCAACTTACAACTTGCAAGCATAACAACTCAACATAAGAGACCACAATGTCAAATTTTTAAGAACAGGAAAAAGTAAAGTGTGCCTTCCGGTTCGTGAGAGCTTTACTAACCGAGTTTCGCATAACACTGGTAAGAGTTTAATTTGAAGAGAAAATAAAAGCAAGTCAAATTTACTTGGAATAGCAAATTGCTAGTAGGTATGTATGGTGGACACAATGGCAAACTTTGGTTTTTAGGAGTTGGATGCACGAGTAGAGCTCATACTCAGTACAAGGCGAGGGCTAGCAAAAGACTGGGAGCGACCAACTAAGAGAGCAATAATGGCCATAATCATGCAAAGCGACAAAGCGACATTAAAAGAAGCATACGATGGCATCAAAAGTAAAAAACTAAATGATCATGAAGGCTAATGGCGACTTTTGTAAGAGTCTAACATGTGTGAGCATGCGCCAAGTCAACCCAAATAAAGCATCAAGGAGAAAACCAAAATAATGCTTCCATACAATAAAACAACGCATGATTTTTTCAAAGGCTCATTAAGCAATCTCAGTTATTTGAGACAAGTCATGCTACAGCAAAACCACTAAGCATACTATCAAAAAGACATCAAGCATGACATGAAAAAGCCTAAGCCGCAGTCTACACAAGCTCCTTCTTGTACCACTATTTTGCACAAAGCTTTTTCTCTTTTCCAACACCATTTGAAATTTTTATAAACACCTCTTTTGATGAAAACCAATAAAGATCAGAGGCAAAAATACACCTTGATGAAAAGATATGACAAGATCTGAACGCAAATCAAGGCGAAAACGAAAACCAAAAGCAGTAGCAGAAAAAGTAGAACACTCGATTTTTAATAAGAGTGAAAACTAGAGCGTTCTTTGCAAATGAAAACGAGTACATCTCCTCCAAAGGAAATTTGTTGGGGTCCAACCATTTATTGCAGCAAACAAACAAACTAAACCAACTAAGAAAACTAAAACAACTGACGCTCCAAGAAAAACACATAGTGCATGAAGCAATAAAAATATAGTGTCTTGAAAGGTGACCTGATTTTTGCCGATGAAGAAGGGGTGCCTCGGGGGCATCCCCAAGCTTTGACGCTTGTACTTCTTGGATATTTCTTGGGGTGATGCATGGGCATCCCCAAGCTTGAGCTTTTGTCCATTCTTCAACTCATCTCATCATTCTCCAATCCCTACACTTGAAAACTTCCTTCATACAAAACTAAACACAAATCTATTAGCAACATTAGTGTAAGCATAAAATACATTCAACCTCCTTTAGCTTCAGGTTTCAACCCAAAACCACCACATATAAAGTATATACTACTGTAGCAACTTCCACAAGAGTTCCATGATAAAAAAGAACTCAAAAAAAGCGATAAAGTGGCAAAAACAAATATTGGCAGAAATCTGTCAAAACTGAACAGCTGACAAAGGACACTTCCAATAATCTTATTCGGCTGCCCTGGCTTGTTGGCCACCAAGACAACTTTCATAGGCGCATTATCTTTGCAGAAGTGGTGCACATTGCCCTGGTCGTCTTTGGGACAGAGCACGGCCCATTGACGCTGATATGGGTGTGTAGCCTTGAACTCGGTAGGAATTGGCAGGATGTTGTGGTCCGTAGTGAACGGATCCCACAAGATGCACTGCCCGGGGGTTTTCCGGTCAGCAAAGAGTGCGTAGCCGTGGCGACAGTCAACCAGGTACCGGCCTTCATCCGCGACATGAGTGACGCGGTATGTCAAGCGACCGTCGTTGGAGGGGATGGTGAACCCCTCGTCCATGATAGATCTGATGCTGACTCTATGGCTATCATTGTGCCTTCCGGTGAGAAGGCCTATGAGGGGAAACTTGTTTCCATCGCGAACATGGGCGCGACAGCGGAAGCTATGCTCGCTAGTAACACATCGCCAAGACTTGGAGACGGCGGAGGCGCGCATGATGTAGGGCAGCTACGAGGGGAGGTGGAGAAGGATCTCACCGATGATGTTATCATCGTCGATCGGATTCTTAGTCGATGGCGAGGATGGTCGGCGGCGATGGCTTCTGAGGCTGCTCATGTCGCCGGAGTACTGTAGAGTGGGGATCTGGAGTGGAACCGTCTAGATCGAGTATCCCTGACAATATCGCTCGTCGCTAGAATAGTGCCACTTCGTCTTAACTACAGCACAACGGTTCGTCTCACATTGGCATTAAACGTCCTATCATTTTAGAGCGGCCGCTGGACCCACAAAATAAACAAGTGACGCATTGTGGTTGCCCTAGTAAGTGATATTTAGCATATCTGCGCGCTGAAACAAAAAATAGAAACGTCGTTACTAAACACCCAAATTTGGCGACGCACGATTATATCGGCTCGTCTGCTATACCTACAAGCAGTGACGAACTAAAAAAATGTAGTTTGCTGCAAGTTTGGGTGATGTACCAATGATGGGCCTATTGAGAACTATGTCACTGATGCGTGTTTAACTTGTGACAGGCGTTATTAGCGCACCATCACAGCCTTTTTCGCGAGCCCAGGACGACCACGGAACAAACTTCCAACGACGTGATTTTATTTTGCGCGTCATCGTTAGGTGCGGCGGAGACGAGATTGGGACATATAGGTGACGAGTTTTTCTAGGCCCGTCATGTATACCGGTTATCGGTGACTATCTTTCTTTTTCTGCTACCAGTGACATCACGGCTATAAGCCTTTTTGGCGTAGTGATTGAGGTGTGTATCAAGGAGGAGCAATCCGGCCATGGACGAGATTGGTACTCACGATGTACCTAGGTTCAGCCCATCACGGTGGAAGTAAAGAACAACTCATGATAGATTTTATTATTGCAAGTTTCTCAGGCTAGGATTAGCACGATAGTTGTTCTATCTTGCTTGTTCTCCTTACCCTCCGGTGGATGCCCTAGGGTAACCTTATATACACGGCCAACCCCGAGTTAAATATTGAATCTAAGGCGATAGAGTCCAACTACGAGTCATATGTCTTCTTATCCTGTAAGACAATTACTTCGTGTCATAGTCCTCATAGTCTCTTCATAAACCCACTTAGCATAAGTTGGCCCATGTTTGTTAACACGGACCCACTAGGATGAGGCAACCATGAGTTGTTTGTCAGCCTCCCTAGTTGTTGGGTCGGCTTTCTCTTCGTGGGCATACTTGGTTGGTATTCCCTCGGCATTAGCCCCCGATTTCAGTAGGTCTAGTCTTCGAATTCGAGATCTAGGTCGCCTACTGGTGTTGAGTGAGTCGCCGATATGTTACGTCCCTGGTGAACTCCTGGAAACATTCAAAATAAATATTAACTGCAAAGTACTAAAGAAATCGAGACTTCAAGACCCTAAGTGATCACGAACTATTAGCGGATTGCTTTGGTAGGTCAAAGAAAAACAATTTGTTAGACTCGGAAGTCAACAGAGAATATGTTCTCTATCCCTTTTCTATCCGATCAATGTGTCATTCTGTCGAATCCAAATAGATAAATCAGAACCTCTAACGTTTTTCTCTCGAGATGGAGAGTTTCATCATTACCTCCTGCTACGTGTCCTACAATGAAAAATGGTAGGTGTGAACACGTCGCATTTGAGGCAAAACTTATTTCTAAATTCCCGCACTAAAATCGGGGAGCCATGAGTTAATAGGGATTTGTTATCTTTTTGTTGCGGTACAGTGAGGGTTGAGGTTGAAAGATTTCACCATTCGAGCCTTGCCTCTTCTTTTTCTCATCCCTTACGCTGCCACCATTGCTGATGACCCAAAAAGCTCAAGCTTTTCCTCCTCCTCATTCATCACCATGCCTCCAAAGAAGTCCATGAAGAATGGCAAGGAGAGGGTCACCTCCTGCAACTAGATCAAGTCCCTGGCCTCATCGGCAAGGGTTTGCTCCCTATGGAAGGTGACAATATCTTACGCCTTGTCGGCGACGAGGAGGTGTTGCAGTCGAAGTTGGGGGTAGGTGTTCTTGTGGTGGTGGCCTGCTTTTGGAGGACATCAATGTTCTACTACCTTCTAGGCTTAGTTGGTTGGACTCGGGCGTTTCATGACAAAAAATCTTATTTCATCTCATGCAATTTGTTCGGGAAAACAAAAGAGAGAAAATAGAGCAAATACTAACCCGTTGCAGCTAAAATAAAGGCAAATAATTGAAGCACTCACTTCGAAAAAATAATAAATAACGAACGAAATGGAAACCACGGAGATCAACTTTCCTGGAAATTGGCGCACAATTCTTTGGGGACGCGCTCCACGTTTCCAAAATTTGAAAGCCGCGGCCGAAATTGGCGGTACAATCGCTGGATTCAACAAACTCTCCTTCCATTCCCCTCCTCTCGGCGGTCTTGTTCATTGCTTCTTCTGGAAAAGAAAGACCTAACCGGAGAGGGAACCAAGAAAGAGGAAAGAATGGCCGAGGCAAATTCTTACGAGGAGCTGCGCAGGAAGCAGGTGGAGGAGAACAAGCGGAAGCTGGAAGAGCTTCGCCTGCACCACCTCTCCGCCGCCGTTCGCGAGGCCGGCACCAAGCCCAAGCCGGTTCGTCAGATCGATCCCCCCCTTATCTCCACTCTTCCTTTGCCCCGGATCTTTCTTTGTCTTCCATGTGACTCGTCTTGTTTGGTTGGTGTCGCAGAAGCGGAAGACCCCGCCGCGACGGGGCATCACCGATGTCGGCCCGCCCCGGCGTTCCGGCCGTATCGCCACCCTCCCCGAGCAGCCCGACTATCGCGACAATGTACGTGCGCCGCAACCAAGGATCCTATTTTTTGATTAATAACTAAGGATCCTATTAGCCAATTACAAGTGAGATCTAATCATACGTTGGCACTGAGGGAGACAGGAAATAAACCGCAAATCGCACTTCATCCCTGCAAGAAGCTAATGCACGAATAACTCTCAGGTAAAGCTCGGCACCGTGAAGTCACAGAAGAAAAAGGAAGTACAACCTGATCATGCGTACGCCATTTCCAAGGCTGAAGAGCTACAGGATGAGCTAGGCTCCGATTACCCTACCTTTGTCTAGCCCATGACACAGTCTCTCAACAGCATGCTGGTAAGGAGAAACTTCCATGATCTAACGTTACCATCCCCTCTGAGGGATGATTGATTTTTGGATCTTGATTGGTGGGATATGTGGCAGCACATCCCGGCGCAGTTCAGCATAGAGCATCTCCCGGACCGTGACACGAGATTCACTTTGGTGGATGATGATGAGGAGGAGTTCAAGATGCAGTACCGTTCACACAATAGCAGCCTTAAAGTGGGGTGGAGAGATTTCGCCGAGGACCATGAGTTGGTTGATGGTGATTGTTTGGTGTTTCAGCTGATCAAGAGGACATTGTTCAAGGTGAGATTTTTAGTTGGTCTTCATTCCTATGGAATTACCATGGAAGTTTTTGCTTTTGAGATGCGGTGATATGATTCTTTAGAAGTTGAATTCTGAAATTTGGTTTATTGTCCTCATGATAATAATTATGTGAAATCTCTAAACTATCACACGGGAAAAACTGGTCCTCACATTACACTTACGCAGATAACGGAAACTAGGAAACTCTGTCTTATTATTCAGAACACAAAGAATGAAAATGGGCCTGTTTCAAATGCCAGTTTTACATGACATTCGAAGAAAACAATACATTCCTAATGCCGGTTTTACATAACATTGGCAGGAATAAATACAATTTCTCAGCACCCATAATATATTCTTCCATTTAAAGCGGTCTAGTGGATGTAGGAAATGCTTCTAAGCTCTAGATATCAGTTTTCTTCCTGAGCCTGCCTTCCATTACCTGGAAGATTCTTTTGCAAGTCCTTAATGTGGTAAAAGTCCATGTATGGTCCTAACTGTGCAACCTTTGCAATGTTTAAAATTTGCAGGTCTACATATTCAGGGCAAGTTCGTACTATGAAAATGATGATTAGTGAAGCAACTGTCAGGTACAGTATTCTTGTCACTTGCCTTCATTGGTTGAATACCTGAATTCGATGTTTACAGAATCTAGTCCCATATTTTTTCTGTGTCATATTGTCCAATGTCACTTAGCAGATAAACTTATAAAACTGCTTATGAGTTATGACCAAAATGAACTGCATTTCCTGCATTGTAGTTACTTGTTGTAGTATCGTAGACATGATAAATAACTGCACTTTCTCCTTTTACCCCTAGTGGTTTGTATTTCACTGTGTGATCAGCAAAATTCATGCTTATTTTGTTACTTTCTGCTTATTTTGCGGAAATTGGAGGATCGCAATTCAATCTCTTTAGGATGGATGCTTATTCGTGGCCAAAAGTATGCTGACATTTTATAGGAACATACTAAATCGCAGTTCGGATAGCTTGTTTGTTGGTAACAACACCTTTTCTTGGCCATGTGGGTTCTGCTCGCCTTGCCCTTCTTGACACATCAGTACTTGAGCTGTACTCAACTTGTGTGTATAAGTTTGTAGTTTGGTACCAGATACGATACACATGTTCCTTGTATGTTTAGTTCAGTTTTGCAGACATTTACATGTTAATTATTTTCTTTGTATCAACATCAAAGGTACACTCTTGACTGATGTGGGAAAAAGTAGTGCATTGGTAGTGTTCCATATCAACTGAACTGGATTGTTTCTAGTGTTTCTATGTTGTTTAAAACAAAGACTTTACTAATCTCTCGACCTCTGCATCAAGAGAATGCACACAACAAACTGTTTCTAGTGTGCCCTTGACGTAATTTTTATATATGAGGGAACACCATATAGGTCACTAGCAGTTACTTACATGTTCCGGTGCTTATTTGTCGACAGTGTCATTTTCAGGTGTCCTGGTGATTTAGATCTACCCTGAATCGGATCCCCAATGCTTGCAAATGGGTAATGTTAGAAATATTAGCTTCATGGTCTCATGGTTATTAGACTTCGCCTGAACTTCCACGGTTCAGAAAAAAGTACTATCGTCAGGGGTTAGTGTATGTATGGTAAACTTGTTAACTGCAATTCAGTCCTATGGCAAACTGCTGACGTTTTGCAAATTTGTTACGAAGCAGCAAGTGTGCAACTTGAGATGGAATGCCCATCATGATATCCCTTCCATGCGCTCTTTTGACGTCACTCCATTCTGCATCATCTGCGATATATTACTGTTTTTCTTTTACTAAGATTTGCTTAGTTTCTCTCATAATAGGTGCATGTGGGCCTCGTGGCCACATCTGAATACACGGTCTCAGCAGATTCAACTTTCGACACTGGAAGTGTTGACCAACGAGTGTAGTTTCAACTCAATCTGAGGTCGGGTCTGGCCATGTGTATCCGGAGTGGATGATGCACATGCTGACAGAGGGTAGCATGTGGGGGCATACAGACCTGTGCACTAGACACGTTAGGTGTACCAGTCACTATAGACCTAATTAGCACCGATAATAGCGATGAAAAAAATCTGACACAACATCAACAAAACCTATATTTGCAGTGTTACAGAATTTCAATTCTAAACTCAACCCATATGTTGATAAGTAAACAATGACAAATATCATCGTGCATTGTACGTGAAACTAACTAATCACAGGTTTGAATTTGCCATCATTCGCTACAAGATTTATATTTCAATATCTCAATGTGTGCGTCTAGTTTGAACTACACATTTTGGGCAATGATGAATATATGTGGTGTCAACACCGTGAAAAAAAAAAATAGAATCTCCATTAATTAGTTATCTAGTGTGTAGTTCACACAATGAAAGAAAAATACACGGAATGATCGGATGTGACCTTTGCGCTTTGGATGATATCGATCAAGCGGTAGGAGTGTGTGTGTGTGTGTGTGTGTGTGTGTGTGGAGGGGGGGGGGGGGGGGGAGATGGAAGAAGAGAACATGCCATTTTCACATGCTGATGCTAGACCTGTGTGTGCATATGTTCTTCCATTGGCGACCCGCAAATGAAGAATCAAAGGTCGCGAAGACATCAGATATCATTGCTGCTCGTCGCATTCGCTCTGCTTCGGTTATTTGTCATGGAACACAATTTAGGTGCAATCTTCAAGGGGGGTGGGAGAAACTGACCCACATAACCAACCTTAATTCTTGGAGCATATATTAAATCCAATTCCACAATCAATCACGTGAATAAGGGGCACAAAAACTCTCCAAACTCTTGACTAGAGGACACCCTGGTTAGTGAGAAAGCTCTCTTGACCATCTTCATCTTCATCTTCACTCTTGACTCTTGAGCTTGCACCCTCTTTGCCTTGAGTGCAAGAGTATTGCTCTTCTTGTTCAACTGTCAAGTAGCTGTCATATTCTACGCGGTCTTAACCACGTTGCCATGGGCGGCGAACACGGACAAAACATCATTCGGGGTGAGGGTGGCGTTGTCATAGGAAGACCATGGTTGGTAAGGCAGTGTGCATTGCTTCAAGGAACACGACCACAACATAGGATCATCCAATTTTTTTGTCTCTAAACCCTTTCATCCCAACAACGATCTTACTGAGTCTTGAATATGTTTTTTTGGGTTGTCTATTCATATTCCATGGCGATTAAGTCTATCTCACTCTCTAAGTTGCAAGATTTGTGAGGCAAATGCTTGAGTTGCCTTTATGGTTGACTTCAAGCTCATCCAAAATTTATCTGGCGGTCTCACACAGAATGATCAAATGGAAGATGTCAGAGGACACGACCCTTTATAGCATGTTGATGACTTGATCATTTATTTGACCGCCCTTTCTTCAACATGAGTGAGTTTAGTTCCACCTTGTGGATCAGAACCTCTATGGCAAATTTCCCAGAATTGGAGGTGCACACTTTTAATATGAGATATTATTGAAAATTTCCAATAAGCATATTAGTGCCATCAAGCATATAGGGGTCCGATCGGGATTGTGAATATACAAGCTTGTGGATGGAGGTGAGAGTTAGTTGTGATGCACACTAGAATGTAGCTGCATCAAGTTTGTCACCTAACCTTATTATTTACTCTTTAGGTGGTAAATTCTCAATAAACAATTCTTAGCCTTTGGATCAGAGATGCCAACTAGGGGGTGGTGTGAACACGCAAATTTACATTTTTGTATTTTTCGTTGATTTTAGGGAAAGATACGGAATTAAGACAAAAAATGCAACTATACGATACAATCCTATATGACAAATAAATAACTCTAGTTTCTTTAATGTGATCCATTCTGTTAGTGCACCTGTGATGTTCTTTTTTATAAAATTTAATACAAAATTGCATACTATTCCAATAGTCGTAGTGAATTGATGTGAATAAATGAAACCGTTAAAAGGCAGATGTGAGCAAACCCAAGGAATCAGAGTTACACCAAAATTTCACACATTTTACCACAACTAGGCAATCTAGGGTTCTATCCCCTCTCTTTGGCGTCACCGCCGGTCCGTTCCCCCTCCAATGATCCTTAGGGCCTTGGAGGTACGATGAACCACGTGCCCTCGCAGGTGACAGTGTTTATGTTATTTTAGGTAGTTTCGATGTTTTCATCGGCATGCCGAGGCAGCGGGCGACATCCTAAAGTCAGAATAAATTCCTTCGTGGCATGCCTAGTGCCGGAGCAACGTTGATTTGTCTGTCTGACCGGCTTTTGTGTTTGTTAGGGTGGCTACAGGTATGGCTCTTCCGATTTACGATTCTCATTATTGGCGATGATTGATGCTCTTGGTTCTTTGGGGACTTAGCACACCGACTTCCCCTATGTTTACAGCAACAAGCTCTACCATAGCTTCGGTGAGGGAGGGTCGAGGACGACAACGCTTCTTTGACTCACTCCGATGTCTATAGTCATCACTAAGTGGTACAAGAACTTGTTTGTAATTTTTGTTACTTTTTAAGCTTTTTTGTTATGTTGTTGATGATCATATATTAGTTGACTTCTCGCAAAAAAACTTACACACAGTGTTCTGAACAATGAAACCTGCACGATATGTGCCGAGATATGTTCTAGTACAACGTTGTCGACATGTATTACAGCTTACTGAGTTCTTCTTCTAAACCAGCTACACCCATCTGCATTTCTAAGATTTTTTTTCTAAGAGGAGGAGGTTAGATAAGGAACAGACCTTACAGGTAACCTAGAAAATTAAATCGACAGCTCGATCCTGCGTGCCCTTCCTGGCGCGCACGTTAAGCCGTCCGCGCTTCCAATAACGGCTTTAACTAATTTCTCGCTCCCCCCCTCCAGCTAGCTAATCCATCCCACCCTTCTTAATCCATCCCGAACTTCCGATCCCCCCAAAATCTCTTCTTTCCCTCGATCGCATTCGCTGCCTCCCACTCCGCCTCTGCCCAATCGCATTCTCCCCGCCCCCATCTCCGCAATAAGTAGCGGAGGTTTTCTTGTCCCAGGTTCTGCGGTTTCTTTGTTGGAGCGAATTCATCCGGTTCTGGTCAATGCTCGCTTTCCTTCTTGGCCAAGCCGCGTAGTCTGGGATCCGTCCCGAGTTAGGGCAATTGGGCATCGGGACTCGCCGCTCTTTTCCTAGAGCTGTGATCTCTTAGTGGGAATTCGGGTACGGCCAAATTTCTTGGTCGATCCATTGTGTCGTGTCTCCGCATGTTCGATTCCGGGGCTGTTTCGCCGCTGTTATAGATCAACTCCGTTTAGAACTTGGAGAATTTGGGGTGTGAGAGATTTGGAGGCTCAACCCCATGGAGCTCCACACCGAGGCAGATGGGTCAGGTGTGCCCCTTGCCGTTCTCCTGAAGAGAGAGCTGTGCAACCAGAGGGTGGAGAAGCCGGACATCCTGTTTGGCGAGGCCAACAAGAGCAAGAAAGGGGAGGACTTCACGCTTCTCGTGGCCAAGTGCCACCGCACGCCGGCCGAGGGTGCCAGTGACAATGCAGGCGACGACGACACCATCTCAGTGTTTGCGGTAATGCCTCAATGCCCATCTTCTTGTTTTTGCGGTAATGCCATACTGTTGTCGTTCAATCTGTCGACTATCTGTTGTGATAATGCCAATTCCGTATGCAGTTTAATCGTCACACATCCTGATTAGAGCTAAACAGCGATGGCCTTGAAATACGTGAATCTTAGAATGTGTTAGTGTGACTATGTTCAAATTGCAATTTCTCGACCTTTTTTTTAAGCTTTGGTCCATGAAACTCTGTGCTTGCTGCAGTGTATTATTTTATCTTCTGCATAGAGGTGCATGATTGATAGGCCTAACTTTGCGGTGTGTGTGCATCAAGGCACATGGGGACATATGTCAGCTAATATTTTACTGGACCTAATTGTTTTAAATCTTGTCATTTCAGTGGTCAGAAAAGACTATGGAGTTTAGGTACCGAGCGTCGTAGTTGTGTTTGATCTCTCGGGCTTTCAGCAGTAGGAAAATATAAATATGGCTCTAGTAGTAATTTTTGTATATCAACTAAGCCCTTTGACAAATAATAATGGTAAGCTGAATTCACAATGGATTATTCTTGTAACAATCCAGTGCTACACTACGTGTTTACGGTTAAGACTATATCGTCACCTTCTTTTAAATTTTCCTCACACCAACTAAAGTGGTGTCTAGTCTGACTTGAACTATTATTCTGACTTCTTCCCTGCAGATTTTCGATGGCCACAATGGAAGTGCAGCTGCCATATACACCAGAGAGAATCTCTTAAACAATGTGTTAGCTGCTATTCCTTCAAATCTTACAAGTGAGGAGTGGACAGCTGCATTGCCAAGGGCACTAGTTGCAGGGTTTGTTAAGACAGATAAGGACTTCCAAACACAAGGTATTATTCTTGCATTTGATGTACGCTTATAAGAACTAGTGCACTACCAGGATGATATGTGTACACATGATCCATAATTTAGAAGCTTGTCTCCTACTCCTCCTTTGGAAATGTATCTTCCCCCTTATTACACATTTTTTATTTTTTTGTTTAGTAAGATGTCAGTGTATACATATTTATCATCCATAATATACTTTCTTAATGTATGTCTTGTCTTTTAAAATGCGTATTGTATTAGTGTTTGATGATAGATGAACGCCTTTATGATATTTAGCCTTTTAGGTTCGTATATTGCATGCTACCCTCAGTATTGGTGTTTGGCTTGGTAGTGTAAATTGTAAACTGACTGTTATATTGTTTTCAGCTGCTCGATCAGGGACCACAGTGACCTTTGTTATAATAGATGGATGGGTTGTCACTGTAGCATCAGTTGGTGATTCACGCTGTATTCTAGAATCTGCTGAAGGTTCAGTATATTCTTTATCTGCTGATCACCGCCTGGATGCCAATGAGGAGGAGTATGTGCATACATCCAGAATTCCATTTTTCTATAAACATCCAGGCTTCTTTATATTCCTGTGATATCGTTAGCTTTGTGATTAAACTATTGTCCATGACTACAGGGTGGAGCGTGTAACTGCAAGTGGTGGTGAAGTTGGGAGAATAAATATTGCTGGAGGTGCTGGGGTATGTTCTTTTAGTTTGTGTATGTTTTTCACCTACCAGATTAACAACCGTCTACTACTACGTTAACATATACTGTTTTCTTCCACTTTGGTATACCCTACTGTAGAGGTAAGTTTCTGTGATTATTTTTAATTCACTTCTTTTCTCTTGAATCATTATTCAGATCGGTCCACTCAGATGCTGGCCAGGCGGCTTGTGTTTATCAAGGTCAATTGGTGATACCGATGTTGGAGAATTTATAGTTCCTGTCCCACATGTGAAGCAAGTAAAGGTGTGAAATCCACATTTTTTTTTGTATCAGATCCACTAGCAGAAAAGATTCTGTCATGCTAGTAGATTATATCTGACACCAATAATACCAAATAAAGAATAATGACTTCTTAGATTAAAACAGCCAACTTTATAAATCTGCGCCTCATGATAATAATAGATCTAAGATTTGATGCATTGAAACTTATGCAGCTGTCTAATGCCGGAGGGCGGCTTGTCATTGCTAGTGACGGTGTGTGGGATGCACTGGGCTTTCAAGAAGCTCTGAACTACACAAGGGGGCTGCCAGCTGAAGCTGCTGCAAATCGAATTGTTAAAGTACTGAAACATTTTTACGCCCCAGATGTATCCGTTCCTGTAGTGCATATCTTGGTACGCTTATGAGTCATGATCTTCTTATGTAGGAAGCTGTGAGCTCAAAGGGACTAAGAGATGATACTACTTGCATAGTAGTGGACATATTGCCTCCTGAAAAGCTAAGCCCTCCATTAAAGAAGCATGGAAAAGGAGGCATCATAGCTTTATTCCGTCGGAGGCCCTCTGATGAATTGTCTGAAGAACAGACAGACAATGGGTGTTTTGAACCTGATGTTGTGGAGGAACTCTACGAGGAGGGCTCAGCAATGCTTGCTCAGAGGTTAGTATTTCTGTAGGGGGCATCTGAAATTCGTCATTTAAAGGACATACTGGGAACATGCATCACTATCCTATATTATTGTTAGGGATCTAAGTATCAGAGACGTCCTTTAGGTGCCAGTGTCACTTGTCAGTTTGCATGCCTGTCATGTTACTTTCCTCGTTAAATCTAGGTAATATTTTTTACATTATTCTGGTGATACAAAGCATCTCTTCCTCTTTCTGAATGATCGAACTTGTTGAAAATCTTATCTTCATGTTTTCCCACAATTCAACAATGTTTTGTGTCCTTATTCATTTTGAATCATAGACGATATTGGGCTATAAATCTTCGAATTCAAGAACGATTACTGATTACTAAACTCGTATTTTTTTTATTTGTACGTGGTATATACATATGCATATGATTTCACAAATCACAGACTAAACCATTTTTAACTGGTTTCCAGGTTGAATATGAATTATCCAGCAGGAAATATGTTCAAGCTGCATGATTGTGCAGTCTGTCAGTTGGAGATGAAACCTGGTGAGGGCGTCTCTGTTCATGGCAACATGCCAAAGCATTCACGGGTTGACCCCTGGGGCGGTCCTTTTCTCTGCTCATCCTGCCAAGCGAAAAAGGTGGCAATGGAAGGGAAGCTGCACTCGACAAGTATGGATGTCTTTAACCACATATTGAAATAGTTTTACATTAGGACATAGGTGCTGAATCTTGATTGATTTCTTATTTCCAGATTCCCAATCTACAGTCCAACTTGTGCCCAAGTAGCCTTCATCGACTATTGTAAAAAAAAAAGCCTTCATCGACCGGTTTTGTATACAAGCTAATATCACTGATCATAGTTCTTGCAAATAAATCATATTTGCCATGATCATCTATTATCATCCTACCACTGGTAAACAGACCAAGGAATTAAGGATTTTTTTCCATTAATTCATCTCAAATTGGAGGATGATTTGGATGTCAGCACAGATGATAAAGATTTGTGGCGTCATTCCTATGAAGCACCACATGCTATTTTGTTGAAGGTGCCTCTTTTATGCGAAGAAACCAGAACAGATCTCTAGGTTCAGATGAACCAGTGGTCTTAAGGTGTGTATATACGTCCTTGACAGTTGACATTGATTAGCAAGTCTCCAAGAACTCAGACTCTGGGTTCATTTGTTAATACCAGTCATGGAGCCCTTCTTAGCTTGAACCTAGATTTTTCCCATTCTGTGTGATAAGTGACTACTTTTAGTATGAATATTTTCCTGACTGTTCCCCGTTTTGTTGGCTGCGCATAGCTATGAGGCCCAAAACTGACATATTTTTTGTATTCTTATCACAAATCTATAGTTGTATCACAGTATAATTTCTGACGAATATTTTTTCATTCTAATGGAAGTTTTACCCTCTTTATACATCAGTTAGTATCACTTGGGTGTTTAATTCTAAAGTTTGCGCTTACATTCTAAAGTTTCTGCCTCCTAGGAGGCTTGTCCCCCTTAACTCTTCTGTTCAATGGAAAGAAACACAAAGTCTTCACGTTTTCTCAAAAAAGAAGATACCTGGAGCTTCTTTTACATCTTCAAGATGTGATTGAACATGCTCAAAAGAGAAATGAAGAATGAAAGAAGCACTTGCCACTTTCCACCTCAATGGGAGATCAGAATTAAATTGAACAATAGACATGGCATAATTCTTTGAACAATAGATGAATGATGGGTTTCTTTGACATCATCCGTCACATTTGTTTGTATTGCATACTGTTTATCTGAATCACATAACTTTATTCTTTAGTATTTATGCAGTACGAGCCTCTCCTACTGTTTAAGGTCAAAAAGGAAATTATGTACCTTATTTCTTGAATACAAATTGATGATTTCCGAACTTTCAAATTAATCTGGATTTTTAACCTCGTACCTAAATTGTTTTTTTCTTGTGATGAACTTAATTTTGTGGGGTTATAACACCTTTAGAGACTTACTAAAACTTTAGGGCTTGAAATTTGCTCTGTCCAAAGTTTCCAAGTATGTTTACCTATTCGGGCCCATACTAGTTTTTCTTATCTTTTTAATTAATTCACGCATACTAAAGTTCTCTGAATTTCCCTTTTCACAAAGATACTAAAATCTGTTGGAATGAATCACCATATAATTATTTCACCTAGTCAAGTCATGTTTCTGTATGCGTTTTCGTCGTATTGGAATAGCCTAAAACTCCTGTGGGTCCATGCAGTAAATACAATGCAAGAAAAATCCTCTCATTTTTAACGTTTTTTACATAAAATACTCCTAACATGCAAATTTGTATTTCATATACATCAAGCCCTTAAGCTAACGGTATACTTCTTACCAAGTTCCACAGTGACTTTATCTGGTGTCACTTTTGCACTTTGTAATGATTGGTATTTCTGTCAATCCTTGCTAACAATGCAACCACAGTAGACATCAAATTCGTTGGGTAGCGAACTCTTTTGGATTTAGATCTTAGTTTTGCAGACCTACAGGGTAAGGATGCTCTTTTATTTTTATCCAGTACTAATATATCTTTTAGAACGGAATTTTCTGCTATTGCTGTGACATGTATTTTTCCATTTGTTTGAGCAAAGCAGTGTGCGTTTCCTTCTGGAAAACCTGCTGTAAGATCAAGCATGCTTGATGAATGTCCCATCATTCTGCAGTTGCATGTCACTTATATTGTCCTAATTTGATGGATCTTGGCTCTTCTCAATCTCCTTTGTCTGGTTAGACAGAAAGGTCAACTGTAATACAAATGGCATAGGAAGGCCCCAGTCCTTTCATATTTCATATAGGTAGAATTAGGTATCAACAATTTTCCGAAATCATATGGAACAAACGGTATGCCCTCCTGTGTGGTGCCTTCAACAAATCACAATGTTTTCAAAAACCATTTTATTGACTTATTACACCATTTACAATTTTACAGTGCACTATGTAAAGCAAGATACGTCTGCATATATGACCAACTTTATGTTTGTGGCGGTGCCTATCTAGACCAAAGGGTAGACATTTGTGGGAAGAGCGACTTCTTCTTCTTCTGTAGCTTCTTGTCTGGAACAAATCCATCCATGCTTTTGTCTGACATATGCGATTTTGATTCTGTAAGAACTTCCTTATCTTCCTGGTAAGAGGCCTTGTGTTCAGCAAATGGAATACTCAAAGGATTAACTGCATGTTTTGCATCTTCGTGAGCTCTCCGAAGCTGCGCATGTTCTGACCTCCATTTCCTCAACTGCTGCTCGGCACCAAGTTTCCCCTCCTTTGCGCTGTCTGCCCTCTGTGAGGCGATTTTGAGAGCATCCTTCTTTTGGCTCATCTCCCTGGACACTTCATGTAGTCTCTCCAGGCTTCTTGACTCAGATTCCTTTGCCAACTGTATTTGCGCCAACGCTGCGTCCACCCTCTCGTTGGCAAGCTCTTCGGCTTCATGAACCCTCTTGCTCAGAGCATAGTAGTCACTTATAGGAAGTGTTACTCCTCTAGGAGAATCTTCAACACTTCTTGCCTCCTCACTCTCTTGCAATGCTTGAGCTGCCACTAGTGCTAGCCTCTCGGATGCCTTAGACGCCTCAATTTCCTTCAAAGCTGCACGTAACCTTATCTCTGCAGTTGCAGCAGCAGCCTTGGTTTGCTCGGCTTCTTCCTTGGCTTTTCTCAGTACTTCTTGTGCTGAATGAGCTGCCACCTTGGCATCATCTGCTTCGTGGGCTACTTGCTGCAACATCTTTGGAATCTCTACCATTTTTCTTCGGCTTTCTGCTTCGCTGGTGTGTACCATTTCAATCTCCTGCTTTGTTCTATTGAGGTCAGCTTCTAGAGAAGAAACTGTGATAGACGCCATACTCTCCCTCTGTTGCAGTGTAACAAGTGAAGCTTTCTCCTTATCCAGCTCTAACTTGAGTGATTCTGCAGCAACTCGTATTAAGTTGGCTTCAATTTTGTTTTTCTCTATGTTTCCTCTAACATCCTCAAGCTCCTTTCTTGCCGATGCTAGAGCTTGCTGGATTGACCTACAGATTTCTTTATCTTCATCTGAACCATTCTCATGAATTGCTCCAGCTTCTTCACTCGATTTGATTTCCATATAGGCAGCCATCTCAGCATTCAGGTTAAGTAAATTCCGGGTATTTTCAACAAGCTTGGACTCCAAAGAAGTTTTGGATACGAGTTGTTCATTGAGTTGCCATAACTCTTCTTGTGCCTGCTGCAACTCTCTCTCCCAGGCCAGGCAATCCTGCTCTTTTGCCAAAGCTGCTCCAAGTCTATGTTCTTCTGCTTCATGATGTGCGGCATGGGCCAACTCAAGCGATTCTTTGGATGCGATTAGTTCTAAAATGAGTTCCTCGACTCGCTTCTCAGCCTCCTTTGCAGCAGAAGCAATTTCCTCTGCTCTTTTGATTGCTACATCTCTTTCTCTTACTAAGGTGGTATACTGTTCATGTGTTGATCTCAGTCCATCCTTCACCAACTTAAGTTCCTCAACAGCCTTTTGATGCCTTTCTTTGGCAACTGTCAACTGTGTTTGTGCTATTACACTAGCTCCATTGTCAATTCCCTGCTCCATTTCTTGTGTCCTAAGCTGTGCAAGTTCAGAGTCCTGCTTTGATTGGTCCAATTCAATCTCTGCTTTTTCCAGCTTGTGCTTCAGCTCATCTACAATTCTTTTAGTCCTCTCTAGCTCCTCAACCACTTGTGACCTCGCCATCTCTGCAATTTCTGAATCCTTTTTTAGTTGCGGGATGTCTTCTTGAACCTTCTGAAGTTCAAGTTGCATGACCCTGCGTCTCTGCATATAAACAAAGTTCTTTAATGATAGTACATCGTAATCTGCACGGTGAAAACAATAACTGTGTTACCCAACATCATGAGAGGAAACATATTCTGTTCCTCCACTGTATCTCCAAAAAGAGAAAGTGTATTCTGTTGTGGATGCAAATACATTTAAAGCAAGAAAGATAAATCTGCACATTTGACCACAGGTCAATGTGCACTTTTCTTTTTCTTCTTTGTCGAGAACATCCATATGGAGTGCTAAAAAGTGGCGTTACCTCCAACTTATGAGTTCTGTATGCTTTCCAATCAACAATTCCTCCGAACTTGGTGACAGCCTCTCTGACAGACTCAAATGGTGCAGCAGTGTCAACCAGACCTCTATATGGCCTTTCAGATCTCTTTTCTGTTTCCGCTCTCTCATTTGGTGTGGCAGCGACGTTCTCATGATGATCCATATCGTCTCTGTTATATTTTGTTTCAGTTGTTACAGGAGTACTCTCACTGGATGAACCATTCTCAGATATATTGTTTTCTTCAGTCCTGTTTGCTGAAGTAGCAGGATTTATCTTGCCATTCGATGAATCATCAGATACTTGAGCTGGATCCGAGTGTGCGTTCGTTTCTGGCGATGCAGGTACAGTATGACCTATATGATTCTTCAAATCCTGATACCCTGTCGAGTTGTGGGTTAACTTTTCTTGAATTTCTGAGGATGGATCTGGACTCTCAGCAGGAACTGGTGCCGGCTCACCGGCTTGCTGTGTGCTTGCGTTGTTATGATGGATGCTACCGAGAACTTCCATGGTAGCGGAGAAGTTGTGAGACTCTACAAAAGTCCCTCAGCTGTAGGTGAAGATGAATCCAGAGCAGATTCTCTCTTAGGTTCTTGTATTCAGCGGGATTAGTCTATCCACTTCCAGAGCTTACGTCTTTCACAAGACTCTCTGCTGAAAATTTTGGAACAGAAAAAGGGTCAGCTTAGAGAAGGTGAAATCGTGATCTTTAGCGTAAGTACAAATATAATTAAGCAGAGTAAGTTTTTGAATTTAAGACCAACTCATCAGGCACACTTGCTGGGCGGTATTCAGGTTAACCGAAAAGCACAACACAAATGAAGCCCTTCGCATTGGGACAACAATTTCAAGTGTTGCATTGGCTAGTATTTTGAAAATCAGCCAGTTTCATGTGTTTGTCATATATTCCTCCATTCCAATTTAATTTACTCAATTTTCTCTATATTTAGTGCAAATTCAGATAAAATTGAGTCAATTGATTTGGAACGGAGGGAGTACGATATATCTCCATCCTTGAACACCCTTGTGCAGTAAAGCTGGAAGCATATACCACCATAACAGCCAGCACAAGAGAACTATGACAGGTTTCTATATGGCCATAATCATTAAGCATTTGCATGGATTGGCCTTTTCAGGCCTACAATAATTCAGCGACTGTGCCACCTAACCTTATATGATTTCCACGTAGACGTGTAGCCAAATTATCTTCTCCAAACAAAGAAAAGGCAACGAATTTGCAATATTCTTTTCCTAAAAAAATACTACTCTTTAGTAAAACATCATCAGTACAAATTCGCGACGGTGGAGTAGTACTTATCAAAGCTTAGGAAACATCATCAGTAAACAAGGGCCGGCTACCTCAAGTTCATGTCCTGGCATTGTCTTGAATAACTTATTGCTACTCAGTCCTTGAAATCCGTGAAGTGTATTGCCGTCATAAAAAAAGATTACAGAACTTTTTTGTTTCCACCGTACAGAAATCTATCGCTGTGAACTACGGTTCTTGAACAATAATATCCTTAGTACTAATTCATAAGCAACAGGGTGATGGAATTGGAACATACTAGCAAGACTTGTTGTTTTTCTTCCGAGAACTCGATTAAGACTTAGAGTTCTTTTCTTTCGATAACATACTTTGCCAGACCTTATTCTCTCAAAAAAAAAAGTCTGGCAAAGTAGTCATTTACTGGTTGCTGATTTCTCAATTGATATTCTCCTTCACCATTCAGATGAAATGGAATAAGCGACATCAACTGGAAAGTACTTGGTTGCTACTAGTATATCAATACCAAACGAAGAGACTATAGCAGCCACCAGAACCAAGTCAGCCTTCTCCATGCTTATTGACAAGAAAACGAAAGGGACAACCATTGACCCGAGAACTAAATCTCAGAAATTGGAAAAACAAATGCGCGCAGAAGGCAGAACCCTTGGAATCCCCCACCAAGAGCTCGAGCTTGCACGAGCACGAATCCATGGCCAGGCGAAGAACCCAGCTCCGGGCCTTACCGGATGAATTTAGCTGCAGAATCGAAGGAAGGTACGATGAAACTTTACCCGGCTGCGTGATGACTGATGAATGAAGGGCTTCCTCCCGCCCGCCAGAGACTCCGTTCTTGTGTTCTTCTTCCTCCTTTTCTATCTTCCGTCGCCACTTCTCTTTCCTCTTTGAATTGCCCTGCTTTGCGCTGCCTGCTGGGTGCGTGCTTTCTCGAGCGGAGACCTGACTGGGTGTTGGCTTTGCTTTGAGTTGGAGTGCTGCTACTATGTAGCCCGCGTCACTGCGCACCCGCCGTCGTCGCTCTGTGAGGCTAGTGATTACGTAGAAGCGGCGAATTAGGATTGGGATTTGGTGGCGTCTTTGCGCGGGGCACCCTCTGCTTTGCTAAAACCTCCAGGATTATTGCCGCCAAACGCCATCAATAATAAAACGGACTATTGTGTGCCGCCACAACAGCGATAGCTTTAGCTCTCGTGTGAGTGACATCTTCTCCATGTATAATGATGTAAAGGATTCATTCCTTGTTCAAAGAGGAAACATTTTATCATATATCTCATCGAGGCCCTTTTTCTTTCTCAGTTTGCGGTTTTATTGCCTTTGGATTCAGTGCTACCAAGTTATCTGGTGGTATTCGAGGTACGTTTTTGCCATTTCTACATCTCTTTCCGCTAGATGTTGGAGCGTAGAAAAACTTCCACATCTTATCTAAAATAACTCTAATGACTACATCACTACACACATAACTTAAACTTTGTAGCAATGTATAAGCAATAAGGGTTGGCAAAAAAAAGGTGGCATAGCGGTCAACAACAAAAACAAAGAAAAAACTACACATAGCTGAGGTTGTCTTTTCATCCTCAATCAGAAATAGCTAAGGCGTGACCACCGGGCGAAGGACCAACTAACTCAGAAAGATAGCTAGCACCATAGGTGAGATAAGTGGCCACACAGAGGCGAAGACCACCCTCTCCCTCACGGAAAACAATTTATTCGACGGGGTCCATGATGGATGTATTGGGAGAAATGACTATGCATCCATGAAATACTTCAAAATTAGAGCATTTTCATAGGTGACCAAAGCCCATTACAGACGAGAGGACATGCAATGGTATGAGCAATCCCTGCCCATACCTAGCTCTGACGGGTTTCTCTTTTCCAACCGAAGACTTTCGCGAAGGGGGAAAGAGGTGCATTCGCACGAGGCCGCAATGTCAGATCCAAATCCTTGCTAAATAATTGGAGAAGAGGATCTCCACCATTGTCATCTCCACATTGACCATAGCCATCATCATCATAGTCACGATAATATCGTGCTCATCTGTACGAATTGGAATATTGTAAGATGGTTTAATCATCCATCTTGAAGTAAAAAAACCTTGGTGCAAATCTCTTGTTTGACATGTCTTCGATTGTTTGCGAGTAGTCTCCATGGGCTAGCTAGGGGCGAAGGTGTAGCCTCTCGGCCCATGCATGTGACTGTGAGAAGGATGCATGATTTGATTGAATATTATATGTTACTTTTTACTTATTCATTTATCTCCCCTCAACCCTAGTACTCGATGGGCACCCTACGCTATGATGGTTGGTACAAGGATGTGGCAGGAGATAAGGAGTCACAGGAGAACAAAACCCAGAAAATTGTGACAGTAAGATGATGTGGGGGTGCCCATGACCTGTTTGGCCATTTGCTAGGACAAATTTGAGGTACGAACTTGGTCTCTATTTTATACAATCAACTTGTGCCGGCATACATGACCATTGCCCATATGTTGTATGTAGATGGACAATAGCTTGATCAAAATTTTCAATGATCATTTTGTCAATTGCACGATGAGACCGACGGTGATACTGACATTTTGATGGACGCGGCAAACTTCATCCATGAGCACAACGAGAGCCAGCTGCTAAAGTCCAGGGGTTCAACGAGGCCACACAAGGACATTTTTAAGCCTAATTGAGAAGGTGGCCACATTCGGCTCTACAAGGACTACTTTCATCCTACCGAGCCACTATTTCTAGAGTATATATTCAGGCGCTACTTTCGGATGTCAAGAAACTTGCTCTTGACTATTCTCGATGTCATGAAGGACCACGATTCCTACTTCAAGTTCAAGAAGGATGCCACTAGTAAGCTTGGCTCCACTTCTCACAAAAAAATGCTCTACAAGTATTCACATGCCTGCATATGAGTTGCCGATGATTTCTTTGATGATTATATGCGCATGAGCGAGTCCACATGCCTTGAGTCGATGTACAACTTTTGCAAGGCAGTGGTTGAGGTGTTTGGAACAGTTTACTTGAGTGAGCCAAATGTGGCCAACACTACCCGACTGTTGTTGATCAAGAGTCAAGAGGGTTTCCTAAGTTTCTTGGAAGCATATTGCAAGCATTGGGAGTGAAAGGATTGTGCTTTCTTGACAGGGCAATATAGCAGGCAGGTGGATGGTTGCACAATCATACTTGAGGCAGTTGCATCACAAGATCTTTTGATTTGGTACTGTCTTTTTTAGCATCACAACTTATAACAATGACATCAACGTGCTTTGGCGCTCTCCGGTATTAGCTAGGCTTGTGGAAGGCAATGCTCCAGAGATTCAGAGATTGATGCGGCACGGTGTTGATGTAATTTCACCGTCCAGTTGGGAACCCCAAGAGGAAGGTATGATGAGCACAGCAGCAAGTTTTTCCCTCAGTAAGAAACCAAGGTTTATCGAATCCAGGAAAAAGTCAAACTCCAGAAGGTGATGCTTGCTAGCCTAGTGACTTCCAACAAGGGCGCCATTTATGACACTTGTTAGCGCGTCTTCAACTAGTAGCAACACGGAACCTGCACACAATACAACCAAATACTTTGCTCCCAACTTACGATGAGGTTGTCAATCTCACCGGTTTGCTGTAAACAAAGGTATGAGCGTATCGAGTGGAAAGCAATAGTAGTATGCGAGTAAAGTAAACAATGCAAGTAAAGTAAACAGGTGATAGCAATATAAAGAAAATTGGACCGGGGTCCACAGTTCACTAGTGGTGTCTCTCCATAAGATAAACAACACATGCTGGGTAAACAAATTACAGTTGGGCAATTGATAGAATAAAGATAATGTGCATATGTCGCGAGGATCACTATGAGATTTACTCTGGGCATTACAACAAAATACATAGACCGCCATCCAACTGCATCTATGACTAATAATCCACCCACGGGGATATCGTCCGAACACCCCATGAGTATTAAGTTGCAAACAACAGATAACTGCATTAAGCAAAGTGTGTAATGTAAACAAAGCATATGCCCATGGACATAAGAATGTTCTTTTCTCCCTAGTGGCAACATCGCATCTACAACCTTAGAGGTTTCTGTCACTCCCCCAGATTAAATAGAGGCATGAACCCAACTATCGAGCATAAATACCCCCTCTTGGAGTCACTAATATCTACTTGGCCAAGATAGCTACTAACAACGGAGAGCATGCAAGATCATAAACAACATAGAGATAACATAAGATATATGATTCAGCACATCAACTCAACCTAACACCAATATTCATCGGACCCCAACAAACACAACATGTAGAATTACATAATGGTGATCTCGATCATGTAAGGCAGCTCACAAGATCTAAACATGAAGCACATGGTGGAGAAGACAACCATCTAGCTACTGCTATGGACCCATAGTCCAAGGTAGACTACTCACTCATCGCACCGGAGGCAAGCATGGCGAGGAAGAAGACCTCCGGTGGTGATTCCCCTCTCCGGCAAGGTGCCGGGAAGAGCTTCTGGACCCTCCCGATCTCGGGTCGACGACGGCGGCGGATCGCGATGTGTTTCCAAAAAATTGATCGGGTACTTAGGTTTTTCCCATCGGGGGGTCTTTATAGGCGAAGGGGCAGCGTCAGAGGTGGACTAGGGGGGTCTCACCCATAGGGGGCACGGGCCAGGGGTAGGCCGCGCCGCCCTATGGTGAGGCTGGCCCCTAGCTCGGCTCTGTCTCCTCTTCGGTGTTCTGGAAGCTTCGTTTAATATCTGGACGTTCGGCTTTTGTTTTGTCCAATTCTGAGAATATTTCTTGTGTAACTTTTCTGAAACACAAAAACAGCAGAAAACAGGAAACTGGCACTGTGGCATCTTGTTAATAGGTTAGTTCCGGAAAATGCATAAAAACGCCACTAAGTGTAACGAAACACTAAGCAAATGATGTAAAAACAAGCATGTAGCATAAAAAATTATAGATACCTTTGAGACGTATCAGCATCCCCGAGCTTAACTCCTGCTCGTCCTCGAGTAGGTAAGTGATAACAAAAGAAATAATTTTTGTAACGACCCAGGATTTTACCAATTTCTGGGGAATTTTTTTTTTCGCTTTTGTACTGCTTGAGATGATTGGAATTTCACAGGGATTTAAAACTTTTGAGTCTATTTGAAAACTTTATTAGAAAACTATTTGAAACCTTCTATCTATTTCTTGAAAAACTTCTTTGAGAAGGATTAAGTATCCAAATGCTATTTCCTCTGCAAGCTTACTTGCAAAAGAAATGTCTTACAAAGTGTTTTATAAAGCTTTTATGCCAAAGGATTGTTTGAAGAATATATTTCAAAACTATTTTGTAAAAGCTTTTCTCTGATTTTGAAAGGGATTATTTAAAACCCAAATTCTATTTGCTTTATGCAAATAAAAACCCTTGGCCAATACATATAGTTTTTATAGAAAGTTGTTTTATTTATAAAAACCTGTTTATTACTGTTCTGTATGGTTGTTTTGAATTATAGAAAACTTTACAAAGTTGGTTTGAATCAAATTTAAAAAGGGTATGAAGAAATAAAGAAAACAGAAATGGAAAAGAAGCAAAGGAGAAATAAAAATATAAAAGGGCCCCCGGGGAAACGTTTCGGCCCAGAAGGAGAAGCAGCCCGCAGCCCACCTAGCTCAATCCCGAACAGGTATCCTTCCCCCCCTCTCTCTGTCACTGCCCGGCGGGACCCGCATGTCAGCATCATCACCTCCACCTTTTCCTCTCTTCTCTCTGGAAACGGAACTCGCCGGAGTAACGCCCCCACTAATTTCTCGCGAGTAATGGCCATCAATCCCCGACCTATAAGTAGCCCTCGACTCCCTCTCCATTTCCCCTTTCAACCCTCTGTAGATTGAGCCGCCAGGCTGCCCAAATCACTCGCCGGAGTTCATCATTGCTGCGGGCAAGAACTCCAAAATCCGGTGAGACCAAGCTACCCCGCATTCCCTCTCCGGCCTTAATATCTTCCCCTCACCCAGGCGCACCTCCTCATGCCCTCGGTACATTTTCTTTCGCAGGAAACCAAGCACGGTGTCGTGAACCCGAAGCTCTTCACCGCACTGTCGTCTCCAGCCGTCCTCATCTCCTTCTTCTGGAAACAATCGAGCCCTTCGTCATCACCACCGAGTTCCACTCGACGAGCAGATCATCGTCGTGACATCGCCGCCGTCCAGAACCCGTCAGAAGCATCGCCGGCGTCGACGTCTAGCCGCTACCTCGCCGGAGATAGCTGGAAACCCTAGCCACTGTGAGCCTCTCCCTCCCTTTCATCTTCGCCCGTCGGATCTAAATCAAACGGCCCGAACAGATCACTTAACCGAATCGGTACAGATCGATCCTAGCCGCACAGATCACTTTTAATCCAACGCTCCACGGAGGCGATCCTAACGAATCGGTATCAGCCAATCAGAATCAGCCAAGTGTCGATCCCTGGTTCAAACAAATTTTCGATTTAGAAATCTGAATCAGAATTCAATCCAATCTTGCAAAATTCATATCTTGTGCTCTGTAGATCCAAAAATAGCAAACGACATACCGTTGGAATCCTTGAAACCTGTAGAATCCAGTGGTACAATAAAAACTTATATTTCATGGGTTCAATTTGAAACCAATTTCAAATTGGGATTGAACCTTCTATTAGTTTGTTTAATTCATATCTATTGAACCAAGTATCCAAAAATTTCAATTTTGTAGTCTCTGGATTCCTTGGAACTTGCAGAACACCATAGGATCAAGAAAGCCCAGATTTGATACGTGCACACACTTTGTGCATTCAAATCTTCTCAAATCACTAATTTGACCATATCTTGAGTTCTAAAATTTATTTTAGAATGAATCCAATTTCAGTAGCTTTGTTTTACTGCAAGCTATCCAGTAGCATCACTCCCATATTTTCTTGAACCATTTCACAATTACTCAATTCTAATATGAGGATCTGAGTAAATTCTACTATAGGGACAAAACTAATTCTTTTAAAATTATTCCTTTCCACCTAGTGAACCCCTTATCAAACCTAGTCATCTATGTCATCTGAATAACATCTTGATCAAGACCATGTCTACTTAAGATCTATCTTGCTAAGTACCTACTTATTCAAATTACAAAAGTGTTATTTGAGTAAAGTGTAAATGCCTTCCATCTTGGTTTCTACCTTGCTACTATGGTATCGATCAAAACAACAATCATAGTACTAAACCCAATCATACCTACTCATCCGGAACCTAAAGCCTTGTTCCACACATCACCTATACCTATTCTATACCTTAGCCATTTACTTATATCCAATCAACCTTAGCCCTGCATGGAATCATTCAATTAACAAATGAGTTAATTGAGTAGCTCAATGCTTCTTAATTCCTTGCTCATGACTAAGTGCAATACATATACTATTCAAGGATAATTGTTACTACACTTATTCGATAGTAATACTATTGCACTATTTTGTCTGATTCATATGTGTATTCAAATTGCAATTGTGCTACTTGAGTAGAATATGATTTCATCTCAAACCAAAACCCTATTCTGTTAATATGGTATACTTATAACCCATACCGTAGTGTGTGTTATACACCATGTTGATCAATAAACCATTTGAGCCATGTCCTCAAATATCAATCATCCATACCCAGATCAATGCCTACCTAGTTTTCGTTCACATGTATTGAACTATTCAACTTGCAAATATGCTAATTGAGTACTTCAAGCATTCTTAAGACCTAGCCTAGTGCCTAAGTGTGATACATACTATTTAAAGAATAAATGTAGTTACACTTATTCAAATAGTATTTTAGTTACACTATCCCACACCTATATGACTCATTTCACATGAGCCTTCTGAAACTCTCTCATGCTTTGATAAAGCATAAAGACTTCATCCATTATATAGTGCCTAGTCCAAATTATCTCTCCAATCATATTGATCTCTCCCAACTAAGCTCTTCGATTCATATCTCACAAATCATGAACCTATACCAAATCCTTCTTATCATAACATCTCAATACAAACTAAATCGTTGAACCAACCCCTTTCAATTGTTGATTTGTTTGACTGAGCTTGTATGGTGTGTTTATGTTATACTATTTCTTGTGCTATAGTTTTGCGAAGAGTTACGTGCCTAGTCGAGAGAAGGGAAGCGTCTTGTTCTTCAGAAAGGCAAGTGACACACATGCTCCCTCACCCATTTTATTATGCATTAGTATGTTCACCTCTTGTAGTATGCATGATAGGTGTTTTACTCAACTGTTTTATCAAATGCTTAGATCCTAGTAGTGTGTAGCAATCCCTCAAACCCCACATGTTAGGATGCTAAATACTTTGTTAACTTTGATGCCATGCTAAGATCACTTGAAAAGTGTTTTGTGAAAAGTTAAGAACTTCAACTAAAACGAAACACCTGGGTGGATTGGTATGATGAAGGTGGTGGTGTTGAGTGGCGACCTGGGGCTACACCTTGTGTAGTTGCTGCCTGGGCGTACACTTGTGGTTGGCCACCCAGGAACAAAGAGATGGCTATGTCTTCCATGCTTAGTGTACTTCCAGTGCAGCCTTATGACATTATGGGCTCTGTCTTGACTGATTAGAATGTGGGAGTGCAACTTGTCGGCAAGAAGTGGTGGTAGTCAAATTATAGGTTGGGAACGGTGCTTGCCAAGTTAGTTGTCCTCTCCTTCTAAAAGGTCTCGTTTCAATTCATGTATGGGCATGAAATGAATCGTAAGGTGAAAGTGCACAACCCTTGCAAGGTGTTTAAATCTAATCGATTAGCCGTGTCCACGGTTATGGACAATTGAGTCTCTAGACATGGAATGTACGGAATAATCTCATCACCGATTCTGAATGATTAAAAATTTGTCTAGAAACCCCTAGGTAGGAACTAAGGACCATACACCCCGAGGGGTGGTGGTGCCTGAGGTTCCAGCTTTGTCGAATCTCGCCCAGTGCTGCATGCCTAGCTAGTATGTGGTTATTGGGGGTTATCTCGACCCTTGAAAATATAAAAAAAACTTTGAAAGTAATACTTTGAGAAAGAGCTATAGGATAAAATTGGCTTTATGCAAATCAGCCTGTGAGATCCACTAGCCAAATACTCATGTAGATAGGCTCCTCACAACAGCCACCAAATATGTGTCATTTGCCAGTACATCATTGTACTGACCCCTTTGGGGCTGCATATTCAACGTGCAGGTTTCACTTTGAGTAAGGAACCAGGATTAGGATCTCGAGCTTACATTCCAGCATGACTGCCTGTGGCTCGTGATGAAGATGGAGGCTCCATGCCACTTTGTCATTTCCGCTGTGTAAACTGTAAGGTTTAAGTACTTTGTATCTGGATCTGCGTTGTAATCTTGATACTATGCAATGAATACTTCATTTTGTTCTGTGGTGCTATCATTGATCCAGGGAATAGCACTTAACACAGATGTTCCACCTTGTTCTCAAGGTTGGGGCGTTACAGAATGGTATCAGAGCATAGTGTTGCCTGTAGGATCGAGACCCTAGGTTTGGACAAGACTAAGAAACCCAAAAATGATATCAAAAGGATATCATTACGCTTAGGATGTGTTTTAAAAAAAAATTGTTACATTTTAATTACAGTTTGCTTTACTTTCTCATAAGGCTTATCACTTTCATTTTACTTACACTGTTCTTCTTTCAAAATTTTAGATGACGTTCACCAAGCTGAAGGTCCCCTATGACGATGACGATGAGCTGTTTAGTGATCAGCTATCCCGCCTTTCTCGGATGCTGAACCTGTCACCTCCCACTTTTCGTGGCAGAGTGATACCCTGTGAGGTTCCCGAGATCGTCCGCTGGGAGATTGAGACCAGGATTGAGGGTCGCACCATTGGTACCCCCACGGACACAGTGGTGTACTCGAGGATGTACCCAGGTTGGGAGACTGGTGTCATGATGGCCATGGAGGAGGCACTAGCCCGCATATGTGGTATGTATGTCCAGGAGATATCAGAGTTGGACAATTCCATCTATCAGTTTGGGAGGCGTAACCACGAGGGATGGGCCTTGAGGACCCCAGGACGCCGTGAGGACTTGCCGTGGACTGAGGTGCAGTTAGAGGACATGGGATCCTATGCTTTCAACTTGGAGGACATGCTGCGCCACGAGATAGATGCCACAGATGATGCCAAGTACCAGCTTCAGCAGAAGGATGAGAAGATAGAACAACTAGAGAGCACAATAGAGAAGCTGAAGGAGAAGAACAAAACACTTGAGGCCGCCAATGATAAGCTGTCAGGTAAGGTCGAGGATCAGGAGGCCCAGATCGTAGGCTTTCGAGGACAGTGCATTTATCTTCACAAGGACCTGATGAAGTACAAGCCTTGGCCGCCCAAGAAAGGAACAACATCTACTGAAGAGAAGAAGGAGTCGACCTCAGAGCTGATAGGAGCAGAGCCTGAGAAGCTGGAGCCATGCCAGCCCACAGTAGAGGGAGATGCTGTGGAGAAGGCTCATGCGGCGCCACCCAGCCCTGTGGTGAAGCGACGCAAGACGGGGAACACTAGAGCGTATCTTGCACAGTTCAAGTAGTGAGACCACCACGTTATGTAATAAATCGACGATCTTGTAATGGTTAGTCGTGCCACTTAGTGGTATGACCCTTTTTAGACCTTGTTTTCCTAAAACTCGTAGTTAACTTGTTGTGCTTGAGGATCTATGTTTGATATGATCATCTATACTTTCAAATACTGGTTGCAATTGCTTGTTTTAAGTTTGTAGAAATGTGTTTTCTCTTGACCTGCTGTGTTGGGTAGGGTTTTCCATAGATCTTTTCTGTCTAACCCTCATCTATGCTAAAGCCTAATCCTATCCAAAACCCAAACAGATGCATCCACAACGTCTGAACAGTCGCAACAACCCTCAGTTGGAGATAGCAATGCAACAGTTAGTTGAAGCTCACACAGGAATGATGCGAGTGATGACTCAGAATATGGCTAACCGCGAATGCAAAGAGCTACCCCCAGGAGTGCAGCAAATACTAAATGATCATTCACAGATAGTGCAAATGATGTCCCAGATGGTGGCAAGTACCTATAATAACCTACCACAAGATGAGCATAGTAGAAAGCCAACACCAGTTGATGCTGAGATGACACAGCAAGCCTGTAAGAGATGTGGAGAAATATGACACACCTCTAAAGACTGCCATGGAGAGTGGCCCCACTGTGATACAAGTCACCCAGTTGAAGAAAGTCCCACGAGCCAAGTTACTTGTTTCCTATGTGAAGGAACAAATCATATTCCGGCTGAATGCAAGTTTTATTCCACAGTGCAGCGGATAAATCTACAAGCTAAGGTTAGAATGAGCCAACTGCCAGAAAGGACCCCTGAAGATGGAAGACTTAAAAGAAAGATGGAAGATAAAGACATGGAGATAACACCCAACCATGCCACTAAGTGTTGTTACTCATGTGAAGAAGAAGGACACTTGTCTAGAAATTGCTCGAAGAGGAGAGAATATTTTCCCACGACTGTAGTGGAATATGAAGAAAATGAAGTGAGAAATCTTCTAGCCCTAGAAAGACCAAAAAGGAAGAAGGACAACAGCAAGATAACGTGCTTCAAATGCAAGGAGCTAGGACATTATGCGAGCCAATGCCCAGAACTGCATCATGGAGTAAACATGCAGGATAGCACGAAAAGAGACTTCAGTATGATCACCTGTTTCAAGTGCAAACAAAAGGGACACTACTCGGATAAATGTCCAGAGAATGGAACCCCAAGACCTCGGTAACGTGGAACGACTAAAGGATGCTACAATATTCCAGGAAGAAACCCAACAAGATGTAACCAATTTGGAAGAGTTTGTATGCCATTACTGCCTTAATAAATATTGTAAGGACTTGTAAGAACCAAGGACAACCTGGTTAAATGAATTGTATTTTCCCAATGAGATGGCAAGCAGAAGGATTTGTAACTCCAGAGTTAACGTCTTACGACCGAGTTTGCGCAAAACCCTAGCTAAGGAACGATAGATTTGTTTTAAAAATTTAGATTAAATTACAAGTTCTCACTCAAGAAAATTTTGGCAAAACCAGTGAGGTTGACCAAGAGTTAGAATACGAGGTTTGCAAGCCATGTATGAAGTAATGATTTGGGTGCAGGATGGATTGATCACCATTCCTACTACTCTTATTATTCGCTCTCATGATGTTGGTTTTACACACCTAGAGAGACATACCCACATGAGAGACGACGCCCTTAAACCATGACCTTAGGAGGATAGATATGTTACACCCTTCGTAGTATGCCAGTGTGGCCAAAACGTAAGAATACGGTGAGGAACGACTATACATTTCCAAAGCATTTTCTCAGTGGACCTTGAATGCCGAGACGATTCAATTTTGACTTCAATTCCCGACTTTTCGTTTCGACTCCCCGGCCTGTTCGACTACCCCTGAGCCTATAAAAGAGGACTCTCCCCTCTCACGAGAGTCACAACAGAGACTGCCACCGCCAGCCATGAGATTTCCACCTGATTCCAAAGCCCAGCGCCACCGAAGTCTACCCCATCCCGATCTACGATGTTATGAGACACCTCTCCAAATCCATGGAACCCTGTTCCTCCCCATGAGAGCTCTGTTAGATCCCTTTTCCCTGAAAAGGAATCCATCTTCAAGATATGATCAAGTTATCCAGCGCCTTCCAACAACTATGATGACGGTTGCTAAAGGAATTCTTAAGGACCATCTGGTACCTGCGGCAAGTATCCCGACTTGCTCCGGTAGCTGGAATGAGTTCAACAATGCTGGTTATAAGACGACCATCCGTCCCTTAAAGATGCCAGTACCTTTGACAGAGTCCACCTTGTTTACCCCTATGAAATGCTTGAGAAGACTGCAGAGAGATGCCATCCTAATTCCTTGGGATGTGTGGTCTCGTCACGTTCGTGGGGCAAGCATGCAGTACTCAGCACAGGATCATCTTTTGAGATTCTGCAACGAAAATCAGCCAAAAGGCAACAAGGAGTATGGTGATGGCCTGTATGCTGTCATGGCCTTGGTGAGGACCGACCAAGAAAAGGCTAGATACACATTCTTGGACGATGTGGACTACCTTGTTGAAGACAACGCGATGGATGATATCTGCCTATCACCAGAATTTGATGGAGCATCTGGAATGCCACTTCTGAACATAACAGCGAACATCGACACTTCCGAGAAGGGCCATTTCAGGAAAAATGGCACAACGATGAATTCAAGCTGGGAACAAAATGCAAGTGCCTAAGGAAGCATCAAGATACCACCAAGCAAAATCTTCTTTAAGGGTGGTAGCACCCTAGTCCCGATAGGATCCCTAAACCTTGTAACCTTCCTTCAATCTCGAGGACGAGATTCCTTTAAGGGTGGTAGTCTGTAACGACCCAGGATTTTACCAATTTCTGGGGAATTTTTTTTTCGCTTTTGTACTGCTTGATATGATTGGAATTTCACAGGGATTTAAAACTTTTGAGTCTATTTGAAAACTTTATTAGAAAACTATTTTAAACCTTCTATCTATTTCTTGAAAAACTTCTTTGAGAAGGATTAAGTATCCAAATGCTATTTCCTCTGCAAGCTTACTTGCAAAAGAAATGTCTTACAAAGTGTTTTATAAAGCTTTTATGCCAAAGGATTGTTTGAAGAATATATTTCAAAAGTATTTTGTAAAAGCTTTTCTCTGATTTTGAAAGGGATTATTTAAAACCCAAATTCTATTTGCTTTATGCAAATAAAAACCCTTGGCCAATACATATAGTTTTTATAGAAAGTTGTTTTATTTATAAAAACCTGTTTATTACTGTTCTATATGGTTGTTTTGAATTATAGAAAACTTTACAAAGTTGGTTTGAATCAAATTTAAAAAGGGTATGAAGAAATAAAGAAAACAGAAATGGAAAAGAAGCAAAGGAGAAATAAAAATATAAAAGGGCCCCCGGGGAAACGTTTCGGCCCAGAAGGAGAAGCAGCCCGCAGCCCACCTAGCTCAATCCCGAACGGGTATCCTTCCCCCCTCTCTCTGTCACTGCCCAGCGGGACCCGCATGTCAGCATCATCACCTCCACCGTTTCCTCTCTTCTCTCTGGAAACGGAACTCGCCGGAGTAACGCCCCCACTAATTTCTCGCGAGTAATGGCCATCAATCCCCAACCTATAAGTAGCCCTCGACTCCCTCTCCATTTCCCCTTTCAACCCTCTGTAGATTGAGCCGCCAGGCTGCCCAAATCACTCGCCGGAGTTCATCATTGCTGCGGGCAAGAACTCTAAAATCCGGTGAGACCAAGCTACCCCGCATTCCCTCTCCGGCCTTAATATCTTCCCCTCACCCAGGCGCACCTCCTCATGCCCTCGGTACATTTTCTTTCGCAGGAAACCAAGCACGGTGTCGTGAACCCGAAGCTCTTCACCGCACTGTCGTCTCCAGCCGTCCTCATCTCCTTCTTCTGGAAACAATCGAGCCCTTCGTCATCACCACCGAGTTCCACTCGACGAGCAGATCATCGTCGTGACATCGCCGCCGTCCAGAACCCGTCAGAAGCATCGCCGGCGTCGACGTCTGGCTGCTACCTCGCCGGAGATAGCCGGAAACCCTAGCCACTGTGAGCCTCTCCCTCCCTTTCATCTTCGCCCGTCGGATCTAAATCAAACGGCCCGAACAGATCACTTAACCGAATCGGTACAGATCGATCCTAGCCGCACAGATCACTTTTAATCCAACGCTCCATGGAGGCGATCCTAACGAATCGGTATCAGCCAATCAGAATCAGCCAAGTGTCGATCCCTGGTTCAAACAAATTTTCGATTTAGAAATCTGAATCAGAATTCAATCCAATCTTGCAAAATTCATATCTTGTGCTCTGTAGATCCAAAAATAGCAAACGACATACCGTTGGAATCCTTGAAACCTGTAGAATCCAGTGGTACAATAAAAACTTATATTTCATGGGTTCAATTTGAAACCAATTTCAAATTGGGATTGAACCTTCTATTAGTTTGTTTAATTCATATCTATTGAACCAAGTATCCAAAAATTTCAATTTTGTAGTCTCTGGATTCCTTGGAACTTGCAGAACACCATAGGATCAAGAAAGCCCAGATTTGATACGTGCACACACTTTGTGCATTCAAATCTTCTCAAATCACTAATTTGACCATATCTTGAGTTCTAAAATTTATTTTAGAATGAATCCAATTTCAGTAGCTTTGTTTTACTGCAAGCTATCCAGTAGCATCACTCCCATATTTTCTTGAACCATTTCACAATTACTCAATTCTAATATGAGGATCTGAGTAAATTCTACTATAGGGACAAAACTAATTCTTTTAAAATTATTCCTTTCCACCTAGTGAACCCCTTATCAAACCTAGTCATCTATGTCATCTGAATAACATCTTGATCAAGACCATGTCTACTTAAGATCTATCTTGCTAAGTACCTACTTATTCAAATTACAAAAGTGTTATTTGAGTAAAGTGTAAATGCCTTCCATCTTGGTTTCTACCTTGCTACTATGGTATCGATCAAAACAACAATCATAGTACTAAACCCAATCATACCTACTCATCCGGAACCTAAAGCCTTGTTCCACACATCACCTATACCTATTCTATACCTTAGCCATTTACTTATATCCAATCAACCTTGGCCCTGCATGGAATCATTCAATTAACAAATGAGTTAATTGAGTAGCTCAATGCTTCTTAATTCCTTGCTCATGACTAAGTGCAATACATATACTATTCAAGGATAATTGTTACTACACTTATTCGATAGTAATACTATTGCACTATTTTGTCTGATTCATATGTGTATTCAAATTGCAATTGTGCTACTTGAGTAGAATATGATTTCATCTCAAACCAAAACCCTATTTTGTTAATATGGTATACTTATAACCCATACCGTAGTGTGTGTTATACACCATGTTGATCAATAAACCATTTGAGCCATGTCCTCAAATATCAATCATCCATACCCAGATCAATGCCTACCTAGTTTTCGTTCACATGTATTGAACTATTCAACTTGCAAATATGCTAATTGAGTACTTCAAGCATTCTTAAGACCTAGCCTAGTGCCTAAGTGTGATACATACTATTTAAAGAATAAATGTAGTTACACTTATTCAAATAGTATTTTAGTTACACTATCCCACACCTATATGACTCATTTCACATGAGCCTTCTGAAACTCTCTCATGCTTTGATAAAGCATAAAGACTTCATCCATTATATAGTGCCTAGTCCAAATTATCTCTCCAATCATATTGATCTCTCCCAACTAAGCTCTTCGATTCATATCTCACAAATCATGAACCTATACCAAATCCTTCTTATCATAACATCTCAATACAAACTAAATCGTTGAACCAACCCCTTTCAATTGTTGATTTGTTTGACTGAGCTTGTATGGTGTGTTTATGTTATACTATTTCTTGTGCTATAGTTTTGCGAAGAGTTACGTGCCTAGTCGAGAGAAGGGAAGCGTCTTGTTCTTCAGAAAGGCAAGTGACACACATGCTCCCTCACCCATTTTATTATGCATTAGTATGTTCACCTCTTGTAGTATGCATGATAGGTGTTTTACTCAACTGTTTTATCAAATGCTTAGATCCTAGTAGTGTGTAGCAATCCCTCAAACCCCACCTGTTAGGATGCTAAATACTTTGTTAACTTTGATGCCATGCTAAGATCACTTGAAAAGTGTTTTGTGAAAAGTTAAGAACTTCAACTAAAACGAAACACCTGGGTGGATTGGTATGATGAAGGTGGTGGTGTTGAGTGGCGACCTGGGGCTACACCTTGTGTAGTTGCTGCCTGGGCGTACACTTGTGGTTGGCCACCCAGGAACAAAGAGATGGCTATGTCTTCCATGCTTAGTGTACTTCCAGTGCAGCCTTATGACATTATGGGCTCTGTCTTGACTGATTAGAATGTGGGAGTGCAACTTGTCGGCAAGAAGTGGTGGTAGTCAAATTATAGGTTGGGAACGGTGCTTGCCAAGTTAGTTGTCCTCTCCTTCTAAAAGGTCTCGTTTCAATTCATGTATGGGCATGAAATGAATCGTAAGGTGAAAGTGCACAACCCTTGCAAGGTGTTTAAATCTAATCGATTAGCCGTGTCCACGGTTATGGACAATTGAGTCTCTAGACATGGAATGTACGGAATAATCTCATCACCGATTCTGAATGATTAAAAATTTGTCTAGAAACCCCTAGGTAGGAACTAAGGACCATACACCCCGAGGGGTGGTGGTGCCTGAGGTTCCAGCTTTGTCGAATCTCGCCCAGTGCTGCATGCCTAGCTAGTATGTGGTTATTGGGGGTTATCTCGACCCTTGAAAATATAAAAAAAACTTTGAAAGTAATACTTTGAGAAAGAGCTATAGGATAAAATTGGCTTTATGCAAATCAGCCTGTGAGATCCACTAGCCAAATACTCATGTAGATAGGCTCCTCACAACAGCCACCAAATATGTGTCATTTGCCAGTACATCATTGTACTGACCCCTTTGGGGCTGCATATTCAACGTGCAGGTTTCACTTTGAGTAAGGAACCAGGATTAGGATCTCGAGCTTACATTCCAGCATGACTGCCTGTGGCTCGTGATGAAGATGGAGGCTCCATGCCACTTTGTCATTTCCGCTGTGTAAACTGTAAGGTTTAAGTACTTTGTATCTGGATCTGCGTTGTAATCTTGATACTATGCAATGAATATTTCATTTTGTTCTGTGGTGCTATCATTGATCCAGGGAATAGCACTTAACACAGATGTTCCACCTTGTTCTCAAGGTTGGGGCGTTACAATTTTTGAGGTGACATGCACCTACACAATCTTGATCATCCATGTAAGCATTGAGTGTTGGGATCAAAAGAACTTAAAACATGGGCATGAAAGATATAATCTTGATAGAAGAAACTTAGCAACCATGTTATAACATGACAAAGAACACAAACGAAAGATCATGAAAATGAAACAATGAAAGTCAAACGTGTGTTCAAATCATATGGAAAACATACAAATGGTTTTCAGCTTGTCCTTCATGAGAGAGCAAAACATAAATGCATAGGACACCTTCAAGTTTAAGAGGGCGACTAGATACAAGTAATTTAAGAACAAGCGAAACCATCTGAAAGAGCATGGAGCCCCCATATATGGTTTTGGTAATTAATGAGCATCCCTATGGACTAATGGTTGCATTGAGTTATATTTTTAGGACTTGTCCATAGACAGTGCTTGAACCATTTGTTGGTTTCAAGGTTGTATGAAGATGGAAATAAAGAAGGTTTTGTGATGACCAAGGTGTTATTCAAGGAGTGATCTAAAGTCGGTCATAAGAGAGTTGAGCCTATATCAAGTGTGTCTTGAAGAATAATATTGAGTGAGCTCTCATGTGAATCTTCAAGACATCATCATAGTGGAGAAAGAAGAAGTGATTCGATAATTGATCAAGCCGAAGCGCAAGTTCAAGATGGAATCTAGAAGAGATCATATGCTTGAAGCTTGCCATATATATTGTGATCATGGATAAGTGAAGATATGCTTAAAGAGAATCTTTCCCATAGTGGTGTATGGGGGAGCAATTCGTAAGACTTCACCAAGCAATCAAGATCAAGAAAGGTGTTCCAACTTGAGGAAGACAAGACGGTCATAATCTAGCTCAAGTGGAATGCGCAAGGAAAAGGTATGTTCTTGATAGGGTTTCTTTCTTACCGGTCTCATAGTGTTAGTTGTGAGACCGGGTTATAGGATCGGTAGCCGTACTATCAAGAGGGGCTCTCGAGTGAGTAACTTAGTCGTATCGTTCGGAGAGAGCTCAAACCTTTGCATTCTTGGCATCATCTTTCTTGGTTCTTATTTGGATTTTATCCATGTGAGGTTCTAGAGCTTGTGGTTATTTCCCTGACAAGCTCTAGCTCATCAAAAACGGATTTTGCATGAAACACTTATTGAGTTTTTGGTGTTTGGAGGTTTTACCGGTTCGTCTTTAAAGAGAGGTCAAACCTCTCATCATTTGGTTTTATTCTCACTTGTTGGACTATGATGTTTCCATGCATATACTTGTAGAGCTCATTGTTGTGATTCCAACGGGCCCAAAATCATCAAAAACGGAGTCCGGATGCTCAAGTTATGGTCATTTTCGTGTTGGTGTTGCTGCCAGTTTTTGGGTGGCCGGAGTCTTGATGACCCACAAGTATAGGGGGTGTAACGTAGTACTTTCGATAAATAAGAGTGTCGAACCCAACGAGGAGCAGAAGGTGTTGATGAGCAGTTTTGATCAAGGAATCACTGTAAATACTAGCAAACAGGTTTTCAGGGGTATTTGGTAATACGAGTAAATAAAGTGCGAGTAAATAAAAGACAGTAGTAACAATTGCAGCAAGTGGCCCAATCCTTTATTCAGCAAAGGACAAGCCGGTTGTGTACTTATAATAACCAAACGTTCTCGAGGACACACGGGAGTTTCTGTCAAGAGCTTTCGCTTCATAGAGCCAATAGTATTCATTGGTTTGATAGGTGTTATGGGGGTGAACCTGTGCTAGCGCACTACCCTTACTAGGATAAATACACACTTGTGATTATACCCCTTGCAAGCATCCGCAAATACAAGAAAGTAATTAAGATAAATCTAACCACAGCCTTAAACTCTGAGATCCTACGCTCCCTGGTGCAATGGTTTCCCAACGGAGGTTTAGGTTTTTTGTCACTCCAGCAACCCCACAATCGGTAGCCAAATACACAATGCATCTCACTAGGCCCATAAATGGTGAAGTATCATGTAGTCGACGTTCACATGACACCACTAGTGAAATAGCACCACAACAATATCAAACCATTAAATATTTCTCAACAATAATTCACTACTAACATCTCGACTTCTCCCATGTCCTCAAGAACTAAACGAACTACTCACAAGACATCATATGGATCATGATCAGAGGTGAAATAATGGTAAATAACAATCTGAACATAAACCTTAACTCAATGGTTCCACTCAATAGCATCAACTACAAGAGTAATCAACACCGGGAAAGTTTCCCCTATGAATATAACAAGATCCAACTCAAGATGTTACAGCGGGATGGCGTGATGATGGTGGAGATGAAGGTGCTGGTGATGGAGATGATGATGATGATGATGATCCCGATGAAGTCCGGTGCGATGGTGATGACGATGGCGACGATCTCCCCTCTCCGGGAAGGAATTTCCCCGGCAGATTTCTCCCTGCCGGAGAGCTTTCTCTCTCTGGTGTTCTCTGCCCCGCAGAGGCGGCTGTGTCTAACTCTGAGCCCTCCTTGACTTAGGTTTTCAGGGACGATGATGTACGCGGAGGGGCGAGACCAGAGGTGGGCCAGGGCGGTCTCATGCAGGGCCTGTGCGGCCAGGGGGCTGGCCGCGCCACCCTGGCGTGTGGGCCCCCCCTGGCTCCTCTCGACTCCCCCTTCTGGCTTCCTGAGTCTTCTGGGAAATTATAATTTCTGGGTATTTTTCTGGAATTTTCTTGATCTTCAAAATATGGTCTCTTGATGGTCCTTTTTCCAGCAGAATCCTGACTCCGGCAGCAACTCTCCCGATGATCATCAAACATGTGAAAGCAAAGAAAATAACATAAGTATCATATCTAAATATGAAATATATCAATGAATAACAGTAAATTATGATACAAAATAGTGATGCAAATTGGACGTATCAACCCCCCCCCCAAGCTTAGATCTCGCTTGTCCCCAAGCGAAAACTAAACTCGGTAAACATGACCGCAGGTTTATGGAGTGAAGTGTAGATAATCAAAATACGGACAAGAAGCATCACATTCACTAAGGCACAAATTATAATAGATAGCAACTTCCCTTTATAAGATGTAGACTTGCAAAAGGTAAAAGGGAATCACATGTAAGATGCACAAGGTAAACTATAATTGGCAATGGCAAACCTTAGTTCTTGGTCAGAGAATGGAGAATAAACTATTCTCTCTTTTAAACGGAGCCTTTTTAAAAGAGAGCTAATATAGCAAAGACTATATGCTCAACAAAGTAAACTTTTGCATTCATAGAAAGCTTTCAAAGATATATTCCTTCAGACAAAAGCATTATACAAAACAAAGAAGATAATAAACATGATTAAACGGATCAACATATGGATGAGTGAAACATAACAACTCAAATGCTTGCTTGAGATAGAGGGAAATAGGTTGACTCAACATAAAAGTAAAAGATAAGCCCTTCGTAGAGGGAAGCAGGGATTAAACATGTGCTAGAGCTTTTCATTTGTAAATCAGAGGTAAAAATTGTTTTGAGAGGTGGTTGCTTTTGTCAACGACTAGCAACGGAGTTCTTGATATCTTCCATACTAAACAAGTGAGAGCGGTTCCGAGATGTTTGATTAATTGGCACTTTGGTGCTCTTTTATTAATTTGCACTCCTCCCCACCTTTTTCCTTTCTCAAACCATGGCTAACCGATTCCATCGGGTGCCGACCAACTTTCACATTCCATTGGAGGAGTGCCTTTTTCTTTCTTTTTCTTTTTGAGATTATAATGGTCTGACCAGCTCCCTTGCAAAATTAATGACGAGCAGATGAAGCTGGCTAGTCGAGGGGTACTTAATTTAGTATGGAAGATAACAAACCCATCCACTACGTCCTCATGAGCTAAAAACAGTGGCACAAAATGAGAAGTGTTTGAAGGTTTTTGAAAGGTAGCACATGAAAATTTACTTGGAATGGCTTGAAATACCATGCATAGGAATTTATAGTGGACTATTTGGAAGTGACTTGGCTTTTGGGAATTGGATGCACGAGAAGTATTCCCTCTCAGTACAGGTTTTTGGCTAGCAAGGTTGGGTAGCAAGCATAAGAGTTGCATGAAACAAACAAACATACATATAATAAGAACAATCATGCAAACTCCCTTGAAGGTACAACGATTTTAACTTTAAGAATAATAATGCTTATAAGCCAAACATACGGGAAAACTGAAGTGATATAACTGCAAGCACTTCTTTATTCTTTTCTACTCAAACCTCAAGGTAAAGTTGCTACTGACCAAGCTAGGTTTGCCAAAACCAACTAAATCTACTCATGCTCCCAATGTGATACCAATACCAATCAACAAGACTAGTCATACAAGAGAGATTGCAAACTAACATAAAGTGTGCAAAAAGTAAACGATAAAACTTCTCATTAATATTTTATTACTGCAACTCACACCAAGGGATACATAGATAACCAACTAAGGAGGATACTTCCAAACTGCAAACTATTCTATATGATAACTTCTCTATTCATGATACGACTCTACTTGAAAAGTAAATGAGCAAAAGGTAATGATATGATACCGCGGCACTCCCCCAAGCTTGGAACAAGCCAAGGGGATGCCTATACCGATGACGAATTACTCCTTTGGTGGTGGCGGTGGATAATCTTTAATAAGCTTCTCAATCAAATCCTTTAGCTCATCAATCTTGTACTCAAGGTTGCGAATCATCTCATAATTGTGCTCAACACGATTCATGAACCTGTCGGCAAGAGAATCCCAACTCTTGGAATTATTTCCCCATCCTTCTTCACTCTTGGCACTTTCTTCTCCTGCACTATTAGAACGATCTATATCCCAACCCGAGGGTAGACGCGACCTAGGCACCCTTTGAAACTGATGTTCATGTATTAGGGTATGGAAAGGATTGTTGCCTGACAAAGATGTCCGTGGAGCTAAGATGTGATGCGGCACACCCCCTCCGGTCCTTATGCGAGCACTCTTCTTGAACTTGTCCGGATCTGTCACCACCCCTATGCTGGCAATCACGGTGTTCGGCCTCAGACTTTGATCTTCCTCCTCGTCTTCGCTTGAAGAGGCCATGACTCCCCCAATCTTAAGATCAACTCCTAACAGAAATAGCTCGAAACAAAACACGACGAGAAAACGATATACAGACCTCGGGGACTCCGGGTGGTTAAATAGCCAAAAATTATACATCAAAACGAAGTCACAGGAGGAAATCGGGACGGAAACGAGTTCCGGGGTGTTCTCACACCCAGGTGGCGCGGCCAGGGGTGGGCCCGCGCCACCTGTGTGTGAGACACACACAGACTCTTTTTCCTGCCCTTTTTCGTCTCGTGATTTTTCATATTTAGTAAAAACAACAAAAATATTAAAGGATGAACTTTTCGCGAAACTTTTCTGACTAGAACTGTTACCTATTCGAAAGCGAACTCTGCAGGTTCCTGCAATTTGTCTTGGATGAATTCTTCCGGAGAAACTGTTTCAATAACATCAACATCTTTATTATAAGAATCTCTAGAAATATAATGCTTGAGTCTTTGCCCATTCACCACTTGTGTAGAGTCATCTTTCAATGAAGCAATCTTAATAGCACCTGAGCGGTACACTTCCACAATAACATATGGTCCTTCCCATTTAGAAAGTAATTTTCCTGCAAAAAATCTGAGACGAGACCTATACAAAAGAACTTTCTCACCAACATGAAACTCTCTCTTAAGAATTCTCTTATAATGCCATTGCTTGACTTTCTCTTTGAAAAGTCTGGCATTCTCATACGCTTCGTTTCTCCACTCATCTAGAGAACTCAAATCTAACAACCTTTTCTTACCGGCTAGTTTAAAATCTCTGTTAAGCTCTCTCACTGCCCAAAAAGCTTTGTGTTCTAATTCTAAGGGCAAGTGACACGCTTTTCCGTAAACCATCTTATAAGGAGACATACCCATGGGATTCTTATAAGCAGTTCTATAAGCCCATAAAGCGTCGTTTAACTTACTAGCCCAGTTTTTCCTAGATCTATTAACAGTCTTCTGCAAGATAGACTTGATCTCCCTATTTGAAAGCTCTACCTGCCCGCTAGTTTGGGGATGATAAGCAGAAGCAATTCTATGATTGACATCATACTTAGCAAGAGTTTTTCTAAAACTACCGTGAATAAAATGAGAACCTCCGTCAGTCATAAGATATCTAGGCACTCCAAACCTAGGAAAAATAACATCCTTAAGCATTTTTAACGAAGTCTCACCATCGGCACTCTTTGTAGGTATGGCTTCTACCCATTTAGTAAAATAATCAACAGCAACAAGTATATGGGTATAGCCTTTCGAAGGAGGAAAAGGACCCATAAAGTCAAATCCCCAACAATCAAACGGTTCAATAACGAGAGTGTAATTCATAGGCATCTCATTGCGTCTAGAAATATTACCAACTCTTTGACATTCATCGCAAGATAAAACATACCTTCTGGCATCTTTAAAGAGGGTTGGCCAATAAAAACTTGATTGTAGAACCTTCTGTGCGGTTCTATCTCCAGCATGATGCCCTCCATAAGCACTGCTATGGCATTTTCTTAATATCTCTTGTTGCTCATATTCCGGTACGCATCTTCTCATGATACCATCAACTCCTTCTTTATATAAATGTGGGTCATCCCAAAAGTAATGCCTCAAATCATAAAAGAATTTTCTTCTTTGCTGAGCTGTAAAGGTCGGAGGCAAATACTTGGAAACAATAAAGTTAGCATAATCAGCATACCAAGGAAGGTCTCGCGAAGTTACATTAATTGCAGCCAACTGTTCATTTGGAAAACTATCATTAACAGGAATAGGATCAAAAGAAATATTTTCCAATCTAGACAAGTTGTCAGCCACAGGATTTTCAGCACCTTTCCTATCTACGATATGCAAATCAAACTCTTGTAAAAGCAACACCCATCTAATAAGATTAGGCTTAGCATCCTTCTTAGTCATAAGATATCTAATAGCAGCGTGATCAGTATGAATGGTAACCTTAGAATCAACAATGTAAGATCTAAACTTATCACAAGCAAAAACAATAGCAAGAAACTCTTTCTCAGTAGTAGCATAATTCTTCTGAGCAGCATCAAGAGTCTTACTAGCATAATGAATAACATTCAACTTGTTATCTACGCGCTGTCCAAGAACAGCACCAACAGCAAAATCACTAGCATCACACATAATTTCAAAAGGTAAATTCCAATCAGGTGGTTGAACAATAGGAGCAGTAGTTAAAGCCTTCTTAAGAGTTTCAAAAGCTTCCTTACAATCATCATTAAAGACAAATGGTACATCCTTTTGAAGAAGATTGGTAAGAGGCTTTGAAATCTTAGAGAAATCTTTAATAAACCTCCTATAGAAACCAGCATGACCAAGAACACTACGAATACCTTTAACATCTCTTGGACAAGGCATTTTCTCAATTGCCTCCACTTTTGCTCTGTCAACTTCAATACCTCTTTCGGAAATTTTATGTCCAAGGACAATTCCTTCATTTACCATAAAGTGGCATTTCTCCCAATTAAGAACAAGGTTAGTTTCTTCGCACCTCTGCAAAACTTTATCAAGGTTGTGCAAACAATTATCAAAAGAAGTTCCATAGACGGAGAAATCGTCCATGAAGACCTCCACAATTTCTTCACAAAAACCATGAAAAATAGCAGACATGCATCTTTGAAAAGTAGCAGGAGCATTGCATAAACCAAACGGCATACGTCTATAAGCATAAGTTCCATAAGGGCAAGTAAAAGTGGTTTTCTCTTGATCATCCTTCTTAACAGCAATTTGAGAAAAACCAGAATAACCATCAAGGAAACAAAAATGAGTCTTCTTAGACAACCTTTCTAGCATTTGATCTATAAACGGTAAAGGGTAATGATCTTTCTTAGTAACCTTGTTTACCTTCCTATAATCAATGCACATTCTATAACCAACAACTACCCTTTGAGGAATAAGCTCATTATTCTCATTAGGCACAACAGTCATACCTCCTTTCTTAGGAACACAATGAACAGGACTAACCCATCTACTATCAGCAATAGGATAAATAATACCAGCATCAAGGAGCTTTAATACCTCATTTCTTACCACATCCTTCATCTTCGGAATTAGGCGGCGTTGATGCTCCACAACTGGCTTCGCATCTTTCTCCATATTAATGGCATGCTGACATAAAGTGGGAGAAATCCCTTTTAAATCATCAAGAGTATATCCCATAGCTCCTCGGTGTTTCCTCAATATCTCCAATAATCTTTCTTCTTCTTTTCCTGAAAGTTTAGAACTAATAATAACAGGATATATTTTCTTATCATCAATATAAGCATATTTGAGTTCATCAGGCAAAGGCTTTAATTCAAACACATGATCTTCTTTAGGCGGCAAAGTGGTACCAAGATCCTCCACAGGTAGATTATGTTTGAGTAATGGTGGTTGACGAAGGAGAATATCGTCAATCTCTTCTCTTTCCTTGCTAAAAACATCACTTTCGTGATCTTCCATGAATTGCTGCAAGGCATTATTAGGGGCAAGAGCAATAGAAGCAAGCTGCTCAACTCGAAAATTTTCATTAGGCGTGTCATTTTCATAAGAAGTCTTAGCAAACTTGGAAAAATTAAACTCATAAGACTCTCCATTAAACTTAGTAAAAAAATTCTCCTTCTTACAATCTATCACGGCGCCACAAGTGTTCAAAAATGGTCTACCAAAAATAATAGGGCAGGTTTTACTAGCCTCCTTACCAAGTACTAGAAAATCAGTAGGGTATTTAGTCTTACCGCAAAGAACTTCCACATCTCGGACAATACCAAGAGGCCAAACTGTCTCTCTGTTAGCAAGCTGAACAACCACATCAATATCTTCAAGTTAACAAGCGCCAATCTCGTGCATGATTTCTTTGTAAAGCTCTAAGGGAATAGCACTTGCACTAGCACCAATATCACATAAACCATAATAGCAATGATCTCCAATCCTGACAGAAATAACAGGAACACTTGCTTTCCTGTGCTTTTTAGGATGTGAAAGAATGTTAGAAGCATCTTCACAAAAAAGAATATATTCATCCCCTACATCTTTAGTAACAAGATCCTTCAATATAGCTACAGGAGACTTAATAGTAATTTGCTCATCAGGCTCTGCAGCTTTCTTAGTACTTTTATTAGACACACTTACCAAAGTAGAATACTTCTTTACCTTAGCAGGGAAAGGTGTCTTCTCAAAATAAGGTTCAGGCACAATGCTATCAACAGTACAAACTTCAGTAGCTGCAGCAGGAATATGACTAATAGAATCTTTGTAAGGCACATGATATTTGTTCCAATCTTTCTTTGGAACATCAATATAAGAGGCAAAAGCCTTAAGATAATTAGCAAGTATTTGTGAATCAAGACCATAAGCAGCACTAACACTATGAAAGTCATCAGTTCCCATAAAAGATTTAATGCATTCATAATCATAGTTTATACCTGACTTCCTACCTTTGTCGTTTTCCCAACCTCCAGCATTCTCTTGTATACGGTCAAGAAGTTTCCACTTAGCATCTTCTTTCATATGAGTAAATGATCCAAAGCAAGAAGCATCCAAATAATCCTTATCAGGAAGAGTAAGCCGCGCATAAAAATTATTAATAACAATATTATTGGGGAGCTCATGAATGGGGCATTTGAGCATTAGTAACTTCAATCTCCCCCACGCTTGGGCAATACTCTCTCCATCATGAGGCCAAAAATTATATATCCGGTTACGGTCTTTATGAATTTCACTTGGAGGATAAAACTTGGAATAAAAGATAGGCACAATATCCTCCCATGCCATAGATGGACCATCTTGGAGTAGTCGATACCACTCTTCAGCTCTGCCTTTCAATGATAATGAGAATAATTTCTTCTTAACCTGGCTTGGTGAAATACCTGCACATCTGAACAACTCGCATAACTCATGTATAAATAATAAGTGATCACCCGGATGGACAGTTCCATCTCCTGAATAGCAGTTATCCATAATACGCCCAACAATTTTCATAGGTATTTTAAAAGGATCAATTTCAGCAGGCGGTGGCGGTGGTGGTTCCTCCGCATGTGCAGCAGTAGCAGTGGATGTGTTTCCAAATATGAAACCAAATGGAGTGTTCTCCATAGCAGAGTAAAATAAAAGACAAAATAAAAATGATACTCACAGCGATGGTTACCTTTACCAATTCCACTCTTCAATAGCGCTACACTCCCCGGCAACGGCGCCAGAAAATAGTCTTGATGACCCACAAGTATAGGGGGTTGAAAGGAATATGCCCGAGAGGCAATAATAAAGTTGTTATTATATTATTCCGTGTTCATAATAGATGTTTATTTTTCATGCTAGAATTGTATTAATCGGAAACATTAATACTTGTGTGATTAATAAACTAAAAGGGTTCCTAGTAAAGCCTCTCTTTTATACTAGCTCGTTGATTAACTGATGATCAAGGTTTCCTGATCATGAACATTGGATGCTGTTAATAACGGGGTCATATCATTAGAAGAATGATGTGATGAACACTCACACCCATAGTACGAATAGCAATACGATCAAGTCATCAAGTTCATTGCTATATCAAACTCATGCGAAGTAGTTCTAATCCTTAGACCATGAGATCATGTTAATCACTGATACCGGAAGGGTACTTTGATGATATCAAACGTCACACCGTAATAGGGTGATTATAAAGGTTGATTTGGGTACTCTGAAAGTATTAGTTGAGGATCATGAATCAAGAGTGGGATTTGTCCATCCGGATGATGGAAAGATATTCTCTGGGCCCTTCTCGGTGATATTGCATTGGAATAGCTTGCAAGCATGTGACTAGGTCACGGGAATGCATTATCACGGAACGAGTAAAGAGACTTGTCGGGAACGAGATCGAACTAGGTATGGTTGATACCAAATGATCGGATCTCGGACAAGAAATAATATCACGAGACAAAAGGAATTAACTATGTTCGTTACTGGTTCACACGATCACTAGTTCATCGTTGAGTAAGTGGGAGTCATCATGGATTTCCAGATCCCGCTGTTGATTATTGATCGGAGAGGAGTCTCGATCATGTCCACGTTATTCACGAACCGTAGGGTGACACACTTAAGGTTCGCCGTCGTTTTTGAGTGGATACGATACTCCGATCGAATTACAGGACAGCATAAGGGTTGTTTCAGAAGAGAACCGAAACTATTTTGGGATATCGAAATAACTCAAGGGTGTATTTGTTAATGTTTGTTAATTGAATGAATTAACAAATATTAAAGAAATAAAAATGTTTTATTAAATCAATAAGTGTGAATTTTAATTAGCATGAATGTCATGCAAAATTAAAATGGGGGTTACCTCATGTTGATGAGGGAGTTACCACCATGAAGGGAATGAAGAGGGAGTTATCACCATGAAGAGGAGGAGGCCCTCCTTGGCCGGCCACCCCTTGGGGGCTGCCCCTCCTCCCCTATATAAACCCCTCCCTCTCCTCCATGTGACACACTTCTTGATCCTCCCCTCCCTTGCATAGTTGCTGCCCACTTTCCGTCTTGGCTTAGCGAAGCTCTGCCGGAATTGTAGTTCATAGTTCATACACTTGGAGAAGTGTGTGGAGGAGTGTCCGGCGGATCCCTTCTTCCGCTGCCCCGCTGGACCGAGGGCGTGGAGGAGTCGACGTCGAGCTGCACGTGTGACCGAGCACGGGGGCGCTGCCGCTTGTGGCGCCGGGTACACGATCTTGTGATCGTCAAGTGAACCACGACGTCGACTACGTCAAGTGAACAACTACGTCGACTACGTGCGTCTTCACCAACTCTCCATCGTCAACGTTTGCGTCGGGAACGTAATCCCCGCTTACGGTCGTCGAGGGTTAGTATTCGTTGCTACCACCTCGTAGAGTATCTTGGCCAGTTTATGCGTTCTTGCGTAGGAAAATTTTTGTTTTCTATGCTACGAACCCATCAGGGGTGTATCGTAGTACTTTCGATAAATAAGAGTGTCGAACCCAACGGGGGCAGAAGGTGTTGATGAGCAGTTTTGATCAAGGAATCACTGTAAATACTAGCAAACAGGTTTTCAGGGGTATTTGGTAATACGAGTAAATAAAGTGCGAGTAAATAAAAGACAGTAGTAACAATTGCAGCAAGTGGCCCAATCCTTTATTCAGCAAAGGACAAGCCGGTTGTGTACTTATAATAACCAAACGTTCTCGAGGACACACGGGAGTTTCTGTCAAGAGCTTTCGCTTCATAGAGCCAATAGTATTCATTGGTTTGATAGGTGTTATGGGGGTGAACCTGTGCTAGCGCACTACCCTTACTAGGATAAATACACACTTGTGATTATACCCCTTGCAAGCATCCGCAAATACAAGAAAGTAATTAAGATAAATCTAACCACAGCCTTAAACTCTGAGATCCTACGCTCCCTGGTGCAATGGTTTCCCAACGGAGGTTTAGGTTTCTGTCACTCCAGCAACCCCACAATCGGTAGCCAAATACACAATGCATCTCACTAGGCCCATAAATGGTGAAGTATCATGTAGTTGACATTCACATGACACCACTAGTGAAATAGCACCACAACAATATCAAACCATTAAATATTTCTCAACAATAATTCACTACTAACATCTCGACTTCTCCCATGTCCTCAAGAACTAAACGAACTACTCACAAGACATCATATGGATCATGATCAGAGGTGAAATAATGGTAAATAACAATCTGAACATAAACCTTAACTCAACGGTTCCACTCAATAGCATCAACTACAAGAGTAATCAACACCGGGAAAGTTTCCCCTATGAATATAACAAGATCCAACTCAAGATGTTACAGTGGGATGGCGTGATGATGGTGGAGATGAAGGTGCTGGTGATGGAGATGATGATGATGATCCCGATGAAGTCCGGTGCGATGGTGATGATGATGGCGACGATCTCCCCTCTCTGGGAAGGAATTTCCCCGGCAGATTTCTCCCTGCCGGAGAGCTTTCTCTCTCTGGTGTTCTCCGCCCCGCAGAGGCGGCTGTGTCTAACTCTGAGCCCCCCTTGACTTAGGTTTTCGGGGACGATGATGTACGCGGAGGGGCGAGACCAGAGGTGGGCTAGGGCGGCCTCACGCAGGGCCCGCGCGGCCAGGGGGCTGGCCACGCCACCCTGGTGTGTGGGGCCCCCTGGCTCCTCTCGACTCCCCCTTCTGGCTTCCTGAGTCTTCTGGGAAATTATAATTTCTGGGTATTTTTCTGGAATTTTCCTGATCTTCAAAATATGGTCTCTTGATGGTCCTTTTTCCAGCAGAATCCTGACTCCGGCAGCAACTCCCCCGATGATCATCAAACATGTGAAAGCAAAGAAAATAACATAAGTATCATATCTAAATATGAAATATATCAATGAATAACATTAAATTATGATACAAAATAGTGATGCAAATTGGACGTATCAAGTCTCCGGCCCGAGACGCAAAGCCTCCGGCCCAAATCCGGCATGGCACCTGAATCATCCATCCTAAGGCCCCCGAATGACCCCGGGGCACCGGAAACTCCGGCCCAGGGGTGGAGACTCCGGTCCGGACGATTTCTGGACATAACGGTTGGATTTTGGGGGACCTATTTAAGGGGGTCTTCTTCCCCAATGGATCCCTAACCTTTCTTGCAAGTCTTGACCTCCATTGTTGACCTTCTTGAGCTTGCTATCTCTCAATCCTTCCAATGATTCTTGCATCTTCTTGAGAGAAAAGAGAGAGGAGATCTAGATCTATCTTTCCACCAATCAAAATCTCCTCTAAGTGAGGGGAACCTATTAGATCTAGATCTTGGAGTTCTTTGTGGATTTCCTTTGTTCTTCCTCTCATATTCCTCCATAGCATTTGTTGCTTTGGTAGAATTTGGGAGAGAAGGATTTGAGCACTTTGTGTGCTCTTGCCATTGCATTTGGTGCATCGGTTTGAGTTCTCCTCAGAGATTCGGTAAGTGGAAGTTGTGAGCTTATTACTCTTGGGTTTTTGGAACCCTAGATGGCTTAGTGGCCTTTGTGGCATATACTTGGGGCCTCCAATTAAGTTGTGGAGATTCCCCAACCTTTGTGGTGCCTTTGTGGCGATTCTTGGGAGCCTCCAATTAAGTTGTGGAGATTGCCCCAAGCTTGTACAGGTTTGGTGACCACCCTCAAGTGTCCCATAGTGGATCGTGGCATCTTGCTTTGTGCGAGAGGGCGAGGAGAATAAGGTGAGCCTTTGTGGCGTTAGGTGTGTAGCGTGCCTCCGCATCTTGAGGTGAGCCTTTGTGGCATTTGTTGAGCATTGTACTACCACATCTCAAGGTGAGGCCTTTGTGGCGTTTGGAGTGCATTAAGCTGCCACACCTCTCCAACGGAGACTAGCTTCCTTTGGAAGTGAACTTCGGGATACATCTTCGTCTTCTTCGTGCCTCGGTAACTCTTATCCAAGCTCCACTACTTATGCACTTTACATTTGTGATAGCCATCATGCTTGAAGTTATATATCTTGCTATCACCTTGCTACTTGTCTTGCTTAGCATAAGTTGTTGGTACACATAGGTGAGCCTAGTCTATTTAGGTTTTGTAAGCTTGACAAATTAAATGCTAGTTTATTTCCGCATTTGTTCAAGCCTTTTGTAAAAGTTTTAATCGCCTATTCACCCCCCCCTCTAGGCAACATCCGTGTCCTTTCAATTGGTATCAGAGCTAGGTCTCTCATTTTAGGCTTCACCGCCTTGAGAGCAAAGATGTCGGCTAGGGGATTAGTGCACAATGACACTTTTATATTTGATGGCACAAATTATGATATATGGAAAATTCATATGCTTAATTATTTTCGGGTCATGGACCCAACTATGGAGCAAATTGTGGATACAAGTTTTTCTCCTCCAAAGGATTCTCAAAATCTATCTTTAGAGGACGAGAAAAACTTGCATCTCAATGCTCAAGCTACTCATGTGATTGTTAATGCTTTGAGCGATGTAGTTATCTTCTCAATCATGCCTTTTCGGAGCGCTCATGAGTTATGGACAAAGCTTCAAGAAAAATATGATGTGTCCAAGATTATTGAGGATGATTGTATTCCTTCCACTTCCGGTCGAAATGAACTTTCTTCCACTTCACCAAAGTGTGGCAAGACACAAGGTAATGATATGGTGAGTGGTGATGAAAATTGTAATGTTGATAGTGAGCTTACTTTTGATAATCATTCATCTCGATCTCATTGCAATGCTTCATCTTTGGACTTAAACACTTCTAGCACCATAAATGCTTTACATGCTTGTGTTAGTCCTTGCATATCATGTGTAAGTTGCTTAAATAAATCTCATGATGATATGCTTGCTCTGTCTAGTGGCCATGATAAAAATGCCTCTATTTCCTCTAGTCTTTGTGTGGCTAACAATGTAGAGGAAACCGGAGATTCTATTGGCCAAGACAAAGTTTTGATTGGAGCTTCAAGTAATTCATCCTCATCATCATCTCTCGGTTCCCACATATGTCTTATGGCTAGGGATTCAAAGGTAACTCCTTCTTTGGAACCCACTATATCTAGTGATCATGAAAAAGAGGATGATTATGTTGCCTCTTTAAAAAAGAAGGGAGAAATAGTCTTTCATGCTATTGGTAAGAAGGAAATTGCTTGCTCTAACTTCGTTGATATTTTGGTTGCTGCTATTGAGATCAAGAAAATTATTGATGAGCTTCAATCTCATGACGAAGAGCAAGAAGAAACTATTGAGAATCTTCATAGTCTTGCCAAAGATTTTAAAAAGGCTCTTTTAGAAGAACAAAGCACCAACGAAGTTCTTGAGGAGAATTTTGCTCTAGAATTGTCTAGAGTAAAGGAAACCCATGATAGAGCTCTTGAGGTGGCAAATGATTTAAAATTAAAAAATGATAAGCTTGTTTTTGTTAATGCTAAACTTCTTGAGGATGTTGAGCACCTCAAAATGGCTCTAGGGACATTGAGAGTGTGCTCACCAAACTCACTGAGTCACATGAGCAACTAAAAGCTTCTTATTTAAAAGAGTGTTCCAAGTTGCCTTCTCCTCTTTCGGTTAATCATGATGCTTGTGCTACTAACTCTACTTCTTGTGAAGCATCTATCTTGAAGGAGAATGTTGAGCTAAGGGCTCAACTTGAGTTGCTAACTAGCAAGTATGGGATATTGGAAGAAAGTCATGAAAAGCTATCTAGCTCTAATGAGGATCTTCTAGTGTCCCATGCTCGCCTAAAGTTAGCTTATGAGGATATGTCTACAAAGGTAACATCTTGTGAACCTCATGTGGTCACTAGCACTACTTCCCAAAATGCTATATTGCCATGTGCTAGTCCTCGTAATTCATCCACTCATACTATTGCTACATCTTGTGATGAATTACTCTCCTTGCCTTGTTGCTCTAACAATATAGCTTCTACTTCCTCTAGTACTTGTGTTGTAACTAACCATGTAGAGGAAATTAAAGAGCTCGAGGTCCAAGTCACTTTGTTGAAGAAAGACTTGGTAAAAATTCATGAAGGGAAGTCCAAACTTGACAAGATGTTGAGTGCGCAAAAATCCCCCAATGACAAGAGTGGACTTGGATTTATCTCCAATAACAAGAAGAAGTCCTAAATCTTCAACAAGAAGAAGGGCCAAGAGCAAGTCAAGGATCCGGCCAAGATTGTTTGCTTCAAGTGCAAAATTGAAGGGCATCATGTTAGGTCTTGCCCATTGAAGAAGAAGCATCTAAGTAAGAAGCAACAAGGGAAGTGGCCTCAAGCTCAAACTCAAGTTCTTCCTCAAGATGAAGAAAAGCTTCCTCCTAAGAAGAATCAACCCAATGCTCCCATTGTGGAGAAATCAAATGAGAAGAAAGGAAAGATAAGATCTTGCTACATATGCCGTGAGAAGGGTCACCTTTCTTCTACATGCTCTATTGGTAACTCATCCAACCCTATCATAGCCGATGATGCTTATTCACTTTGCAAGGATAAGGTTGGAAATGTGTTTGCCAAATTTGTTGGTACTGAAAGTGGTGTCAAGAAAAGAACCATTTGGGTTGCCAAACCTATTGTGACTAACTTCTTAGGACCCAACTTGGTTGGGGACCAACAAGCCAAAACTTGATCAATAGGTGTTTATTGGAGGGCATTGGAGACTTGGCTATATCATGAAGAATTAAGGGATCTTCATTAATTATATTGTCTCAAGTCAAGTCAATTGGATTATCTTATTTCTATCATATATTCAATGTTCCTCCTTGCGGTAACATGTATTCAACGTATCTACATTAAAAGTTACTCGCCCCTTTGTATGTGTTTGGTTTTGTATCTTGCATGTGTTTGTATATGTTGTGCTCCCTACTTGCTTTATTTTGAGTAATCAAGTATGTGCATGTTGGTTGCACACCATGTACGGTCGTTATTGTTGAGCCTATTGCATCTTGATCTATCTTACTTGGCTCTTGTGAGAGATTAATGGACCATCCCACTTTGGGGGAGTGATATGCTTTGGCACTTCACAATCCTAAAAATGTGTGTACATGAGGAATACCACTTAGTGTTGATATTTAAATATTATCTAGTCTCTATGTGGTATGTCATTCTCATGAGAAATTCAATTTCTATAATGTCCATTAATTATCTTGTTGGATTCTATTTGCCTCTTGTTGCTAAAGTATAATTTTCTAGGTCCGGAGATTTTGTTGGTTCTACCCCGGAGACTCCGGTGGTTCAACCCCGGAGACTCCGGTGGTTCAACCCCAGAGACTCTGGTCCCACTCGGAATTTCTGGGCCCTATGGAAATTGACTTTAACAACTTATTTGAAAATTTGTTTTATCACATTATGGGGGAGTATTATGCTTTGTGCATATTACAAATCCATCAAATGTGTATATTTGAGGTTGTGTCACATAGTGTTGATATTGCAAATTATCTTGCTTCTCGAACAAGTTCCAATTTGCCAAATTGTTTTATTGCTGTGGTTTTGGATCTTGTTTGTGAGATACTTTCTTGGTAGGGTTTTCTTAAAATGTGGAATACTACATCAAAGTTGGAAAACCATTTGCTTCAAGTTATCCTAATCATTACTTTGTGTGATTGTTTAACTATTTGAGTCTATCAAGAATATCTTTGTTTGACATGGTGCTTAATTCTTATCCTTTTCATATGCTTTTGTTGTGAAGATGATCTTGGATTTATGTGTAAACTACCACCGGAAATAACTCCATATACCTCTTCTCCTTGGAAAATTGGTACTCTATCATGTGGTATTTTTATATTGACCATCTTTACTTTGGTTATTGCTTTTAATTGCCTTATCTCTCGCCAAGAAATGTATTTGCTTTAACTCCCATTGTCTTTCTTGACTCTTGTGATTCCATTTGATTTTTTTGAACTTATTTTATGTTATTTCTATATAGATAGATGTGATGATACCATTTGTGTGCATTTTGTATCCAAATGCAAAATCATAAATAATGCACTAATCTTGGGGGAGCTCTCCTATATTTGTTATAACACACGTTTTGTGCTTATTTCATTTGGTATTGGTTTTTGTTGGAAGACAAATCTTTTCTTTTTGGTACTTAGTGTGACATCATAAAAAGTGTGGAGAGTTCGGTTTGTTTGTTTGAACTTTCCTCTCTTTGGGAGTTGATAATATCATTCCTTATTATTTATTTCTTACTCTTAAAATGAGATATGTCTTTGAGCATGTGTGTTTTAGCTATTTTTATGCTCATTGGCTTTTGCTTTGTTCACTTGTTGAACTTTGGAGCCAATCTTGTGTTGATTGGATTCTTTGATATAATTTGGACAACTTTTAGTTCTCACACCTTTGTGTGACTTCTTGGTCTTCTTGGTGTTTTGTTTAAATTGTATCTCTTTTTGGCTCTTGAAAGTATTTTGCATGCATTCTTATTAAATGTATAATCTATGGCATGCTTTGCTTTCATTGATCCAATATATAGGCAAAACTCCATCAAATCCTAATTTGGCTAAGATGTGCATGAAATTCAAGTTCATATCTATGAACATATTTATGTGGAGTTTGTCCTATATATTGTAGTTTGTCTAACTACTTCGGACCCAATGAGTTTGGGGACCATATTGTACTTGAACTTTGTTTTAGGTACATGGAGATATGTTGGTGCTTGTCTGTAACAACTCAGAAATTGTAATCCAACTCTTATTAAATAAAGTGCCAAATTTTGGGCTAAGATAAAACTTTTTATTCATTATTTTATGCATACATGTATTTCCTCTTATGTGTATTCTATGATTTTATGTGTGTGATTTTTGTTTGAGCATTGGTTAGATAATCCTAAGTGAACCAACAGAATCAATTGAGAAAGATTATAAGAACCAAAGCAACAAGAAATAAAAATAGGTAAGAAAGAGATAAAGTTAATATGATCTAGGAATTGTTATTGACTGCACCACTTTGAGCCTTTAGATTAAGCAATCTACAGCTCACCTTCATGTTTGGCCAGTGAGTTGAGCTTAACCAAGTTATGGACTAACTCAACCAACAAGCATTTGTCCAAATCTCAAACTGGAGCCCCACTCAAACTTGAGCCAAAGTTTGAATCTGAAACAGAAACTATATCAAATTTGAAATATAAATTTCTGCAAAACTCAACCTTTCACAGTAACAAAAATATGCCTGGGTACCTTATCCAATATGATGAGCACCCAAAGTGGAAAATTTTGAAAATTCAAACTTTGAGTTCTTGCGGGCATTTCGTCGAACACTGGCAGAAGAAAATCAAAATCGAATCAAACTTCACTGGAGCTGCACTGTGCTGGCTCGCTCCAGCACTGTCGCCATGCTCCTTGGCCTCTCCTCGATCGATTCCAGCTCCCCCAACCCCGACCCAAGCCAGGAGAAGCGGAGGGAAGCGGAGGTTTGCGCCCAGGGCCCCCTCCCAGTAACCCTTTGCCCTGCGCGATGCCGACCAGCTTGGAGGCGCCAGAGGAGACCCACAGCACCCCGCGGCCGAACCAACAACCCCCCAGCACGCGAGCGTGAACGCCGTGACCGGAGCGAGCTTCCAACGCCGCCAGGGCCCCCGTGAAGACGAGCTTCTGGCCGCGCTTGCCCCCGTCGCTCCGGCCTATAAAAGGCCCCGCTGATCAAACGCAGAGACGCACCTCACTCCCCTCTACCTCCCAGACATAGCCGCTTCGCCCCGCTTGCCCTAGTTCGCCGTCGCCAGCCTCGCCGGAGTAGCACTGGACGAGCGGAGCGCCGCCGCGTCCGAGCACCTGGGAGCAAACTGCTGCAGGGAATCGGAGGAGGAGACGAACCGCCGCCGATCCCGCACGTCGCCGACGAGTTCTGCTTCCTCTACGCCTCGCCATCGCCGTCGAACAGTCGTCCCTGCTCGCAGGTGAGCTTCCGCCGTGCTGAGGAAGACGATGCACGTGAGCCGTCCGATCTTAATCCGACGCTAGCATACCGATTCGGGAATCGTTATGTGAGCTGACAGCGCGACCCCACCTGTCAGCTCCCCTTTTATTCTTTTTCCCCCGCGCGAAACGGTATGGGCCGGCCCGTTCGGGTTTGAGCTGAATAGGGCCCGGCTCGTTTCAGATTCGGTCCGTTTCATTTTCTAAATAATTCTCCCGCCTTTTTATTTATTTCAAATCTGTTTCAGATGCTATTTTCAAACCTTAATTCCTAGAGTTTTACAAATCCAAATCTAGCAAATAAATATTCATTGGAAAGCTTATAAAATACTCTATCCAATAGTACTGGTTAGAATTCAAAATAAGTTAGGGATTAAAATGGTTATGAATAGTGTGACCATAGCTTGTTGATTAATGAAAGATTTCTAGAAAATTAGTTAAGCCATCAAAAATCATGAAAATTAAAATGTGAACTTACTAATGATCCCTCCTACTGTTAGTCAACACTAATCTACCCCAAACCATATTAGTGGGATCATCTAGACCTTAACCCAATCCTGTTTTGTAGCATAAAATGATAGATCCTTAGTGCACACTTAGAGTTAATTGCCCTCAATGCCAATGCACCCAATGGATCATTCCCACTTAAACTTGTCTTAGTAACCCTAAATCAACACCAATTCTGCACAAGTGAACCACCTATGACACCTAGTAGAGAAACTAGCTTGCACACTTGAAGAAAAACTTAGAAGAAAAACTTACAATCCAACACCATAAAAATGCAACATGAATGCTTTGGTTAGCAAACAAAGATGTGTGCTTGGTGTGTTATTAGCTTGGTGAAGTGATGGTGTGTTTGTGTTTATTCGTTATTAGACGCTAGTGTTGCCGAGGAGGATATTGGAGGGGATTATTATTATCAAGAAGAAGAAGAAACCCCCGGACACTTTGCCAACCAAGGCAAGCCATCTTTTGATTCATACTCCCCATGCCTAGTTTTAATGTTGTATTCTACTTGTTTTAAGTAAATTGCATGATTGAATTGCTAGAGTAGAATGATAGAAGTATATTGATGTCTTGGTTATCAAGAGCATCAAGCTGAGTTTATCCAACCCTAGTTAGTAGTACTATCACTCCATGTAGTTGCTTAGTCGCTAATAAAAGTTGATGCTATCTCTGGAGGAACCCCATTGGAAAGGTGGTGACTTGAACTTGAAATTTGAAATGGGAGATTGCTCCTACATGATGGCTTTATAAAAGAAATTAATCTTGACTAAGAACTATGAAATATATTTCTCAAATGACAACGAGTGATGTACATGGGAGCCAACCATACCGTACGACCACATTACCCCTATATGGGAAGGGGCTTAATCCGTAGTTTGTTTATCTTAGTATGGGAGGCCTTGTATCAAAGCTTCATGGAAGGACACCGCGAAACGGCTACTTCTTGACCAGGTGGATTCCACTAACCCGGTACCCGGGATGGGCAGAACTAGAGGCGCCGGAGCGGGGTTCCGTATCCCGGGCTCTAGGGAAGGATCCTATACTAGGATGAGCAAGTGAAAGAGTTTATTTGATTATCTGAACCTCGCATACTTTGTGTATGTCGAACCGTGGATTTCTCCCGGCAGATGTATCGAATCTTGTGGGTAAAGTGTACCCCTCTGCAGAGGTTTTGAAACTATTCGAATAGCCGCGTCCGCGGTCATGGACAGTTGGCTAACTCTACTTGACTTTTGTCAAAGATAAAAATGACAATGGTGAACATGGTGAATGACTTGACTTGACCATGATGTTGACACACTTGAAGTTCCTTTAGGATGAACCTAGAGAACTAAACTCTCTTTTCTACCAATGAACATTCTTGGGAAATAAAACTAGCTTTGGCAAATAAACTTAGTGTTTAGTCCACTACATCAACCTTGCATTTCTGCTTCATCATTTCAACTATAAGATGGTTTGCGAGTGCATCCAATGTACTCACGGCTGTGTCCCTGGCTATCAACTTGGCCAGACTATGGGGAGGAATACCAGGAGGAAGGGTATGAGGAAGAGTACCAGAACTAAGCTCGTCTCCGTGAGTCGCCATTTGCCTGTAGGGAGAAGGCATGGGCCGAAGACGTTATTTCCGCTGCTATATTGTGTTGTAATATGACTTGGTCTATATGACCATTGTATTTGAACCTTCGTATTGTAATGTCTATGGAACTGAGTACCAACTATGTTATGTATATCGCAACAACGGTTCTGGGATTGCGGTGGAATACATAACGGGCACTTCAAATTTGTATCAAATTTGAGGTCGTCACAAGTTGGTATCAGAGCCTAGGCTGACCATAGGAGACCTTAGTTAGAATGGGCGTTAAACAAAACTTTGATAAAAGCAAATATACAAGAACGGTTGCAAAAATTGCTTAGTCTTTCCTCTCTAGTTGCAAAGTTTTATACATACTTCAGTTTTTGCCTACTTAAAATTTTGCACACTTGAGTTGATCACTAACTTGAACTAAATTTAAAATTTTGTAGATGGCCCCGGTATTCACTGAGCAGTACCAGTTGGGCCATGGTGGCAGCCTTTGTTTCGAGCGCGACCTCACCACCTTGACCTTGTTCCTGAACCGTTTGTATCCGGAGTTCAAGGGAGCCGTGCTCAATGAGCACCCGGATGGAGAGCTACGGTGGCTCATCCGAGCTAGTTGTCGTGGCAAGAAGGGGATGTTGGGTTCTCCAAGGGTCAAGTTTGAGCTTGTGGAGAACACTTGGGCCGATGGTTTGGTCCGAGCGATGCAGGAGATACACGCCCGCTTGTGCGGACTGCACGTTGAGGAGGTTCAGGGAGGACGCTTCAGAGACTTTGCTCGGCGTGATGCGGACGGGCATCCCGCAAACATGCCCGGGCAGAATGAGCCGAGTACCTACATCGATCACATGGACTTCTTGCTGTACTCCACTCAGCAGGAGGCCGACCGTGCCCGTACTAGGGCCAACCTCGAGCACGTTGCACTGGTGGAGGCAAGGAGCACTATCAGGATTCTTGCGAAGGAGCGCAAGAGCCTTCGTCGCCAGCGCGATGAGAAGGAACAAGACCTTGAGGAGTTGAAGGCCAATGTGGCGGAGTTGACTGAGTACATTGAGAGTCTGGAGGATCACCTTGGTGAGGAGGAAGGCATTGATCTCCGCAAGGAGGATAATGCCCTCATTAGTGATGAGGATGACTTCATGGAGGACCTTGATGATCCGGAGGATGGTGGACACAATGGATTCATTGTGAGTGACGAGGAGGAAGATCCTGAGGAGCCCGCTGTTTAGACTCGAGATCCACGTGTTATCTAGCTATGAGTTCCACTTTATGTTCACTTCGTGTAGGTGTGAGTTGTATCCCCCTCTCTAGTAGACGAGTCGCTATGGTTTAGTGTAAACCATTTGTAATGTGTGAACTCGTGTGTATGATATGTTTGTTGAGTATTGAATGAAATATGAATTTGGCCTTTAAGGCCTTAGAAAAACCAAATTTGCATCATCCATGTTACCTTTAAATCTTAGCAAATCAGTTTTTCCCTCTTGTCTTACACACCTTATCTTCAGATGCCGCGAGCACCCCCACCCCCGAACCCGGAAATGGCCGAATTGCTAAGGTTGATCATGGAAGACCGGGAAGCAGCCCGAGCTGAGCGCCAAGCCAACTTGGCCACTCTTCAGCAGTTAACCCAGATGGCAATGAACCACAACAATGGCAATGGCAATGGCAATGGTGAAGGAGAAAACCATGGCAATGGAGAGCACCGATCCAAGTTAAGGAGTTTCCAAAACACCAACCCTCCTATATTCACTAAGTCGGAAGAGCCCTTAGATGCCGATGACTGGCTTCGTACTATGGAAAACAATTTGGCAGTCGCCGAAGTTGGTGAAAATGAGAAGGTCTTGTACACCACCCACTATCTTGCTGGAGCAGCGAGAGCTTGGTGGGATAGCACCCGTGCAATGCAAGCCCCAGGGTATGTGATGCCGTGGGAGGAGTTCAAGAGCAAGTTTAGCAAAGCCCATGTTCCTATGGGATTGCTGAAAAGGATGAGAGATGAGTTCAGAAATCTGAAGCAAGGTTCCATGTCTGTGGTGGATTACCGTGACAAGTTCCTTACCTTGTCTAGGTATGCCCCAGATGACACCAACACCACTGAGAAGAAGCAAGAAAGGTTTCTGGATGGACTTCATGATGAGATGCAATGTGTCTTGGTCAGCATTCACTTTGCCGACCTGGAGTCATTGGTTGACTCTGCCATTCAGATGGAAGGCAAACTCAAGCAAGCTACCGAGAACCGCAAGCGCCGTATGATGTATCAAGGCAACTCGAGCAACTCGCAGAAGCCAAGGGGAAATGCACCAATGGGTTTCGCCCCTAGACCTATGAGGCCGTCTGCACCTGCTCCGCGTCCCAACTATCCTAACCGTCCACCCGGCAACAGCTTCAACCGTGCACCCCCAAGACCTAGTTGCAACAACTTCAACACCAATACTCCAAGGCCAAATGGCGCCCCTGTGTTACCCAAGCCCGGTGACAAGTCTGGTGTGACCTGTTATGAGTGTGGACTAAAAGGGCATTACTCCAATGAGTGCCCCAAGAAGCTGAATGATGCATCCAAGACCACTGCTCCTGTTCAGCAGCAGCGCCGTGTGGGAAATGGCAAGAACTATCCACCAAGGAACCAGCCTCGCTCTCAGGGCCGTCTGAATCACATGAATGTTGAAGAAGCTCAGGAAGCAACAGACGTCGTGCTTGGTATGTTCCCTGTTAACTCAGTTCTTGCAAGAGTTCTGTTTGATTCTGGAGCTTCACACTCATTTGTTACCCAATTATTCGTTGATAAAAGTGGACTTCAACCCACACCCTTGAAAGATGTCATGTCTGTGCAAATTCCCGGGTCAGTAACCAAAGCCAGTTGTACCTGTTTGGCAGTGCCCATAGAAATCCATGGGATCTCTTTCCTAGCCAGTTTGATTGTGTTAGGAACCAAAGGATTGGAAGTAGTCTTAGGTATGGATTGGATGTCCCAACACCAAGGAATTATAGATTGTGCCAAAAAGACCATCACCATGAGGAGTAGTCATGGAGTTTTCGTGAAGCATGTGTCCGTCAAACCCATTCCAATTCCCAGATGTCATAAGAGTATCTCAGGACCGACTTTGGAGCAAGTCCCCATCGTCTGTGAATACCCGGATGTCTTTCCCGATGAGCTACCCGGAATGCCACCGGATCGGGATATTGAGTTTATCATTGAGCTTATCCCCGGAACTGGATCAATAGCCCAGCGACCCTATCGTATGAACCCAGCTGAATTAGTTGAGTTGAAGAAGCAATTGGATGACCTTTTGAGTAAAGGATTGATTCAACCAAGTTCTTCTGCTTGGAGATCACCCGTTCTGTTTGTGGATAAAAGTGACGGTTCTAGCCGACTGTGCACTGATTATCGCAAGCTTAACGATGTGACCATCAAGAACAAGTATCCTCTCCCGAAGATTGAAGATTTGTTTGACCAACTGACTGGAGCCAGAGTATTCTCAAAGATAGATCTTAGAACTGGATACCACCAACTGAAGATCCGTGCAACGGATATCCCCAAAACAGCCTTCACTACCCGATACGGATTGTATGAGTACACCGTAATGTCATTTGGATTAACCAATGCCCCTGCTTATTTCATGAATCTCATGAATAAGGTTTTTATGGAGTTCTTGGATAAGTTTGTGGTTGTCTTCATTGATGACATTCTTATCTACTCCAAATCCGAAGAAGAGCATGCAACCCATTTGAGATTAATTCTAGAAACCTTAAGGGAGCATCAGCTGTATGCCAAGTTTAGTAAATGTGAGTTCTGGTTGAAGGAGGTTGGATTCTTAGGCCATGTGCTATCA
>QXEO01000311.1:400802-669664 GCA_007115705.1 Dactylis glomerata | reverse complement strand
TGCTGACTGGTGAAAGCAGGCGTCCTTGTGCGTGGTGAATGACCAGCCCGTTGGGAACCCCAAGAGGAAAGTATGATGAGTGCAGCGGCAAGTTTTCCCTCAGTTATGAAACCAAGGTTTATCGATCAGGAGAAGGGAGACGGTGACGACTGAAGGTGTTTGTGGAACCTGCACACAACACAAACAAATACTTTGTCCCAACTTGCGATGAGGTTGTCAATCTCACCGGTTTGCTTGAAACAAAGGTTATGAGTGTATCGAGTGGAAAACAGTAGTAATATGCTAGTAAAGTAAACAGTGCAGGAATAGTAAACAGGTGATTGCAATATGATTAAAATAGGATCGGGGTCCATAGTTCACTAGTGGTGTCTCTCCATAGATAAATAACATCCTGGGTAAACGAATTACAGTTGGGCAATTGATAGAATAAAGATAACGTGATATGTCAAGAAGATCACTATGAGATTCACTCTGGGCATTACAACAAAATACATAGACCGCCATCCAACTGCATCTATGACTAATAATCCACCCCCTGGGATATCATCCGAACACCCTAGAAGTATTAAGTTGCGAACAACAGATAATTGCATTAAGCAAAGTGTGTAATGTAAACAAAGCATATGCCCTCGAGCATATGAATGTTGTTTTCTCCCTAGTAGCAACAGCACATCTACCACCTTAGAGGTTTCTGTCACTCCCCCAGGTGAAATAGAGGCATGAACCCACTATCGAGCATAAATACCCCCTCTTGGAGTCACTAGCAACTACTCGGCCAAGATAGCCACTAACAACGGAGAGCATGCAAGATCATAAACATCATAGAGATAATATAAGATAAAATTCAGTGCAGCAACTTAATCATAAACACCAATATTCATCGGATCCCAACAAACCAACATCATAGTATTACATAACGGTGATCTCAATCATGTAGGGCAGCTCATGAGATCTAAACATGAAGCACATGGTGGAGAAGACAACCATCTAGCTACTGCTATGGACCCATAGTCCAAGGTAGACTACTCACTCATCGCTCCGGAGGCAATCATGGCGATGAAGGAGACCTCCGGTGGCGATTCCCCTCTCCGGCAGGGTGCCGGGAAGAGCTTCTGGACCCTCCCGATCTCCGGGTCGACGGCGGCGGCGGATCGCGATGTATTCTGGAAAACTGATCTGGCACTTAGGTTTTTCTCGTCAGGGGGTATATGTAGGCGAAAGGGGGCTGTCAGAGGTGGAGCCACGGGCCCTCACACGGGGGTGGCGCGGCCAGGGGCTAGGCCGCGCCGCCCCTGTGTGTGGGGGCCTCGTGGCCCCCCTCCGTCAGGTCTTCGGATGTTTGGGAGCTCCCCGATGAAATATGACTTCAGGAACTTGTTTCGTCCAATTCGGAGAATATTTCCTGTGTATCACTTCTGAAACACAAAAACAGCAGAAAACAGGGAACTGGCACTGTGGCACTTCGTTAATAGGTTAGTTCCGGAAAGCGTATAAAAATGCCACTAAGTGTAACGAAACAATAGGCAAATGGTGTAAAACAAAGCATGGAGCATCAAAAATTATAGATACGTTTGAGACGTATCAAGCATCCCCAAGCTTAACTCCTGCTCGTCCTCGAGTAGGTAAGTGATAACAAAAGAATAATTTTTGAGGTGACATGCACCTACACAATCTTGATCATATATGTAAGCATTGATGAGCTGGGATCAATAGAACTTAAAACATGGGCATGAAAGATATAATCATGACAATAAGAACTTAGCAACCATGTTGTAAACATGCAAATGAACACAAACAAAAGATCATGATAATGAAACAATGAAAGTCAAACGTGTGTTCAAATCATAAGGAAAACATGCAAGTGGTTTTCAGCTTGTCCTTCAAAGAGAGCAAAACATAAATGCATAGGACACCTCAAAGTTTAAGAGGGCGACTAGATACAAATAATTTAAGAACAAGTGAAACCAACAATATGAGTCAATCAATGAACCTTGGGACAATGCATATCACACTAAGAATGACAACTATGCTCTCTTAATGGTGCATAAAGAAAGAAGGTGGTGACTCAACATAAAAGTAAAAGAAAGGCCCTTCGCAGAGGGAAGCAGTGATTGCAAGTTTTATAACCTTCAAAAATTATGGTACTTACCGGCTTTGAGCTCTCATTGCCCCCATCATAAGCATCTTGAATGGTTAAAGTTAATGCGAGAACAATTATGATGCATATGCTTGACAAATCATAAGTTGAAAACCTCGTGTCCCGTGAATACGAGTACCCAAACTATGCTAGTTTACTTAGAGTCCCAAGTAAGGCTCTTGTCATTGTAAGTATATGCGTATCATTGGGAACCGCCAATGGGGTACCTCCGTGCCCGATGACATGGAACAAGCCCACACCAAAATGACAGGACAAGCAGACAATGAACACCTCGACATCTCTTTTATTTGCTATATTGTTTAGATTTTTATTGTGAGATGCGTCGTCGAATGTTCACCATGGGTATGCTGCAAATTTCCACCATGAATTATGGATGGCTTAGATTGGCGGCCCGGCGTTTCCCTAACACATATAAAAACTCCATGATCCTCACAAGATTCCCAATTCATTTCACACAGCGGGCATCCATAAACAAAAGATCACAATATCAACTCAAATAGGAAGTGCAATGTTGAAAGCTTGCCCCATGACGGCATGGTTGGGCTAGAATCCAACTTACAACTTGCAAGCATAACAACTCAGCATAAAATACCACAATGTCAAATTTTTAGAACAGGAAAAAGTAAAGTGTGCCTTCCGGTTCGTGAGAGCTTTACTGACCGAATTTCGCATAACACTGGTAAGAGTTTAATTTGAAGAGAAAATAAAAGCAAGTCAAATTTACTTGGAATAGCAAATTGCTAGTAGGTATGTATGGTGGACACAATGGAAAACTTTGGCTTTTAGGAGTTGGATGCACGAGTAGAGCTCATACTCAGTACAAGGCGAGGGCTAGCAAAAGACTGGGAGCGACCGACTAAGAGAGCAGTAATGGCCATAATCATGCAAAGCGACAAAGAGACATTAAAAGAAGCATACGATGGCATCAAAAGTCAAAAACTAAATGATCATGAAGGCTAATGGCGACTTTGGAAGAGTCTAACATGTGTGAGCATGCGCCAAGTCAACCCAAATAAAGCATCAAGGAGAAAACCAAAATAATGCTTCCTTATAATAAAAACAACGCATGATTTTTTCAAAGGCTCATTAAGCAATCTCAGTTATTTGAGACAAGTCATGCTACAGCAAAACCACTAAGCATACTATCAAAAAGACATCTAGCATGACATGAAAAAGCCTAAGCCGCAGTCTACACAAGCTCCTTCTTGTACCACTATTTTGCATAAAGCTTTTTCTCTTTTCCAACACCATTTGAAATTTTTAAAACAACCTCTTTTGATGAAAACCAATAAAGTTCAGAGGCAAAAATACACCTTGATGAAAAGATATGATAAGATCTGAACGCATATCAAGGCGAAAACGAAAACCAAAAGCAGTAGCAGAAAAACTAGAATGCTCGATTAATAAGAGTGAAAACTAGAGCATTCTTTGCAAATGAAAACGAGTACATCTCCTCCAAAGGAAATTTGTTGGGGTCCAACCATTTATTGCAGCAAACAAACAAACTAAACAAACTAAGAAAACTAAAACAACTGACGCTCCAAGAAAAACACATAGTGCATGAAGCAATAAAAATATAGTGTTTTGAAAGGTGACCTGATTTTTGCCGATGAAGAAGGGGTGCCTCGGGGGCATCCCCAAGCTTTGACGCTTGTACTTCTTGGATATTTCTTGGGGTGCTGGGCATCCCCAAGCTTGAGCTTTTGTCCATTCTTCAACTCATCTCATCATTCTCCAATCCCTACACTTGAAAACTTCCTTCATACAAAACTAAACACAATTCTATTAGCAACATTAGTGTAAGCATAAAATATATTCAATCCTCTTTTAGCTTCAGGTTTCAACCCAAAACCACCACATATAAAGTATATACTACTGTAGCAACTTCCACAAGAGTTCCATGATAAAAAAGAACTCAAAAGAAAGCGATAAAGTGGCAAAAACAAATATTGGCAGAAATCTGTCAAAACTGGACAGCTGATAATGGACGAATTTTTGAGGGATTTTCCGTTGCTCAAATCAAAAAGTGTTCAACTAAGAAAAGTTTGGATATAACCTGGGGCATAAGCACAAGAAATCGCAGGTCCAAAAGATAAACAGAGAATTTTCACGAATTTTTACGGTGCAGCACCGAAAACAGTTTCAGGACAGCAATAACCCCAAATCTTTACCTCACTCAAATTAGAGGCTTCTCTTGGCACAAAAACGAAATAAACAAGATAAAGAGCGGTCATTACAGTAGTAATGACTTCTAAGACTCAAATAAAAGAAAAAGTACTGAAAGTAAATATTGGGTTATCTCCCAAGAGTGCTTTTCTTTAACGCCTTTGAGCTAGGCGCAGAAAATTGCGAATCAAGTAATATCGAGTGATGAAGCATCAAGCTCATAATTTGCTCTAAGAATAGAGTCAAAAAGTAATTTCTTTCTTTTCCTAGGGAAGTGTTCCATACCTTTCTTTAGTGGGAATTGATACTTGATAGTGCCTTCCCTCATATCAATGATAGCACCTACAGTTCGAAGAAAGGGTCTTCCCAAAATAATAGGACATGAAGCATGGCATTCAACGTCCATAACAAGAAAATCAACGGGAACAAGGTTATTGTTAACCACAATAAGAACATCATTAATCCTTCCCAAAGGTTTCTTCTTAGCAACATCAGCGATAGGAACATCAAAATAACACTTTTCTAGTGGTGGTAAATCAAGCATGTCATAAATCTTTCTAGGCATAATAGAAATACTAGCACCTAGATCACATAAAGCATGGCAATCATAACTATTAACATGCATATCAATGATGGGTTCCCAACCATCTTCTAACTTCTTGGGAACAGAGGCTTTTTGCTTCAACTTTTCATCCCTAATCTTTATAAGAGCATTGGTAATATGCTTGGTAAAAGCAATATTTAAAGAACTAGCATTAGGAGTCAAAGCAAGCTTTTGCAAGAACAAAATAACTTCAGATATATTGCAGCCAACAACATCAAAATCATTAAAAGAAATAGAGCTATCATCTCCCACACTCCGAAAAATTTCAGCACTCTTTTGAGAAAAAGTTTTGGCAGTTTTAGGCTTTTTAGCACAAGGAGTGGGAGTTTTCTCTACACCAATCAAAGTAAGAGGGTTGCTATCAGTAGGAGCAACATCATTAGAGGTAGTAATAGTACATACCTTCATCTCTCTAGCCATCTCATCTTCTCTTTCCCACCTGGCATGCAATTCCGCTAACAATCTAATATTTTCATCAATTCTAACTTGGGTAGCATTAGCGGCAGCAACAATATTGTTCACATTCACATCATTAGGAAACACCTTTAATTTCAGAAGTTCAACATCATGAGCAAGGCTATCAACTTTAGAAGCAAGAGCATCAATTTTGCCTAACTTTTCCTCAACAGACTTATTAAAAGCAGTTTGCTTACCGATGAAGTCCTTGAGCATTACCTCAAGCTCGGAGGGCGCGGCCCTAGTGTTGTTGTAGGAATTACCATAAGAGTTACCATAACCATTACCATTGGTAGAAGGATACGGCCTATAATTGTTACTAGCAAAATTGTTCCTATAAACATTGTTATTAAAATTGTTGTTTCTAATGAAATTCACATCAACTTGCTCTTCTTGAACAACCAGAGAGGCCAAAGGAACATTATTAGGATCAACATGAGTCCTATCATTAGCAAGCATAGCCATAATGGTATCAATTTTATCGCTCAAGGAAGAGGTTTCCTCAACGGAATTTACCTTCTTACCTTGCGGAGCTCTCTCAGTGTGCCATTCGGAATAATTTACCATCATGTTGTCGAGTAGCTTTGATGCGGCGCCCAATGTAAGGGACATAAAAGTGCCTCCAGCAGCTGAATCAAGTAGGTTCCTTGAAGAAAAATTCAGTCCTGCATAAAAAGTTTGGATAATCATCCAAGTAGTCAGTCCATGAGTGGGGCAATTCTTTATCATAGATTTCATTCTTTCCCAAGCTTGAGCAACATGTTCATTATCAAACTGAGTAAACTTCATAATATTGCTACGCAACGATATAATCTTAGCAGGAGGATAATATCTACCAATAAAAGCATCCTTACACTTAGCCCATGAATCAATACTATTCTTAGTCAAAGACAGCAACCAATCTTTAGCCTTTCCTCTCAAAGAAAAAGGAAACAACTTGAGCTTAATAATATCACTATCAACATCCTTATATTTCTGCATCTCACATAGCTCAACAAAATTGTTGAGATGAGCTGCAGCATCTTCAGTACTAGCACCAGAAAATTGCTCTTTCATAACAAGGTTCAATAAAGCAGGCTTGATCTCATAAAAAGTGGTAGCAGGAACAGGTGGTGCAATAGGAGTGCAGATAAAATCACTATTGTTTGTGCTAGCAAAGTCACACAACTTGGTGTTTTCAGGAGTACCCATTTCAGCAAAACGAAAGTAAACAAGTAAAAACAACTACCAAGGATTCTAATTTTTTTTTGGGTTTTTGATATAAAAGCAATGCAGGTAAAATAAAATAAAGTAAAGCAAAACAATAACAAAGTAAAGAATGTGTGTGCGAAGAACTCCCCTCGCAGAAGTCTTCTCTTCCTTCCCCGGCAACGGCGCCAGAAAAAGTGCTGCTGACTGGTGAAAGCAGGCGTCCTTGTGCGTGGTGAATGACCAGCCCGTTGGGAACCCCAAGAGGAAAGTATGATGAGTGCAGCGGCAAGTTTTCCCTCAGTTATGAAACCAAGGTTTATCGATCAGGAGAAGGGAGACGGTGACGACTGAAGGTGTTTGTGGAACCTGCACACACACAGACAAATACTTTGTTCCCAACTTGCGATGAGGTTGTCAATCTCACCGGTTTGCTTGAAACAAAGGTTATGAGTGTATCGAGTGGAAAACAGTAGTAATATGCTAGTAAAGTAAACAGTGCAGGAATAGTAAACAGGTGATTGCAATATGATTAAAATAGGACCGGGGTCCACAGTTCACTAGTGGTGTCTCTCCATAGATAAATAACATGCTGGGTAAACGAATTACAGTTGGGCAATTGATAGAATAAAGATAACGTGATATGTCAAGAAGATCACTATGAGATCACTCTGGGCATTACAACAAAATACATAGACCGCCATCCAACTGCATCTATGACTAATAATCCACCCCCGGGGATATCATCCGAACACCCTAGAAGTATTAAGTTGCGAACAACAGATAATTGCATTAAGCAAAGTGTGTAATGTAAACAAAGCATATGCCCTCGAGCATATGAATGTTGTTTTCTCCCTAGTAGCAACAGCACATCTACCACCTTAGAGGTTTCTGTCACTCCCCCAGGTGAAATAGAGGCATGAACCCACTATCGAGCATAAATACCCCCTCTTGGAGTCACTAGCAACTACTCGGCCAAGATAGCCACTAACAACGGAGAGCATGCAAGATCATAAACATCATAGAGATAATATAAGATAAAATTCAGTGCAGCAACTTAATCATAAACACCAATATTCATCGGATCCCAACAAACCAACATCATAGTATTACATAACGGTGATCTCAATCATGTAGGGCAGCTCATGAGATCTAAACATGAAGCACATGGTGGAGAAGACAACCATCTAGCTACTGCTATGGACCCATAGTCCAAGGTAGACTACTCACTCATCGCTCCGGAGGCAATCATGGCGATGAAGGAGACCTCCGGTGGCGATTCCCCTCTCCGGCAGGGTGCCGGGAAGAGCTTCTGGACCCTCCCGATCTTCGGGTCGACGGCGGCGGCGGATCGCGATGTATTCTGGAAAAATGATCTGGCACTTAGGTTTTTCTCGTCAGGGGGTATATGTAGGCGAAAGGGGGCTGTCAGAGGTGGAGCCACGGGCCCTCACACGGGGGTGGCGCGGCCAGGGGCTAGGCCACGCCGCCCCTGTGTGTGGGGGCCTCGTGGCCCCCCTCCGTCAGGTCTTCGGATGTTTGGGAGCTCCCCGATGAAATATGACTTCAGGAACTTGTTTCGTCCAATTCGGAGAATATTTCCTGTGTATCACTTCTGAAACACAAAAACAGCAGAAAACAGGGAACTGGCACTGTGGCACTTCGTTAATAGGTTAGTTCCGGAAAGCGTATAAAAATGCCACTAAGTGTAACGAAACAATAGGCAAATGGTGTAAAACAAAGCATGGAGCATCAAAAATTATAGATACGTTTGAGACGTATCACTCCGCAGAAGACATGGCAAGAGCGCACTATAGAGGAGATAAACGAAATTACGGATGATACAACGTCTGATGAGGGCTTAGAAAATAATGATGATGTGCCTGCAGATATGGAGGTTAATATGGTGTTTGCATTGCCCGCCGAATTTCGTGCGCCCGTAGCTGAAGTTGCAGAACTTGTTCTTGGTCCTAAAAATGCTACATTCGAAAAGCCAGAGAAGCCTGAGAAGCACCTAAAGCCGTTGTTCATCAGAGGACACATTGATGGTAAGCCTATTGGTCGCATGCTTGTCGATGGCGGTGCCGGTGTTAATATTATGCCTTTTTCGGTCTTTTGTAAACTGAACCGAAAAGAGAGCGAGTTAATGAAGACCAATATGGGACTTAGTGGTTTCTCAGGTGAATTGTCTGAAGCTAAAGGAGTTATTTCTATGGAGCTCACAGTCGGAAGCAAAACATTGCCGACTGTGTTTTTTGTGGTTGATGTCAAAGGCCGGTATAATATTCTTTTGGGGCGTGATTGGATTCATGCAAATTGCTGCATCCCATCTACTCTACATCAGTGCTTAATTCAGTGGGTTGATGATGATGTGGAGGTTATTGAGGCGGACAATTCTGCATGCATTGCTTTGACAGAGGCGCCGGTTGATTGGCAACACGGCGAGATGCGATGCTTGACAGGTAGGGATTTATCGGACTATGATTATATCAATATTGGTAAAGATAGTTTTGTACCTATTAATGCACAGCCGGCTAGCATAGCTCGGCTTAATGATTTATGTATATAAATGATGAGTAAAGACAATAGTATTAAGTGGTTGCAAAAGCGCACCGAGGAGTATCGTTCCGGAAAGAACGATATGCATGAAACAATTGAAGATCTAGATGACATGGAGAAGCTTGGGCAAGGATTCTCATCGGCTGACCCACTTGAAGAAATAGATATTGGTGATGGAAGTGTTGGAAGGCCTACGTTCATCAATGCTAATATGGAAGCCGATCAGAAAAGCAAGGTATGTGCATTACTTAAAGAATTTGTTGATTGCTTTGCTTGGAATTATACCGAGATGTCTGGTTTGAGTAGAGAATTAGTTGAACATAGATTACCTATTAAATCTGGTTTTAGGCCGCATAAGCAACCTCGGAGAAACTTCAATTCTGATATATATGACCGCATCAAAGAAGAGATTGATCGGTTAATGAAAGCTGGTTTTATTCGGCCATGTAGATATGCCGAATGGATTTCTAATATTGTGCCTGTTGAAAAGAAAAATACCAATAAGATTAGAGTATGCATTGATTTTAGAGATTTAAATAAAGCTACTCCTAAAGATGAATATCCTATGCCTATTGCCGACATGCTTATTAATGATGCTTCAGGGGAATAGAGTAATTAGCTTTTTAGATGGTAATGCTGGTTATAATCAAATATTTATGGCCGAACAAGATATGTCAAAGACTGCTTTTCGTTGCCCGGGTTTTGTTGGTTTGTTTGAGTGGGTTGTTATGACATTTGGGTTTAAAAAATGCCGGCGCTACATACCAACGTGCTATGAATTTAATTTTTCATGATCTTCTTGGTATTATACTAGAAGTATATATTGATGATATAGTTGTTAAATCGGATGGGTTTGATCATCATTTAGCCGATTTGCATTTAGCTTTTGAAAGGATGCGCCGGTATGGGTTAAAAATGAATCCACTTAAATGTGCATTTGGTGTGTCGGCTGGAAAGTTTTTAGGCTTCATTATTCATGAACAAGGCATAGAGATTGATCCTACAAAAATAGAGTCAATTAGAAAGTTGAAAGATCCTGAATGTAAAAAGGATGTGCAAAAAGTTGCTAGGAAAAATTAATTACTTGAGACGATTCATATCTAACCTTGCAGGGAAAATTGAATCATTTGTTCCTTTACTTCGGCTAAAGAACGAAGCCGAATTTACTTGGGGGCAGAGCAACAGGAGGCTTTTAATGATATAAAGAGATACTTGTCGAGTCCTCCGGTTTTGCGAGCGCCCAAGTCTAGTGTGCCGTTCAGATTATATATTGCTGCACATGATACAGTGATCGGCGCGGTGTTGGTGCAAGAAGACGGCGGGAAGGAGTACATCATTGCATATCTAAGTCGTCGCTTGATCGACACCGAGACTCGGGGAAGAAATTGTCAAAGGCTCTCAATGGGAAATATTTAAAAAGGTATTATCCTAGCATGTGGCAGGAGGCTTGATGATATCATGGCCGACACATTATTCAAGTATCGCCCTAAGCAAAATTTGGCCGATATGTTATTCAGCATATTGCCCTAAGAAAATTTGGCCGATGTGTTTTTTGAACATCGCCCTAAGCAAATGTATGGCCGGTGAAATGATCAAACATCGCCCTAAGGTATTGTTATAGTGTTTTTGATAAATATAATTGTACCAAAAACAGGGGACATGTGTTAAATACATAATTTGGCTACTAGGTATTTTATAGGCCAAATTCAATATTTAGTCAAGATAATTAGTTGATATATTTTGAAAGTGCTGCAACAGGTATTCTTCATGGATTGCGGTCACGTGGAACAGACTTGATTCAATTTTCGGCTACTACAAGGACAAGTCTTGACCAGTCTTAGACGTGTTGAGCTGAACAAGGAAAATCGCATGCGAAGGGAGGAAAGATTAGTTTGCCATTAGCTGATGTGATTAGCATCCTCGCCGGTATATTCTATTATTTTCTTGTACGGCTGTACATGACCATGCTAGCCAATAGTTTAGGCAGCCCTCGAGATAACCGAATCAAGGAAAGAGTCCAGTTCGGTTTTGAGTTTGTACTGAACGCGAAGCCCAGCACCTTATATATACAGGACCTGGCCGATTGACAAAGGATACCAATCGTTATTCAATACAATACGCATTACTCTTTATCGCTACTTTTTGCATCTACTTTTCGTTCTTCTTTGTTCTTCTCTGCCATGCCCTAGCTACCCTAGGGTTTGGTAGAAATATTTGCCGTTTTATCCTGAAAAATGGTCGGTGCTCCTCCACGAAAGTGAGGGGATCTTTGTTGCTTTACTCGGAAAGCACCCGTTTGTCGTCACGAAAGCACGACAACAATCTCGGTGTTGCGCGGCAGTTTTGCATGCCAACACGGTGCCACGATGGCGTGATCTTCTTGAAGACGTTGTCAAGGCTGCTCGCAAAGGGGGCAATATTTTGGAGTGTGGGGGGTGGCGAGGTGCTGCTAGTTTTGGGTGCTGCTCAGAGAAAATGACAAAAACTACCACATATGTGCCAATTGTGTCACATAGCTAGCACTTTTGTATTTATGGACACATAACTACCATTTTTGAGGTGTGGCTGTGACAAAAAGCGCTGATTCATCCGGTTTAGTAGTTTAACAGCATTTCTGACAAGAAGAGCCCACATGTCAGGCTGACGTGGCAGGGAAAACCTAACTGCAACTGACATTTTGCAAAAAGCTCCAAACTCTTATTTTTTACCACACAAAGGTCCTCCTCATCAATTCATGATATAAATAAATAATGAAAGATATAGAAAAGTAAAGAAAAAAACATCCGTCAAAACCAAAAATGCCTCGACATAGCCGACCGTCGCCCGCAGCCGCCGTCGGAGCTCGTCTCTACGACGGCCGGCGATGCTCGCGCCTCTCTGTGTCGACCCGCGCCTCCGCAGGTCCAGGTCGAGGTCGCGGGCACCCCACATCGCCGGGCGCCCGTGCCTCCCCTGGCCGCCCACTTCTTCCCGGCGATGGCCGCCCGCTTCTTCCCCGGTGCCGGCCACCCGCTTCTTCCCCGGCGCCGTCCGCCCGCTTCTTTCCCGGCACCGCCCGCCCAGGAGCACATACTTCCGAGGGTCGCCAAGCTTTCGGGCCACCTCGCAGCACGAGGTCGAGGCCGCGTCTCGGGGAGGGACAGCGGCGACTTTCGACGAGCTCCGACGGCGGGGAGGCCCCTCTGGTCACGGTCCTCCAGGACCTCCTACCGCCTTCCCCCTCTGCCTTGGTCCCTCTCGGTGTCCGTCCTGCTCCGCCACCATGGGAGAAGTCACCTGTGTTGCCCCGGCGACTATTTTGGCCAGGGAACCGCCGACGATTTGATTCCGTCGGAGATCTTGCACTGGGCAAAATGGGTCGGCGCCGGCAGGGAACCGCCAGGCTATTCCCCGACGCGGTGGCATGGGCGCGCCGAAAACACTGTCGTGTCGTGCCAGGACAGGGCCATTGTCGTAACCGCCACCAAATCGAGCGCACTGGGCGGCGTCGCCGGACACGCACACATCCGCGACCCCGACCTCCAGTCATGGGCGAGCCTGATAGGAAACAGAGGCGGGCCGGGTCGGAGCGGGCCTAGAGGGTGGCGAGGCGGCCGGAACGGGGCGGCGAGGAACTCCTCCGGCGACCTCCTTCCAGTGGGGAACTTTTCTCTTTTTTATTTAAGTGGGGAAGGAATTAGGGAGGACCTTTGTGTGGAAAAAAATAAGAGTATGGAGCTTTTTGCAAAATGTCAGTTGCAGTTAGGTTTTCCCCTGCCACGTCAGCCTGACATGTGGGCCATTCTTGTCAGAAATGTTGTTAAACTACTAAACCAGGTGAATCAGCGCTTTTTGTCACAGCCACACCTCAAAAATGGTAGTTATGGGTCAAAAATGTAGTTGCCAAACTACACACTCGCTTTCACTCTCTGAACTTTGAACAAAAACGAAAGACACAAGTGGTTTTGCGCTGCGTGCAGAATTGCAGCTTTTCTGTTTCTCATTCCCCTTATTAAGCAGCTCACCGTGATCCACAAGGATATCTAACAAACCCGATCAAATCGCCGACCAGGCCTACTGAACGTCCCATCCCACGTTCACCCGAGTCGTGCGTGATCTCTACTGCTACTGCCGCAAGACTCGCATGCTCCATGCCATCCCATGGTGCGGGTAGTGCGGCCTAACAAACTAGCCTACAGAGATAAGACTAGAACATCGAGATCGTGTCTATGAACAGGTCACAGACACGCTATTATTTAATGCTAGAACTGTTAACTGAAGAACGGTTTCAGTGCTTGTCTGTCAGGGAGATAAAGGTGCAGAGTTTAGTCCAACACTTCACCCCCTTAAACTTGCACCTGAATGACACCCAGCAGACGACGCAGCTCTATGAACCTGACAAAGCCGAGTGCCTTTGTGAGTATATCTGCCAGCTGCTCCTCTGTGCAAACATAATCGATGTCCAACTGTCCCTCTTCATAGCAGGATCTGATGAAGTGATACTTGATATCGATGTGTTTAGTGTGTTCATGGAAAACGGGATTCTTGCACAGAGCGATAGCTGACTTGTTGTCCACCAGAAGCTTGAACTTGGTTGATTCCTTTCCACTCAGATCGCCAAGGAGACGACTGAGCCACAGACCTTGGCATGCTGCAGCACCTGCCGCTATGTACTCAGCTTCGCAAGAGGACTGAGCTACACACTTCTGCTTTTGTGAACTCCAGGTGACAAGGTTGTTGCCTAGGAAGAAAGTGATGCCAGAAGTGCTCTTGCAATCTTCAAGATCTCCTGCATGATCGCTGTCACTGTAGCCTAACAACTCTGGCTCTCCTTCGCCCTTTCTGTATCTGCAACCGAAGGACAGTGTCCCTTGCACATACCTCAGAATTTGTTTGACAAGTGCCCAATGTGCTGCTGTGGGGTTCTCCATGAACCTGCTGGCTACTCCCACAGCCATGGCAATGTCTGGTCTCATGTTTACGAGGTACCGGAGGCTGCCTATCACACTTATGTAGAGTGTTTTATCAACCTCTCCACTGTCATCTTCTTTCTTCAGTTTCAGACGACAGTCCATGGGGGTGCGACAGCTGTTACAGTTCTTCAGTCCTGCCACCTCCATCACTTTCTCTGCATATCTTCTTTGACAGAGAGTAATCTCATCTTCACCTTGGCTTACCTTGATCCCCAGATAGTAGCTGAGCTGACACAAGTCACTCATTCTGAACAGCTCCTACATCTGTTGCTTGAAAGCGGCAATGTCTTGCAGATTAGTTCCAGTGATGATTAAATCATTGACATAAACTCCCACAAGCAGGTATCTGCTACTGTTGCCATGCCTGTACACAGCATGTTCCAACGGGCTACGAGTGAAACCGAAGGAAACAAGCGAAAAGAATCAAGTTTGGCATACCATGCTCGTGGTGCCTGTCGGAGCCCATAGAGAGCTTTCTTTAGTTTCAGCACTGAGTTTTCCTTCCCGGCGACGATGTATGCCGGTGGCTGGCTCACATAAACCTCCTCGCTGAGCACACCATTGAGGAATGCAGATTTCACATCCATATGGTTGATACGTCTCAAACGTATCTATAATTTTTGATGCTCCATGCTTGTTTTTACACCATTTGCCTTGTGTTTCGTTACACTTCGTGGCGTTTTTATGCGATTTCCGGAACTAACCTATTGACAAGATGCCACAGTGCCAGTTCCCTATTTTCTGCTATTTTTGTGTTTCAGAAAATCTACACAGGAAATATTCTCGGAATTGGACGAAACAAGTTCCAGAACTCCTATTATTCCCGGACGAAGGACGAGGACCGAAAGAGAGCCGGAGGGGGGCCAGGGGCTGCCCACACACCAGGGCGGCGCGGCCGAGGCCCTGGCCGCGCCCCCTATGTGTGAGGCCACCCTGGCAGCCCCCTGACGATGCCCCTTCGCCTATATAAAGCGTCGGGACGGAAAACCCTAGGGGGGTCGGCAATTTTCCATAAAGAGTTCTGTAGCTCCGCCGCCGCCATCGACGAATTTCTGGGGACAGAAGTCTCTGTTTTGGCACCCTACCGGGACGGGGAAGTGCCCCCAGAGCCATCTCCATCGGTCTCCATCGCCGTCTCCGCCGCCTCCATCGACCTCACCGCCATCTCCATCAACCTTGCTGTCTCCTATGATGAGGAGGGAGTAGTTCATCCCCGGGGCTGAGGGCTCTACCGGTAGCTATGAGGTTCACCTCTCTCTCCCATGATGTGATCTTTATGTGATCGTGAGCTTTGTATCATGTTGAATAAGTAGATGCTACTCTTCATTATTATGTGTACTCTAGTGGTGTTATTAAAGTAATCTATTCCTCCTGCCATGGTGTAACGGTGACAGTGTGTGCGTCGTGGTGGTACTTGGTCTAGGCTACGATTGTGATCTCTTATGGATTATGAGAATAATTATCACTATGATAGTATTGAAGTGATCTATTCCTCCTTTCATGGTGTAATGTTGACAGTGTGTGCACCGTGTTAGTACTTGGTCTAAGTTGCAATAATATTTATCTTGAGTTGTGATTTGATTTGGATATCTCTATGAGTGGTGTTTGTCAAGTACTTGATGAACTTTAAGGGGTGCTTCTGTAGCCACTACGCAATGATTAGTGTTATTCAATAGGAGAGTAATTTAGAGTAGCATAGTGAAGAGAAGTTATTTATTTGTTCAATTATGTTATATTTGTTGGGAGTGTGTCCACTAGTGAAAGTATGATCCCTAGGCCTTGTTTCCAAGCTTTGCACACTGTTTACTTGCTATTTTCTTACTTGTTTCCTTGCTGCCATTTTTATTCCAGATTGCATTTACTACTTATAATCATCTATACCACTTGTATTTCACTATCTCTTCGCCAAACTAGTGCACCTATACATCTGACAAGTGTATTGGGTGTGTTGGGGACACAAGAGACTTTCTGTATTATAATTGCAGGGTTGTTTGAGAGGGATAGCTTTGACCTCTTCCTCCCTGAGTTCGATAAACCTTGGGTGATCCACTTAAGGGAAACTTGCTGCTGCTCTACAAATCTCTGCACTTGGAGGCCCAACACTGTCTACAAGAACAGAAGCGTGTGTAGACATCAAGCTCTTTTCTGGCGCCGTTGCCGGGGAGGTAAGGTAAAAGGTACTCGCATCTTCCTGTGTGAGTGCTCGGAGTTTTTTTCTTTAGATTCTGCAATTATATCTTTTTGTTTCTTGTTTTTATTTTCACTAGTTAGGCTTAATGGAAAATAAAGAGTTCTTTAGTCTTTTTCCTGAGTTTAGATTTGATGAGAAAATTGAAAATCCTTTGCAGCTTATTTCGCATAGCAATATTATTAGTACGAATGCTTTGAATACCGTTAATGCTAATGCTATGGAAAAGTCTAAGCTTGGGGAAGCTGGTTTTGTTAAGCATGATATTTTTAGTTCCCCAGCTTTAGTGGAGAAAGTTTGCTCTGATGATATTTTATCTCCCCTATATGATGTTCCTATGCCTGTTACCTATGTTAGTGATCATGATTGGGAAAAGCACTCTACTTTTGATATTGAAAATCTTTTTGGTACAAATTCTAAGATTAATAATTGTTGTACCATTAGTGCTATCCATGTTCCTTCTTATGATGATATGTTTGAAGAATATGCTTTGCGAAATAGCTGTTCTCTAGCTTGTGATGATACTAAACCTCTAGTTTATGATGGTTATGATGATGGGTATAATATTTTCAGTTCACCTACTATTGAGGATAAAATTAGTTATGATTACAATATGCCTCCTATTTTTGATGATTATGGTGATGAGAATAATTATACTGTTGAATCTGCTCCTACTACTATTGTTCATGTGGGGAGTATTAATTCTTTTATGGATGTAGCTCATGATAGGGATGCTTTATGTGATAGTTATATTGTTAGTTCTATTCATGATGCTGCTGAAAGTTATTATGAGAGAGGGAAACATGGTTTGATGGATCTCAACAATACTAAGTTTCCCCTCTTTATGTTGCAAATCTTGAAGTGGCACTTGTTTTATCTATCCATGCTTGCTACTATGTGCCTCGTTGATTTATTTTCTTACAAGACTATTTTTCATAGGAAGTGGTTTAGATTTAAATGTGTTCCATACTTGCTTTTTGATGCTCTCTATAGCTTTAATTTCCTATATGGCGCCTTTGCCTCAAGCTCTTATATGGCGCCCACATGAGCATCTTTGCAAATTATTGCGCCTAGCTCAAAGGCGTTAAAGAAAAGCACTCTTGGGAGATAACCCATTGTTTTACTTTCACTACTTTTTCTTTTATTTGAGTCTTGGAAGTTATTACTACTGTAATAACCGCTCCTTATCCTTTTTATTTCGTTTTTGTGCCAAGAGAAGCCTCTAATTTGAGTGAGGTAAGATTTGGGGATGTTGCTGTCCTGAAACTGTTTTCGGTGCTGCATCGTAAAAATTCGTGAAAATTCTCTGCATATCTTTTCGACCTGAAATTTCTTGTGCATATGACCCAGGTTATATCCAAACTTTCGTTAGTGAACACTTTTTGATTTGAGCAACAGAAAACCCTCTAAAAATTCGACCTTTGTCAGCTGTTCTGTTTTGACAGATTTCTGCCAATATTTGTGTTTGCCGCTTTATCGCTTTCTTTTTGAGTTCTTTTGATCACGGAACTTTTGGGGAAGTTGCTACAGTAGTATATACTTTATATGTGGTGGTTTTGAGTTGAAACCTGAAGCAAAAAGGGTTGACTCAATGTTATGTTACACTAATGTTGCTAATAGAATTGTGTTTAGTTTTGTATGAAGGAAGTTTTCAAGTGTAGGGATTGGAGAATGATGAGATGAGATGAAGAATGGACAAAAGCTCAAGCTTGGGGATGCCCATGTCACCCCAAGAAATATCCAAGAAGTACAAGCGTCAAAGCTTGGGGATGCCCCCGAGGCACCCCCTTCTTCATCGGCAAAAATCAGGTCACCTTTCAAAACACTATATTTTTATTGCTTCATGCACTATGCGTTTTTCTTGGAGCGTCAGTTGTTTTTGTTTTCAGTTTTCTTTTGTTTTGTTTGATGAAATAAATGGTTATATCACATCATGTTTCTTTTGGAGGAGATGAACTCGCTTTTCATTTGCCAAGAACACTCTAGTTTTCACTCTTATTGTTCAATGAGTGTTCTCTTTTTCTGCTACTGCGTTTAGCTTGCATTTTTCGCCTTGATTTTTGTTCAGATCTTGTTTTATCTTTGCATCAAGGTGTATTTGGACCTCTGGTATATGTTGGTTTTCCTCAAAAGAGTTTCCTCAAAAAGGTTTTAATGGTGTTGGAAAAGAGAAAAAGTTTCATGCAAAAAAGTGGTACAAAAAGGAGCTTGTGTAGACTGCGGCTTAGGCTTTTACATGTCGTGCTTGATGTATTTTTATAGTATGCTTAGTGGTTTTGCTATAGCATGAATTGTCTCAAATAACTGAGATTGCTTAATGAGCCTTTGAAAAAATCATGCGTTGTTTTTATCGTTTGGAAGCATTATTTTGGTTTTCTCCTTGATGCTTTATTTGGGTTGACTTGGCGCATGATCACACATGTTTGACTCATACAAAGTCGCCAATAGCCTCTATGATCGTTTAGTTTTTGACTTTTGATGTCATCTTATGCTTCTTTTAATGTCGCTTTGCATGATTATGACCGTTATTGCTCTCTTAGTTGGTCGCTCCCAGTCTTTTGCTAGCCCTCGCTTTGTACTGAGTATGAGCTCTACTCGTGCATCCAACTCCTAAAAACAAAGTTTGCCAAAGTGTCCACCATACATACCTATTAGCAATTTGCTATTCCAAGTAAATTTGACTTGCTTTTATTTACTCTTCAAATTATACTCTTACCAGTGTTATGCGAAAATTGGTCAGTAAAGCTCTCACGAACCGGAAGGCGCACTTTACTTTTTCTCGTTCTTAAAAATTTGACATTGTGGTCTCTTATGTTGAGTTGTTATGCTTGCAAGTTGTAAGTTGGAGACTAGCCCAGCCATGCCGTCATGGGGCAAGCTTTCAACATTGCACTTCTTATTTGAGTTGATATCGTGATCTTTTGTTTATGGATACTCGCGGTGTGAAATGAATTGGGAATCTTGCGGGATCATGGAGTTTGTATATGTGTTAGAGAAACTCCTGGGCCGCCAATCTAAGCCATGCATAATTCATGGTGGAAATTTGCAGCATGCCCATAGTGGACATTCGACGACGCATCTCAAAATAAAAAGCTATACAAATGGTAAATAAAAGAGATGTCGAGGTGTTCATTGTCTGCTTGTCCTGTCATTTTGATGTGGGCTTGTTCCATGTCATTGGGCACGGAGGTACCCCGTTGGCGGTTCTTGATGATACGTGTATACTTACAATGACAAGAGCTTGCTTGGGACTCTAAGTAAAGTAGCATGAGGTTTGGGTACTCGTATTCACGGGACACGAGGTTTTCAACTTATGATTTGTCAAGCATATGCAGCGTAAGTGTTCTCGCATTAACTTTAACCACTCAAGATGCTTATGATGGGGGCAATGAGAGCTCAAAGCCAGTAAGTACCATAATTTTTGAAGGTTTATAAAACTTGCAATCACTGCTTCCCTCTGCGAAGGGTCTTTCTTTTACTTTTATGTTGAGTCACCACCTTCTATCTTTATGCACCATTAAGAGAGCATAGTTATCATTCTTAGTATAATGTACATTGTCCCAAAGTTTCATTGATTGATTCATGACTATGGTTTCACTTGTTCTTAAATTATTTGTATCTAGTCGCCCTCTTAAACTTGAAGGTGTCCTATGCATTTATGTTTTGCTCTCCACGAAGGACAAGCTGAAAACCATTTGTATGTTTTTCCTTATGATTTGAACACACGTTTGATTTTCATTGTTTCATTTTCATGATCTTTTGTTTGTGTTCATTTTCATGTTTATAACATGGTTGCTAAGTTTTTATTGTCAAGATTATATCTTTCATGCACATGTTTTAAGTTCTTTGATCTCAGCACTCAATGCTTTACCTATATGATCAAGATTGTGATGGTGCATGTCACCTCAAAAATTATTTCTTTTGTTATCAATTACCTACTCGAGGACGAGCAGGAGTTAACCTTGGGGATGCTGATACGTCTCAAACATATCTATAATTTTTGATGCTCCATGCTTGTTTTTACACCATTTGCCTTGTGTTTCATTACACTTCGTGGCGTTTTTATACGATTTCCGGAACTAACCTATTGACAAGATGCCACAGTGCCAGTTCCCTGTTTTCTACTGTTTTTGTGTTTCAGAAAAGCTACACAGGAAATATTCTCGGAATTGGACGAAACAAGTTCCAGAACTCCTATTATTCCCGGACGAAGGACGAGGACCGAAAGAGAGCCGGAGGGGGGCCAGGGGCTGCCCACACACCAGGGCGGCGCGGCCCAGGCCCTGGCCGCGTCCCCTATGTGTGAGGCCACCCTGGCAGCCCCCTGACGATGCCCCTTCGCCTATATAAAGCCTCGGGACGGAAAACCCTAGGGGGGTCGGCAATTTTCCAGAAAGAGTTCCGCAGCTCCGCCGCCGCCGTCGATGAATTTTGGGGGACAGAAGTCTCTGTTCCGACACCCTGCCGGGACGGGGAAGTGCCCCCGGAGCCATCTCCATCGGTCTCCATCGCCGTCTCCGCCGCCTCCATCGACCTCACCGCCATCTCCATCAACCTTGCTGTCTCCTATGATGAGGAGGGAGTAGTTCATCCCCGGGGCTGAGGGCTCTACGGGTAGCTATGAGGTTCACCTCTCTCTCCCATGATGTGATCTTTATGTGATCGTGAGCTTTGTATCATGTTGAATAAGTAGATGCTACTCTTCATTATTATGTGTACTCTAGTGGTGTTATTAAAGTAATCTATTCCTCCTGCCATGGTGTAACGGTGACAGTGTGTGTGTCGTGGTGGTACTTGGTCTAGGCTACGATTGTGATCTCTTATGGATTATGAGAATAATTATCACTATGATAGTATTGAAGTGATCTATTCCTCCTTTCATGGTGTAATGTTGACAGTGTGTGCACCGTGTTAGTACTTGGTCTAAGTTGCAATAATATTTATCTTGAGTTGTGATTTGATTTGGATATCTCTATGAGTGGTGTTTGTCAAGTACTTGATGAACTTTAAGGGGTGCTTCTGTAGCCACTACGCAATGATTAGTGTTATTCAATAGGAGAGTAATTCAGGTAGCATAGTGAAGAAAAGTTATTTATTTGTTCAATTATGTTATATTTGTTGGGAGTGTGTCCACTAGTGAAAGTATGATCCCTAGGCCTTGTTTCCAAGCTTTGCACACCGTTTACTTGCTGTTTTGTTACTTGTTTGCTTGCTGCCATTTTTATTTCAGATTGCATTTACTACTTATAATCATCTATACCACTTGTATTTCACTATCTCTTCACCGAACTAGTGCACCTATACATCTGACAAGTGTATTGGGTGTGTTGGGGACACAAGAGACTTTCTGTATTGTAATTGCAGGGTTGTTTGAGAGGGATAGCTTTGACCTCTTCCTCCCTGAGTTCGATAAACCTTGGGTGATCCACTTAAGGGAAACTTGCTGCTGCTCTACAAACCTCTGCACTTGGAGGTCCAACACTGTCTACAAGAATAGAAGCGTGTGTAGACATCAATGGTGCACTTCCCAGCTAGAGTGAGCAGCAAGAGCAAGCAGAAACCTCACTGTCTCCATCCTGGCCACTGGTGCAAACACCTCATCGAAGTCCACCCCCTATCGCTGAGCATAGCCTTTCGCGACGAGGTGCGCTTTGTACTTGACGAGCTTGCCAGCTGCATCACGTTTCACCTTGAAGACCCATTTTCGGCCCGGTCGCTTTGTGGCCACGAGGGAGTGAAGACATCTCCCAGGTGTTGTTCTCAGTGATGGATGCCATCTCTTCGTCCATTGCAATGCGCCATGCTGCATCGGCGATCGCCTCGTCGATGCTCGGGGGTTCTTCTGCTGCCAGCACACTCCTCGTGCGGTTCCCGGACAGCATCATCTTCAGTGGCGTCGAAGACGCATGACAACCGTCGGTACCGCATTGGCCCGGCGTCAGTGTCCCAAGCATCATCTTGGGACAGTGGTGTAGCCCAGCGGATGTCAAACTGTGCTGTTGGTGTCCTTGGCGATGAGGGTGGTGTCGATGGCATGCTCTCCAGCTGGGACGGTGTCGAAGCGATGCTTGTCAATGGTGTGCTCGTTGGTAGGGACGGCGTCGAAGCACTACTTGCCGCCGGTGAGATGCCTCGAGTTGGACCAGACGTTGTCCAGGCACCTCTATCCACTTCCACCGGGCCATCTTTGAGGACGTACGTGACGTTGAACGATGTGGCCGTCGGTGTTGACTCGCGCTCCGCGTCCCAGTTCCAGGCCCTGCTTTCTTCAAACACAACATCACGGGTTACCTGGAGTTTGTCTGCAGCTGGATCATACACGCGATAGCATTTCGACGCCTCCTCGTAGCCGATGAAGAGCATCTTCGTTGATCGATCGGACAGCTTGTTGATCCCTGGACCAATCTTCTTAACATGGGCGACGCACCCGAATACACGCATATGATGTACGTTCGGCTTGCGTCTGTGCCACGCCTCGTATGGTGTCACGCCGCTCAGAGCGCGTGTCGGGCACCGGTTGAGGATGTAGACTACAGTTCTGACAGCCTCGCCCCAGAACCGTGGCGGCATGGCCATGCTCTTCAGAAGACATCTTGCCATCTCAATGATGGTCTGATTTCTTCGCTCAACGAAGCCGTTCTGCTGGGGCGAGTACGGCGCCGTCGTGAAGTGCTTGATCCCGTTCTCCTCACAGAGCTGCCGGAATTCACCGGAGTTGAACTCCCCTCCACGCTCTGAGCGGAACGCTCTGAGCTTGCAGTTGCCAGCTGCTTCGGTTGCTGCCTTGATCTTGCAGAAATGCTGGAACGCGTCGCTCTTGGCCTTGAGCACCTCCAGCCACATGTATCTGTTGTAGTCGTCCACGACGAGGAGGAAGTAGCTATTGCCTCCCGGCGTCACCGGTGAGATTGGTCCACAGAGGTCTGTGTGAACCAGTTCGAGGCCGCGATCAGCTCTGAAGGCCGACGCGCGGGGGAACGGAGTTCGATGCTGCTTTCCGAGGGCGCAGCCGTCACAGTACTCCTCCACGCGCTCGACGCCGGGCAGCCCGCGCACCATGCTGCGCTTGGACAGCGTGTGCAGCGCTCGGAAGTGGAGGTGGCCAAAGCGGGCATGCCAGCGCCATGTCGTGCCCTCCGTCTTGCTCATCAAACATGTCGGTGCGTCATGCGTGAGGAGGCCGGTGTGTAGAGGCAATTTCCGGAGCGCTTGACACGGGCGAGCAGCTTGCTCACTGGATCGTGGATTGTCATCATGCCGTTGATGATGCCGATCTTGTAGCCGCCCTCATCCAGCTGGCCTACGGAGATTATGTTGCTCCGTAGGCAAGGGATGTAGTACACGTCCGCGAGAACGCGCTGCTCGCCGGTTTGTCCGCGGAAGACAATGGATCCTTTTCCGCAGATCTTGACGACGGAGCCATCGCTGAACTTCACCGTGCCGTGCACGGTGTTGACGAGCGTGGCGAACACTTGGCGCAGCCCTGTCATGTGGCTGCTGGCACCAGTGTCAAAGTACCAGAGGCCGTCTGGAGATGGCACAGGGATCACCTTCTCCTCGTTGAGAAAGACGGCCTGGTTCTCCTTTGACTCCGTGACGACAGCCATCATCAGCGCCGGCGCTTCTTCTTCTGTAGCTTGTGCCAAGTTGGCTTGCTTCTGCTCGTGATCTCGCTTTGCTTTTCTGCACTCCTTGGCCCAGTGACCGGCCTTCCTACAGTACCTGCAATTTCCCTTTTGGCGTTCACCATTGCCGGTGTTGTCTGCCGTGTTCCCGGCGGTCTTGCCGGAGTCGTGCTTGGGCTTGTGTGCAGGTTTGCTTCTCGACCCAGATCCTCCCGATCCAGGCTGACGAGCTGCAGCGTGGGCGAGCCACTCCTCCTCTGTCAGGTACAGCTTTCCGCCCGTCTCCGGTTCAGGCTCACCATGCCCCTCGGACGCCGCGAGACAACCACTCAGCTCTTCAATTGACAGCTGCTTCAGATCAAGTAGTGTCTCTATTGAACATGCCATCTGTGCGTACCTTGGAGGCACGACGTGCAGAATCTTCTGCACACCGTCGAGCTCTGACGTGGTGTCGCCGAGGGATTGAAGCTCGGTGATGATGCTGGACACGCGGAGGGAGAAGTCCTCGACCGTTTCCCCGCTCTGGAACTCCACCTTGTCGAAGTCCTTGCGCAGCTTCTGACGATGCGCCTCGCGGACGCGATCGACGCCGACGCGCATGGTTTTGATGGTGTCCCACGCGGCCTTGGCGTTGTCCTTGGCCGCCAGCACCTGCACCATCTCCGTCGGGACAGAGCGCAGGATGACGCCGAGTGCCTGCCGTTCCTGCCACTCCGTCACGTCGTCCGTGTCGACAGCTTCCCAGAGGCCGGCGCCCTGGAGCTGGATACGCATTAGTATTGCCCATTCGGTGTAGTTGAACTTGGTGAGCATCGGCCAGGAAACGACCCCGGCGCCGCCTCCGCCGCCGCTGGTCTCCCGCACGACCTCCCGCACCACGATCTCGCCAGCTCCTCCTCTCCTGATCGTGCTCCGTCCGCGGCTTGGCGAGCGCACGCGATGTGGGGCTTTGTCCCCCGATGATGACCGAGATGGGGTGGCAGCTGGTTGTTGCGGTGGCGGCGATCCTACCATGGCTCTGATACCAAATGTAGTTGCCAAACTACACATTCGCTCTCACTCTCTGAACTTCGAACGAAAACGAAAGACACAAGTGGTTTTGCGTTGCGTGCAGAATTGCAGCTTTTCTGTTTCTCATTCCCCTTATTAAGCAGGTCGCCGTGATCCACAAAGATAACTAACAAACCCGATCAAATCGCTGACCAGGCCTACTGAACGTGACATCCCACGTTCACCCGAGTCGTGCGTGATCTCTACTGCTACTGCCGCAAGACTCGCATGCTCCATGCCATCCCATGGTGCGGGTAGTGCGACCTAACAAACTAGCCTACAGAGATAAGACTAGAACATCTAGATCGTGTCTATGAACAGGCTCACAGACACGCTATTATTTCATGCTAGAACTGTTAACTGAAGAACGGTTTCAGTGCTTGTCTGTCAGGGAGAGAAAGGTGCAGAGTTTAGTCCAACAAAAAATGCAAAAGTAGTAGGTATGTGACACAATTGGCATATATGTGGTAGTTTTTTGTCATTTTCTCTGCTGCTCAGGACGCGAGAACCAGGGCCGCAATGTACATAATTGCGGACCCTAAATTCAACAGAAATGATGGAAATGCAAAATCTATCAAAGTAATGTCATTCATTATTTTCATTTCCGATCTTTAATTAGTCTCTCGAAACAGACGCAAATGGAACACGAATAACATCATCCACGTAGTCCGTAGAACAGTATGAAATGAAGGAGAAATAGAGATGTGCAGAGAAAGTACGTCGATCAGTCCATCCTCACCTCCTTGGCGTCGTCGTTCGCGGCTGGCACAGCGGCGCTGTAGCGGCGGACGCGCTCGTCGATCCAGGCACGCATGTCGGCGAACACGCGGTCGCGGTTCTCGTCGCACTCCCCCTGGAGGAGCGAGTGGTTCATCCCCTCGTACACGATGAGCGACTTGTCCTCGCTCGCCGCGCGCTCGTACAGCATCTTGGACCCCTCCGGCGATGCGACCACGTCGTCGGCGCCGTACACCACCAGGAACGGCGCCGTAACATCCCCGAAGCTCTGCCTGAGCAGCTCCGTGACGCGGGTCAGCTCCCGCATCGTGCCCACCCGCTGCGCGCCCGTGTACCGCCTCGGGTTGGACGCGATCACCTTCATCTTCTCCGGGTCCCGTTTCGACTTCGAGCTGCCCGCCATCCTCCTGTCCGGTAGCACGGCCCACGTGTCGGCGAGCCCGAGGAGGAGGCCGTAGAGGAACATCCGCACCGGGGACGGGGACATCTCGTCCGGGATGACGAACAGCGGCGCGGAGAAGATGAGCCCCGTCCACCCGGCGTCCGGCGGGGAGCGGAGGTACATGAGCAGCGTGGCGGCGCCGCCCATGGACTCGCCTAGGAGGAATGCCGGGAGCGACGCGTAGACGGGGGCCTTACGGACGGAGAGGAAGAAGGAGAGCGAGGCCCTCGCGACGGACTCCATGTCGCCCACGTAGCCATGGATGCCGTCGGAGCGGCCGTGGCCGAGCAGGTCGGCGCAGAACACGGCGTAGCCCCACCGCGCGAACCTGATGGCGACGGTCTGGAAGAGCCAGGAGGTGTCGTTGCCGAACCCGTGGGTCATGAACACGGCGCCCTTGACGTCGCCGTCGTGCCCGGCGGAGAGCGGGTGGAAGGAGTGGGTGAAGATGCGGCCACAGGGGGACTCGTAGTAGGACTCCGTGTGACGGACCCCCTGCGAAGCGTAGAACTCGTCGGGCTCCGGGGAATCTCCCCAGAAGTACTTCATCGCCGGCGGTGGGACTCTGGGTGGCGCCATTGCGGGGCGGTCGAAGGCTGGGACGTGTCAGAAACGTGTAGTGGAAATCCCGTCCAGATCGAGATGCGACGAACAAATTCTTTATAGTAGCGGTGACGGTATGGGAGGGAGGTATCCCCGGGCAGTTGAGCAATGGCAAGTGGCGACTGCGAAGAGTCCCCCATGCCGGCGTCGGTGATGACATGGCCGCATGGAGCGCGTGGGGATAGAGCTGGAATTAAAATTTGCGGAGTCTGCCATCTAAGATGTATGCTATGTAGGCAAAAAAAGATCCTAAATGCTTGCTGGCGCACGTGCGATGGATGGAAGTCTTCGTCGCACGCTCCGCGACCGTGCGATGAAGCGATCCCTCGCGCTGCTTCCTCACTGCTGTGACCCAGGCATTTCCTGTCGGAATCTCTCGATCCCCTCCGGCTATGCACGTGCGCGCCATCCGCTACTCGTCGACGGGACAGCTCCGCGCACGCGCCGACGCCGGAATCCACCTGCCGGCGCCCTGGAGTCAACCCTCTGCAGCCCTGGAGGCAACATGCTGCCGCCCCGAATCCCACCCCACGACGGCACGACCACCATCTCCGGCGATCCCTAGAGATCGGTCGGCTCGCCTCCCCTTTGCTCCCGATATCCCTGGCCTCCTCCCCCGTCTTAACCCAAGCGTGCCCACCTACGTACTAGCACGGGTCCTGACCCAGTGCTCCAAGAGGCCCAGAGCTCGAGTTCGTAGAGCTCCCCGAAGTCGTCGGCAGCATGGCGGCGTAGCTTGCTGCGCGGGCAGCGATGGTGGAAGCGTAGACGGGCGAGGGGGTCTCCACGAACGGCCAATGGCTCGGAACAATCGCGGTCCACCGCGACGTGGCGGCAGCGGAGAACGGCGCGCTCCGCGGCTGCCAGCGTGGCGGACGACCAGCTTCTACTCCGGGCGACGGCGGCCGCATGCTCTAGATCCCGACGAACTTCCTGCTGTGGCTGACTCCGCACGACCGCGGCCCCAACGCGGGCGTCGGCGCGTGGCGTCGGTGGGCGGTTACACCGTGACGCGCGTTGATGACCTAAAAATCACAACTTTAGGCAACAAATTAGCTTTTTTAGCAACTATTGTGTGCCTTTAGGCAACAAATTGGCACCTATATTTGATTTTTAGGCAACTATAGCTAGGCAATAAATCAATATTTTTTAGCAACTAGTATATGATGGATTTTTCTAGTGCATCTCCCCTAATGAGCTCACGAGTTCCCCTTGAGTGTCGCACTTGAGCTCTCAGGCGTCTCTTAGGACTAATCCGAATGCCGCTCTGGACTTCTGTTGAAACATCGACTGTCATCGATACGGATGGCGGTGCACATTTCACAACATTCATAGGCAATTCATAGCATCCGCACATGAACTTCAGAATTTGGTAATTACGCTGAAGCTAGGGAAAATTACAATCACAGTAAGTTATTAGCCAACAATTATTATGTGATTTTAGGCGACAAACTAGCTTATTTAGCAAGTAGTTTGTGATTTTTAGGCAACAAAATGGCACCTAGGTGTGATTTTTAGGCAACTACAACTAGGCAATAAACCAACATTTTTAGCAACTACTATATGATTTTAGGCAACAAATAACAATATAAAACCTAGTCCTGTTTGCATATAAAACCTAAGCAATTTGGGATTGCTTGCAGCTTTGAAAAAAGTGGTGGTAATTGTATGTTTTGTCAAATATTTGCCCAACTACACATAGTACTTACTCGGTTCTATCAATTTGTTGTTGGACATCTTAGACTAGTTGCTTAGTTATGTCAGCTAATAATAGTTGCTTGATAATGCTAGTTTGTTGCCTAGCATTGCACAACAGTTATGATAGGTCACAACAACAATGTAATTACCAAAAATCGTGAAGTTGCCTACCGTCGTTCCAAAGTGGTATATCTCTGGTATGCAATGTTGAGCGTGTACAACTCTAGTGTCTGATTTGGAATGACAAGCACGAGGCCTTACTCGGTTGGACCAGGGATTGGGCATGATCCGTCAATTGTTCTCTATCACGGTCCATGTCCACAAGAAAAGCTTATTGGTTCACTATCGTGGCGCCGATGGGATGAGCTGGAAGTGATTGAACCAGAAGGGGGTCGCCTGGCATCACGGTCGGACGACCCGCTGCTTGTGGGCAACGACGACGATGGGGATGGAGGAGATTTGTGCGGAGGTGGTGTGTGGATCATGCGTGGGATCCACCATGTCATATCAGATGGGAGAGGAGAACGTGAGTGGCAAAAATCGGTGGTACAAGTTGCCTACCTCTAATGTGGAATTGCATATCGTTAATTACGAAGTTGCATGCCCATGATGCCACGATGGTATAGTTGTCTATCGCTAAAGCAAAGTTACCTATAGCTGCACTGAAGTTAGCTGCAATGAAGTTGCCTCATGATGTCGTGATGTTTCCTCAAGTTGTATACTGCTGCAGTAAAGTTGCCTACCACTGATCAGAAGTTGCATACCTCCTACGATATGAAGGTACCACTGAAGTGGAGTTGTCTACAACTGCACTAAAGTTGCCTCGTGCTACTATGAAATTGCATACCCATGCTCCAAAGTTAATTAATTTAAGCAACAATTATGTATTCACGGGCAATTATGCTATGAAATTGCATACCCACCCATCATCGCTGGATTCACCCGTCAACAACTTCATGCAATTCCACAATATTCGCGGGCAATTTCAGATTTTCTTGATGACTATGTTGCTGCCATGGCATATTTCAACTATGTTGTATGTGCCCATCTTGTAGAACTTGAGGTAGTCCTTCCAGTCGAAGAAAACGCGCACCGACTTGGCCGTCTTGGCCGCCTCTAGCGCCTTGGGGCTCGCGCACACGATGCGCAGCCCCGTCGGCAGCGACAGCGCCTTCTGCGACCCCGTCAGCGCCACGTCCACGCCCCACTCATCCATGCGGAAGTCCAGCGCGCAGATGGACGACACCTCATCCACCAGCAGCAGCGCCGGGTGCCGGTAAGCATCTGAAGATATAAATCATGAACAAAATGCACATACAGAGCTGCACAATTCTACAGAAGAGCTAAGGAGCAAGGCACTGGTGGAAAAAAGGCCTTCAATCCCAGTTTGTAAAGCCCATTAATCCCGGTTTCCGCAACCGGGACTAACAAAGCGCGACTAAAGGCTCCAGCCTTTAGTCTCGGTTGCTTACGAACCGGGACCAATGGTCCTCCACGTGGCCCGGGGCATGTGCTGCGGCTGGAGGACGTTTGGTCCCGGTTCGTAACACGGACCGGGACTATAGGTCCATTCGGAATAAAATTGTATTTTCTGTTTCGGAATTTCTATATTTTCTTTATTTCTCTATTTTTCTTTATTTCTCTATTATCTAATCATCTCTATTCTCATATCAAATTAGATACTTATGGCTCTCACTCCATATCTCATATCAAATTACAAGTACTTGTGGTCCTCACTTCCCGGTCGGTCACCCATCCTCACACTGCTCCACCCTTAGCACGCTTAACTTCTCCATTCCTTTCCTACTAGCTTCCAAGACTACGCTCGCGACTTCTTGATAATGGTATGGTACCAATTCTATTAACCTATACACTTCGGTAATATATAATATTACTTTTTTAAATTCCAAATTAATTCACAAAATAAGAAATAATGATTAAGAATAATAAGCACCAATGAATTTCAAATAATCTTATGTATAATTTAATTATTAATTTTTAATATTCAAAAAAGCCAAAATACTTGAAAAATCACAAATTCGAAAATTAATAGACTTTGTTAACCGAAACAAAGGGAGTACATTTTTCCAAACATACTCATCCAAACATGGCTCAAATGAAGTACATTTTCCAAGCAAGCTCATCCAATATTTTTCCATACATAATCATCCACCTAATTATTAAGCTTAAGACGATCAACATGGCTATTGTAGCCCTTTAGCTTCCAGAATCTCCTAGCTATCTCAAAGCCTAGGCGAGCGTCTAAAGCGGCATATAATAGTTGGTTGAAGTTCAATGGAACTTTTTCCCCACCAAAAATTAGTTCATCTTCTTCATCATCTTCTTCTTCTTCTTCTCCCTTCTTCTTGTACTTCTTCTCCTTCTTCTTCTTGTCCTTCTTCTTCTTGTTGTCCCTCTTCTTCTTCTCGAGATGTCTCCCAATAGTAGCATTGGCCAAATCATAGAGACTCGGCGTTAGCTTGCTAGTGGGGTTTGGGACAACTTGTTGAAGATCATACGAGGACGGAATAACAATTCCGTATGGCCTTAGCATGCGCAGATCGTTGTTGATAGCCGCGCCACAAAACTTGATGGTGGTGTCCTTCAAGAAGTCTTTGAGTAGTTGCGGCACGGCATTGGCCTTACAAATTTGAAAGACCAATATCTCGGACGCCACCGAGAGTTGAAGGACGGCGGCACGCTGCGGGTGCACGTGAGTGGTGAACTCACAATCCAAGCCCACGCACTTGACCGGTGCGTCATCGAGGAACCGGCGCTTGACCAAGCGGATCCACTTCTCCACCCTCGAAGCACGGAGAGTCTCCGTGATGGTGAAGTTCATCTCTTCGATGACCACATAGTAGATCCGAGACCGGGGCCAAAGTTGCTCCTCCATTGTCGTCGAGGGAGAGAGAGCTTGCGGGCGCCGGCGGTATGATGATGTGTGGGAGAGGTTTTGGGGAAGAAGAGGCTAGGGAGATGTTTTGGGGAAGAAGATGATCAAATATGAGTGCTTTATATAGTGAAAGAGGGGAGATGAGGAGCACGCCGGCGTTGATGTGAATGCAGGCGAGTTTCAAGGTCGCTGGCGCCGGTTCCCGATCAGCGCGCGCGACTACGAAGCGTCGTCGTAATGTCGATCAATATCCGAAGCGTCGTCGATTGATAACTGGCGTGAAGTGGGCGGTTCGTTTGAACGGGTCATTGGTCCCGGCTCGTGGAACGAACCGGGACTAAAGGGTGACCTTTAGTCCCGGTTTGTGCCACGAGCCGGGACTAAAGGGCCATGGGGCATTAGTCCCGGCTGTTAGATGAAACCGGGACTGAAGGTCCCTTTTGAACCGGGACTAATGCCCCCTGGCCCACATTTTCAAATGAACCAGGACTGATGGACCCTTTAGTCGCGGATCGAATTTGGTTCGGGACAAATGGGACGAATGGAAGCCCTTTTTTCCACTAGTGGGCGGGCGCACCGAGGAGCTTGCGGACGGCGTGGAGGTCGTTGGTGACGCTGGTGGCGGTCTCGTTGTGGACGATGCAGATGGCCTTGATGGTGTGGCTGGAGTCGGTGCGGAGCTTGGTCTCGAGCGCGGCGAGGTCGGCGCCGTAGCCCCAGTCGGACTCCACCACGTCCATGTTGAACCCCAGGCGCTGCTGCTGGTCGATCCACAGCAGGCTGAACTGGCCGAGCATGAAGGACACGATCCGGTCGCCGGGGGAGAGCGTGTTGGTGAGCGCACTCTCCCAGGCGCCGGTGCCGGTGGTGGGGAAGAGGAAGGGGGTGCCGGTGGTGGTCTTGAAGATCTGCTTCACGTCCTCTAGCAGGGTCTTGGTCAGGGCCGGGATGGCCGGCGAGCGGTAGTCCTCGTTGTTCCGGCTCATGGCGCGGATCACCGGGTCTGGGATGTTCACCGGCCCCGGGTCGGACGCGCGTGCTGGAGGGGAGGTCGGCGGCTGGGGCGAGCGCGGGAGGCCGGTGCAGCACGCACGGCCAGCAGGGAGGCGCTCGTGGCTGGTGCAGGGCGTGGGATGGAGGACCGATTCTCGAACAGGACCTCTTTTGACGTTTTCCTTTTTCGGGTGTGCGATGAATCGTACCGCCTGTCGCACGTACGACGCCTAGACCTGTCCAAAAAAGATTGATGTGACACAATAATTACTACCTCTATTCTAAAAAATAAGGCATCTTTGTTTTGCATGTATAAAATTAGCATCATTAAAAAGTATATTTTAATATAAATTTAACGATACTAATTTTACACAATATAATTAAATTTTAGTTGCTCTATTTATTCACGTGCGCCTTATTCCTTGAAATAGAGATAGCAATAAGGAGAGAGGTGAAAGTGGTATCATAATATGATACCGTATCATAACACAAATAAACTAGAAAATTTAATGGGCAATACATCTTATTCACAAATTTGCATTGAGATCCTACAAAATATTAAATATAATACTATTTGATGATACTATGCATTGTGTATATGGTATCATAAAGGGAAATCCATTTGGCTCACGGGTGTAGATGCACCCATTACCAAAAAACATATTTAAAAATGTCTGAAAATTTTGGAAAAAAAATATCTTGATATACATCTAGACATATTACGTTCATTCACTAAGTTTCATGAGAAAAGGATATTTTTTATGGCCTCTGAAAAAAGACAAATTTCGGTGATCCAACATTGCTATTTACGTGATCATTTTTTATCTTTTTTACACATGTCACACAAAATGTATTTTCACTTCAAAATTTTATGGGTGAACATAAATTGTTCAGATATACACTGCAAAAATTTTGTCTAATTTTTTTGACATTCTGAAATAGATTTAAAATGCATTTTCCATAATAGGTGCATCTAGTCCTATGAGCCAAAACACCTCCTCCGTATTATAAACTAGTATCATATGCATAATACTATAGTGTATGGTACTTCCATTGTGACTAGTCTAGGGCCTTTTTTGGTTCATCAATTTTACTAGTAGCTTAATTCTTGGCTGACTTCCAGGTCATTGCACTCCCCCTGTTTGGATTTTATCAAAGTCAGAATGTATAAACTTTGACTATAGATACCACAAAAATTAAAATTTACCATATAAAATGAATATCGCTAGAATCATCATAAAATATATTTTCATATTATGTGTATTTAGTATGACAGGTATAAAGTTTGACTTTGACCAAATCCAAAATGCAGGATAATTATTAACATAGGGAGTATTGCTTTGTGATTCGTGCTAGTCATGAAACGTAACCTGAGTTGTAAATTTGTAACTAAGATTATCCTAGTTGCACAAGTGGTTGCATATGACAAAAATACCACAGACCATTCTATTGCTTCGTGGTTTCTGCTAGTCATGAATTGCACATATGGGGTTGCAACTGAGAAAATAGCACGGAACGTTGGATTCGTGAATCGTGCACTCTTGAGTTGCAACATTGTTGCAACTAAGAAAGTGTAACATGGGTTGCAACTAAGTTTTGATGATGTCACATGACTGAGAATTACTCCCTAATGAACATACAATGGTACCACTATTGTTCTTGATCATTTTCATTTTTACAGTGAAACCATGTGCCACTACCACTAGTTTATATTGTTGATTCTTGTGATTTATGGAAAAAATGTGATCTTGATATACTTTCTTAAATTGTTGCTACATAATACATATATTTCCGTTCACAATTTATAACAAGGTTAACGAGTTAAATGAGCTAACTCATGAGTTACACTAACCTAGTTTGAATCTCGATATTAACATACCAGCCGACCTAGCCAAAAATGGGCGGTGGAACACAGGTGCACGCGCACCTGGTTTTCCAAAAATAAAAAATGTTATTTAAAAGTATTAGAAGAAATTAATTTTTGCATGTATATATTATCTTGATACTTACTCGTGCAAATTTTTAAGAAAGAATAAAATTGTATGTGTCCTATACGAAAATGACAAAATATCCAAACGACACTAGCTATAATGATTGGATTTCCATTCTTCAAAGAATTTCATTTTTCATTTTCTCTTTTTATAGGCCATGTATGGCCGTACTTTGTCTTAAAATATTCCACTAGTAAATATCAAGGTAATATATACATGCGTGAACTATTTCAAATTTTCTAAAATTTTAAAAATAACATTCTTTTATTAAAAAATAGGTGCTCATACATGCATGTCCACCAAATCTGGGACGTCGACCTAGCTCGTTATCTTAACAAACTCCACATGAAGTTTCATCTACAATATTAGTTGGTGGGGCATGCTTCAGTTTTGGGTGTCACCTTCGAAAAATAAAATCTTAAATTTGTGTCGTCTTCAATGTTGTTAGTTGTCTCGTGAGGCATGATCAACTGCCTTGCGCAATTGATGATTCCTGGCCTCGAAGTTTTGAGAGAGCATGTATTGAATTCTTATAGAAAGGAGATGCGTAAACATGTTTTCTCTCTAAATGAATGTTGTCAGATCGCACAAATTTCCTACTTGAAATTTCTTGAAATGAATTTGAAGTTGGAGTGAAATATTTTATAGTAGAAGAGAGAAATCGACCAAGCACAGTTTTTTACTAAAAAATTCAAAATACCCTGGAACTCCAAGAAGTGGCAAGATCTAGGAATTCTCTATGGGATTGTCATGCTTTATACGCAGAATGTTTATGACAATTACACCGTACCACACATAAGTAAGTAATATTAATTAACATATATTTTTTTAGCAATGTAACATAGGATGATTGCTCAATTGAAAGAGAGAAACGAACGAAGCATGATTATCTTCTCATAGTTATGACTATGAGATGATCTCTTAGTAAGAAAAAAATAAGATATTTTCTCAATTGTACCATACGTTTATCTTTGAAGGGACAAAGATGTCGCCTAGAGGTGGGGGGGTGAATAGGCGATATCAAATTTTACGAATGGCTTGAACAAAAGCGGAATTAAACTAGCGTTTATTTTGTCAAGCACACAAAACCTAAATAAACTAGGCTCACCTATGTGCACCAACAACTTATGCTAAGCAATACAAGTAACAAGGTGATAGCAAGATATATAACTTCAAGCACGAAGGCTATCACAATGTAAAGTGCATAAGTAAAGAGCTCGGGTATAGGAATAACCGAGGCACGCGGAGACGATGATGTATTCCCGAGTTCCTCCCTTAAAAGGGAGTACGTCTCGTTGGAGGGGTGTGGTATCGCCACAAAGGCCTAACCAACGCCACAAAGGCCTCACCCTATTCTCCGGTGTGAGCTTGCGCCACAAAGGCCTAGCTCACTCTTCCACTAAGGGGTTCCTCAAGGCGGAACCGGGCCTTTACACAAAGCTTGGGGCACGCATCCACAACTTAATTGGAGGCTCCCAAGAATAGCCACCAAGGCTCCACAAAGCCACAAAGCCGTCTAGGGTTCCAAGAACCCAAGAGTAATAAGCTCACAAACTTTCACTTACTCGAATCTCCGGGGAGAACTCAAACCGATGCAACCTATGCAATGGCAAGGGCACACAAAGTGCTCAAATCCTTCTCACCCAAATCTCACCAAAGCAACTAATGCTATGGAGAGATATGAGAGGAAGAACAAAGGAAATCTACAGAGAACTCCAAGATCTAGATCCCAAGGTGTTCCCCTCACTTAGAGGAGAAATGGATTGGTGGAAATATAGATCTAGATCTCCTCTCTCTTTTCCCTCAAAGATATGCAAGAATCATGGGAGGAATGGAGGAGGGAGGGCAAGCTTGCAAAGTCAAAAATGGAGGAGAGAGAAGCCAATTTCGTGCTCAGCCCAAGGAGGAAGAAGGGGTATTTATACCCCCCCCCCCCCACGAAAATCTGACCGTTACAGCCACTTACACCGGCTAAAGCCAGACTTAACACCGGCTATAGCCGGCCTGAAAAGTCCGGCCCTGGCCAGCAATAGCCGGACAAAAAGCCGGGTTGCAACAGAGACGAAATCTGGGCAGACCGGCTAAAGCCGGCCCGGCTATTTCCGGCCCCGGGCCGGCTATTTCCGCCCCCACTGAAACAGCAGAAATACCAAAACGAAAACGGCAATAACTTGAGCATCCGGACTCCGTTTTCGATGATCTTGGGCTCGTTGGAATCACCACAACGAGCTCTACAACTTCATCCATAGAAACATCACAGTCCAACAAGGGAGTATAAAACCAAATGATGAAAGGTTTGACCTCTCTACGAAGACAAACCGGTAAAACCTCCAAACACCAAAAACGCAAGAAGAGTTTCATGCAAAATCCGTTTTTGATGAGCTAGAGCTTGTCATGGAAATAACCACAAGCTCTAGAACCTCACATGGATAAAATCCAAATAAGAATCAAGAAAGATGATGCCAAGTATGCAAAGGTTTGAGCTCTCTCTGAACGATACAATTAAGTTACTCACTCGAGAGCCCCTCTTGATAGTACGGCTACCGATCATATAACCCGGTCTCACAACTAACACCATGAGACCGGTAAGAAAGAAACCCTAACACTATCATACCTTTGCATTGAGCATTCCACTTGAGGTGGTTAATGACGATCTTGATCTTCTCAAGTTGGACCACCTTTCTTGATTGAGCTTGCTTGGTGAAGTCTTGCGGATTGCTCCCCCATACTCTACTATGGAAGAGACTCTCTTTAAGCATATCTTCACATATCCATGATCACAATATAGATGGCAAGCTTCAAGCATATGTTCTCTTCTAGTTGCTCATCTTGAACTTGCGCTTTGACTTGATCAATCCTCGAATCAATTCTTCTTTCTCCATAATGATGGTGTCTTGAGGATACACATGAGAGCTCACTCAATCTTATTCTTTAAGACACACTTGACATAAGCTCAACTCCCTTAAGACCAATCTTTGGATCACTCCTTGAATAACACGTTGGTCAACACATAATATTCTTCTTACAACCTTGACTCCAACAAATGGTTCAAGCATTGTCTATGGACAAGTCCTACACATATAACTCAATGCAACCATTAGTCCATAGGGATTGTCATTAATTACCAAAACCACACATGGGGCTCGATATGATCTTTCAATCTCCCCCATTTTGGTAATTGATGACAATCTCTTTGAGAGGGTTTATATAATGAATTCAAAGAACCAAAATGGTTGTACTAATATCAAATACTACAAAAGTATGTGATGCTAGTAAAACCACCATATATAGAGCAAACTCCCCCACAATCTATGCACGTGTGAATGATCTTGATTTCATTGCATATATTGCCAACCAAGGTTGTTGGTGGAGTTTCCACTATATACTCAACCATACAAAGCATGCAAGGCAAATGCTTAAGAATAAACCAAAGCATAAAAGCCAATTCCCTTTAAACCCTTGAAACTTCTCCCCCATTGGCATCCATTGCCAAAATGGGCGAAAAACTTAGAAGGCCAATATAGTGTGAGTTCCTCCAAAATGGTGTGCATATCCAAAAGAAATAAGTGAAGACACATGCACATATACAAAGACAAATATATGAAGGAAACCAAACTATATTGAGGATCAAAGATTGCAAAAAAAATAAGATAACACGATGGATAAACTTCAACAAATGAAGAGAGCAATCAAACAATCCAAAGAACAAACTGAATAAAGATTTTATGATAAGATCGAAAAGGTGCTCTAAATAATATGAGGAAGCTCCCCAAGGTGTGTGCACAAAATATTCTATTGAGTTGAAGTATAAGGTGCACACACATGGAATCATCACTCCCTCAATATTATTCAAAACAAAATGATACCAAGTGAAATTAAATACTATGCTAACCGCAAAATGGTGCTTTAAATGAAATGAGGAAGCTCCCCAAGGTACGTGCAAAAATTGGAATGTTTGTATTTGAATACAATTTACACAACATTGAATCCTCACTCCCTCAACAACATTTAAAACGCAACCATTTGCAAGAGATCATAGAGAAGAAATTAAGCTTAACACTTGCATCAAAGAAATGGTTGAGCAAAAAGTAAGGGATAACATATAAAAGGCTCAACCAAGGAATGTGTGAGAGAAATGACACAACATATTATAAGACTAATACAAGGATTAGCATAGAGCATCCACATAGTCTTCAATGAATGATATTGCTTAGCATTCCATCCCAACACATAAGGTTCAAATAAGATATCAAATAATGAGATATCATCTCTCATGTGTATAAGTTTCTAAGTAGACAATATCACAAAGATAATTATCACAAAGAAACATGTACACACAAAATAGATACTAAGAATAGAACATGATATCCAAAATGAAGTCATGCAATATACCAATGAGATTTTGCTTTTAAAGCATGGCCAAAGGCTCAATTTATCTTATTGTATATTGACAAACTTCAACCACCAACATGTCAAAGACATCACAAATATCAACAAGGGAAAGAAGATAGTTGAGATGCTTTGATAAAAACAACAAGTATCATAACGAGGGATACCAAACGGAAGAAATAAATTTGCAATTTCATCAATATTGCACATGTGAGCTTATTGAGGAATTGATATGCAAAAAGATTGCTAAGTTGACATATATGGGATAGGAAAATCATGAGCATGATTTTTATATGTTCCCAATAATATGTCCTCATCTCAACTTGCTCACATTTGCAATAAAGATGCTTCATTAGAATCCTTGCAAAAAGCACAACATTTGCAAATAAAGATTTTCAATGCCATAAAACAACCTACAGAAGGTTGGATACTAGAGAAGTATGCATGAAGAAGATACTTGTTATCGAGATATAATGGTATGATGTAGTAGATAGGAGTTCTTCAATAATCCTAGCTTGCCTCAAATTATCATTTAGTCACCACTTCATCCTTATTATTGAGACAAGCACCAATATATCTCCATGTACCTAAAACAAAGTTCAAGTACAAGATGGTCCCCAAACTCATTGGGTCCAAAGTAGTTAGAAACTACAACATATAGGACAAACTCCACATAAATATGTGCATATATATATGAAATTGAATTTCATGCACATCTTAGCCGATTTAGGATTTGATGGAGCTTCTCCTATATATTTGATCAAAGAAAGAAAAGCATGCCATAAAGTATACATTTAGTAAATATGCATGCACAAGACTTTCTAGAGCCAAAGAAGATACAATTTGGACAAAACACCAAGAAGGACAAGCGAGCACACAAAATTGTGAAGCGACAAAAGGTTGTCCAAATTATATCAATGAATCAAATCAACACAAGATTGACTCCAAAGTTCAATTAGTGAACCAAGCAAAGGCCAATGAGCATAAAGCATAACTAAAACACACATGCTCAAAGACATCTCTCATTTTAAGAGTAAGAAATAAATAATAAGGAATGAGATCACCAACTCCCAAAGAGAGCAAGGTTCAAACAAACAAACCAAACTCTCCACACTTTTTATGATGGCACACTAAGTACCAAAAAGAAAAGATTTGTCTTCCAACAAAAAAACCAATACCAAATGAAATAAGCACAAAGAGTGTGTTATAACAAATATAGGAGAGCTCCCCCAAGATTAGTGCATCATTTATGATTTTGCATTTGAATACAAAATGCACACAAGTGGGATCATCACATTTACCTACATAGACATAACACAAAACAAGTTCAACGAAATCAAATGGAATCACAAAAGTCATGGAATACAATGGGAGCTAAAACAAATACATTTTTGGCTAGAGATAAGGCAATTAAAAGCAATAGCCAATGTGAAGATGATCAATATACATATCCCACATGATATAGTACCAATTGTCCAAGAACAAGAGGTATTTGGATTTATTTCCCGGTGGTAGTTTACATATAAATCCAAGATCATCTTCACAACAAAGAAGCATACGAAGAAGGATACGAATTAATCACCATGCTCAAGAAGATATTCTTGATAGACTCAAATAGTTAAATAATCACGCAAAGCAATGATTAAGATAACTTGAAGCAAATGGTTTTCCAACTTTGATGTAGCATTCCACATTTTAGGAAAACCCTATCAAGAAAGTATCTCACAAACAAGATCCAAAACAAGAGCAATAAAACAATTTGGCAAATTGGAATTTGTTTGAGAGAACATGCCACATAGAAGCAAGATAATTTACAATATCAACACTATGTGACACAACCTCAAATATACACATTATATTGGTTTGTAGTATGCACGAAGCATATTACTCCCCCATAATGTGATAAAACATTTATTTTTCACAAGAGGCAAATAAAATCCAACAAGATGATTAATGGACATTATAGAATTTGAATTTCTCATGAGAATGATATACCACATAGAGACTAGATAATCTTTAAATATCAACACTAAGTGGTATTCCTCATGTACACACATTTTTAGGATTGTGAAGTGCAAAGCATATCACTCCCCCAAAATGGGATAGTCCAATAATCTCTCAGAAGAGCCAAGTAAGATAAAACAAGATGCAATAGGCTCAACAAGAACACCCATACATGGTGTGCAAACCAACATGCACATACTTGATTACTCAAAATGAAGCAAGTAGGAAGCACACCATATACAAACACATGCAAGATACAAAACCCAACACATGCAAAGGGGTGAGTAACTTTCAATATAGATAAGTTGAATACATGTTACCGCAAGGAGGAACATTGGATATATGATAGACACAAGATAATCCCTTGACTTGACTTGAGAAAACATAATTGATGAAGATCCCTTAATTTTTCATGATATTGCCAAGTCTCCAATGCCCTCCAACAACACCTATTGTTTAAGTAATGGCTTGTTGGTCCCCAACCAAGTTGGGTCCTAAGAAGTTAGTAACAATAGTTTTGGCAACCCAAATGGTTCTTTTCTTGACACCACTTTGAGTACCAACAAATTTGGCAAACACATTACCAACCTTATCCTTGCAAAGTGAATATACATCCTCAATTATGATAGGGTTGGATGAGTTACCACTAGTGCATGAAGAAGATAGGTGACCCTTCTCATGGCATATGTAGCAAGTTCTTTTCTTCACCTTCTTCTCACTTGATTTCTCCACAAGGGGAGCATTAGCTTGATTTTTCTTGGGAAGTGACATTTCTTCAACTTGAGGTTGAGCATGGGCTTGAACTTGAGGCCGCTTCCCTTGTTGCTTCACACTAAGTGCCTTTTTCTTCAAAGGGCAAGATCTAACATGGTGCCCTTCAATTTTGCACTTGAAGCAAACAATCTTGGCCAAATTCTTGACTTGTTCTTGGCCCTTCTTCTTCTTGTATATTTTGGAATTCTTCTTGTTGTTAGAGATAAATCCAAGTCCACTCTTGTCATTGGGGGATTTTTGCACACTCAAGATCTTATTGAGTGTGGACTTCCCTTCATGACGTTTTTCCAAGTCTTTCTTCAACGAAGTAACTTGGGCCTTGAGATCTTTGATTTCCTCTACATGGTTAGTGGCAACACAAGTACTAGTGGAAGTAGAGGCTACATTGTTAGAGCAACAAGGCAAGGAGGGTAATTCATCACTAGATGTAGCAATAGTATGAGTGGATGAATTACTAGGACTAGCACATGTCAATATAGCATTTTGAGAAATAGTGCTAGTGTCCACATGAGGCTCACAAGATGTTACCTTTATAGATATAGCCTCATGAGCTAACTTTAGGCGAGCATGAGACACTAAAAGATCCTCATTAGAGCTAGATAGCTTTTCATGACTTTCTTCCAATTTCCCATACTTGCTAGTTAGCAATTCAAGTTGAGACCTTAGCTCAACATTCTCCTTCACAATAGATGCTTCACAAGAAATAGAGTTAGTAGCACAAGCATTATTATCATGAGCAATAGGAGAAGATAACTTGGTAAGTGCAAGGTCACGTTCTTTAGTGAGTTTAGAAATTATTTCATTACATGACTCCTCAATGGATTCAAGCTTCTCCTCAAGAGAAACCCGAAGCTCTTGCTCTTCCTCTAGAGCATATTTTAAATCATGGATATCATTGGCATACTCACGCTCAAGAGAAAACATATTATCAATTTGTTCTTCTTTCATCTCAATGAGTTTCGTGCTCTCAATAGCACAACTCATGATTTCAAAGAAGTTGGGCAAAATATTTTTATGGTTATGCAAAGCATCAAAGACCACCTTACCCTTCTTGTTTAAATACTCAATATAGTCTTCTTCATTTTCCTCATCCTCACCATTGTCCTCAACATCATTATGATTTGAAGACCTAGCCATAAGGCATATGTTGGAACCGTGAGAAGAAGAAGATGAAGAAATGCTTGAAGCTCCATTCAAGACCTTGTCTTGGCCCAAAGACTCTTCGGTTTCCTCTATATGGTTAGCATCACAAATACTAGAGGAAATAGAAACATTTGTATCATGGCAACAAGACAAAGCAAGCATATCATCATGAGATTTATTCAAGAAATTTACACATGATATGCAAGGACTATCAACACAAGCATGTAAAACATTTATGGGGCTACAAGTGTTTAAGTCCAAAGATGAAGCATTGCAATGAGATAGAGATGAAGGATCATCAAAAGTAAGCATACTATCACCATTGCAAGTTTCATCACCACTCACCATATCATTACCTTGTGTCTTGCCACACTTTGGTGAAGTGGATGAAAGTTCATTGCGGCCGGAAGTGGAAGGAATACAATCATCCTCAATAATCTTGGACACACTATATTTTTCTTGAAGCTTTGTCCATATCTCATGAGCGCTCCGAAAAGGCGTGATGGAGAAGGTAACTACATTGCTCAAAGCATTAACAATCACATGAGTAGCTTGAGCATTGAGATACAAGTTTTTCTCATCCTCTAAAGATAGATTTTGAGTATCCTTTGGAGGAGAAAAACCCGCATCTACAATTCGCTCCATAGATGGGTCCATGACCCGAAAATAATTAAGCATGTGAATTTTCCAAGTATCATAATTTGTGCCATCAAATATAGAAGTGTTATTGTGCACTAATCCCCTAGCCGACATCTTTGCTCTCAAGGCGGTGAAGCCTAAAATGAGAGACCGGGCTCTGATACCAATTGAAGGGACACAGATGTCGCCTAGAGGGGGGGTGAATAGGCGATATCAAATTTTACGAATGGCTTGAACAAAAGCGGAATTAAACTAGCGTTTATTTTGTCAAGCACACAAAACCTAAATAAACTAGGCTCACCTATGTGCACCAACAACTTATGCTAAGCAATACAAGTAACAAGGTGATAGCAAGATATATAACTTCAAGCACGAAGGCTATCACAATGTAAAGTGCATAAGTAAAGAGCTCGGGTATAGGAATAACCGAGGCACGCGGAGACGATGATGTATTCCCGAGTTCCTCCCTTGAAAGGGAGTACGTCTCGTTGGAGGGGTGTGGTATCGCCACAAAGGCCTAACCAACGCCACAAAGGCCTCACCCTATTCTCCGGTGTGAGCTTGCGCCACAAAGGCCTAGCTCACTCTTCCACTAAGGGGTTCCTCAAGGCGGAACCGGGCCTTTATACAAAGCTTGGGGCACGCATCCACAACTTAATTGGAGGCTCCCAAGAATAGCCACCAAGGTTCCACAAAGCCACAAAGCCGTCTAGGGTTCCAAGAACCCAAGAGTAATAAGCTCACAAACTTTCACTTACTCGAATCTCCGGGGAGAACTCAAACCGATGCAACCTATGCAATGGCAAGGGCACACAAAGTGCTCAAATCCTTCTCACCCAAATCTCACCAAAGCAACTAATGCTATAGAGAGATATGAGAGGAAGAACAAAGGAAATCCACAAAGAACTCCAAGATCTAGATCCCAAGGTGTTCCCCTCACTTAGAGGAGAAATGGATTGGTGAAAATATAGATCTAGATCTCCTCTCTCTTTTCCCTCAAAGATATGCAAGAATCATGGGAGGAATGGAGGAGGGAGGGCAAGCTTGCAAAGTCAACAATGGAGGAGAGAGAAGCCAATTTCGTGCTCAGCCCAAGGAGGAAGAAGGGGTATTTATATAGGCTGTTGGCCCAACTAACACAGGACTGCAGAAGTGGAGTTCTTTTGTTGACGTGCAGAAGTGGGGAGTTGTTCATTCGGTGTCCTCAACACGGGTTAAGGGCCTGTTTGGATCGATAATCCTACAGACTGCTGCTACCGTACGAAAATTCAGGCGTTGACTGTTAGCATACGGTAGTGTTTGGAGTGAAGCCCTGTCTTTCACGGCAGACTAAAATTTAGATCGTTCTGTTCTGTTTCCGTGCACACGCGCCGGCGAAACGAGGGCGGCCGTAACGCTGGCCAAAAATTTGGCACACCCTTGATTGGCAAGCGGGGGCATAAACCAAACGAGCTCTAAGTTGGCGAGCCCTTGCCGATCTTTGGTTGGCTCAGTGGAGAAGATGGTAGCGAGCTTCTGTGCAGCTATATTTCTACCGCTCTCTCTATATTTCTAGTATTTTGAAATATGTTTTTGTAATAATGGGTTCATTTGCTCCCGTACGTGAGCTGAAAAGGATATCCGATATTCTCTTATGCTTAATTAATGAATAAGATAAATATTTTGCCTCCATTTAAAAAAAAATGTCACGAGACTACGCGCTTAGGAATGTCAATAGGCTGGTAGCTTACGATTTGTGGTTCTACTCCCTGCGTTTTACTAAGTACGAGTACTAGTTGTGAGAAGGAAGCAAAAGTAGAGCACGCGACGTTGATACGTATAGAGTCGCTTCCATTGCTTGTACGATAGGCCAACCCGTCGGCGCCTAACCCTGATCGCAGACGCCCCGAATCTCGTGGTGCCGGCCGGCGTGATACGTCTCGTAGTCGTCAGAAGACGTCACGGGCAGCGAGCGAGACGGCTCAATGCGGTTTCAACAGCGTATGGCGAGACGTCCGTGACGGTCACGCGCGCGTGGAGCCAAAAAAAAGGGTAGCAGCTAGTAGCACTCCACTCCAACCGCGGTTGAGCGAAGCATCCGACCTCCCACCGTCTCGCAAGTCGCAGCTCGACCGCGAATTTTCACCGCGGGACGGCGTGAAGAAGCGTGCGTGAGCGAGGCGGTCACGTGGGAGGGGAAGGCGACGGACGGACGGCCCATGTCTGGTACCCCGCGCGCGCGTTCCTGGCCGTCCATTCGCCTCGAACTCGGCACCTGCCCTGTCCATCCAGGGGAGGACACATCTCCAATGATTCGGGTACGGAGCCCGCTGCACCGCGATTCCTTCCTGACACGCGCGAGTTTCCTGGCACGGGATTGGAAGGGCGCGCCGTCCCACCCCGTTCTGAACACGCAAAGCTTGCCATTCTCGTGCACTTTCCGCTGCCTCCATGTACGCTCCGGATCTGCTGCGAATATACTGCACAGTACTAGTACTACTCCACGTACGCTCTTGTGAATCAGCATGCATGCTTAGGAGTTTGTTAGACGCTGCTCTCTAACTAAGTATTCGGCCAAGCTAAGTTAGACTCTCTTTCAAAAGGAACTATCTCTCGGCACTCCCGAGTGATTAGATCCCACTAGTAAAAACAGGGCTTCCATCTACAGTTGATGTGAGCTTTAGTTCCGATCATGTTTGAGTCCGGGACTGATGCTTGGCCGATTCAAACGGAACAAGCCAGCTTTAGTCCCGATTCAAACGGCTAAGGGAGCCAGCCAGCTTTAGTACTGATTCAAATAGGACTAAAGGTCTATCTTTAGTCTCGGTGGGAGACACCAACCTGGACTAAAGGTAGATTTTAAAAAAATTCCTCTCATGCCTACCCCTGTGCAAAAAAAGTCTAAAAAATAAACAAAAATGAAAAAAAACTTCAAATTCAAAATCCTTTGACATGCATCCAAATGTAAATTCATAGCTTTCTACAAGGTTGGGCCAATATATTGTCAAGTAGAGAACACTTGCCCGTCCAAATCCTCCTTCAGAGCATCTCTAATCGAGCCTTTAAAACGCCCAAAACTATATAATAACTATCGTTTATGGTTTCTAGTTCGGTTTCGGGTGCCGATCAATGACCGTAAACGTAGCCGTAAAAAATTTGATGTTCTGAGTTCAGTTCCGTCCGCGGAACTGAGAAGTATCAGTTTTCGGCGCCAAACCGAAGGCGCACCGAACACGACCTGTACTAGTGCGAAAGTCGTTGGCGGGCTGAAATTTTAGGATCCACTGTAGTCTTCTACACGTCATCTCGCCGGAGACCGGCGAAATTCCAGCCAGGCCCATCAAATTTTGGCCAGCACCGACGCCGCCCATCCCGGCCAACACCACAGCCACCCATCCTGGCCACCAATTCCTAGCCGTGGTGAGATAATTGTAGCTCAGAGCGGCAGGGGCAAGGGGCAGCGGCCAGAGGTCAGCAGGGCGCGCAGGGAGGCCGACAGGCGGCGGCCGGGCAAGGAGGCGGACGGCCAGGCGGAGGCGGCGGCCCGCGAGCAGGGAGGCGGCCGGGCGGGGCGGCGGCTGGCCAGGCGGCATGCTAGGAGGGCATCGGGCATGCGGGTAGGGAAGAAGATAAGAAAGAGGATTAGAAAAAAGATAGAAAAAATGCTAATAGGTGGGGTCTTTATGGAATATTCCGTTTTATAGTTTCATTTTAAGGGTACTGATCTGCGCCACGGATTTTGGAACCGTAAAAAGCGAGTATAGGGTCTGTACTTGGGATTTACGGGCCATGTTTTAAGTGCTCGCTTAGAGATGCTCTTATACCTGATTAAGGCTTGGTCGATATGGGATTACATGGTGGTGTTAACCTTCTGTATCTAACAACAATTAAGAAATGTTGGATAAAGCATGTTCGGCAAGTGTTACCGCAAGTGGTACATGAGGTCCAGCAAGATTCATAGTGTTGAAGTTACTCACCCAACCCAAGAAGATCCTCGTGCATGACCCCCCCCCCCCCGGCAACCCCCCCCCCCCCCCCCCCCCCCCCATACTTCCCTATTTCTCCATCAGTTTTCTGATATTAACACCAAATATAGTCTTTCAAGACCAAGACATCACACTAATCATGGTCGCGGTTATTGGCGCACAAGCATTGCCAACAAAGAGAAGTACAAAGAGCGCGCCACTGAGACTCCATTACACGGTGAGCAAGACTAGGTAGGTAGCAAGGCTAGGTCAAGCCTCCTCTGGGATAGAGACTAGCACACCCACCACAAACTCTCGGGCTAATGGCAGATGATGAGCTTAACGACGACCTCCACCTTAGCGACGGCTACGCCATCGTGATGTCATCTCGTGATGTTTTCACAAGGCATGCGGGAATCGAACCCACCCAATTGTGCTCTTCATCAACACGGTCTTTGGTTGCATCTCTCCTCTGGCCTTCATCTGCTCGACACAACCTCTATCTCCTTTAGCATATGTATTCATACATCTTGCCGAAGCATCACTGACACAATCAAGACACTCAATTTAGCTCCAAGTGGAGTTTGAACTTAGTCACGGCGACAACAGGTTGAGGCGGCGCCAGAGTGATAACCCCTTCATTTCGATCATATTGTTCGACAACATCTATGATTTCAGTTTCCCCATTGAGAAATAATAATTTCAACATTCTAATCCTTATGTAGAAAATGTTAGTCTACATGTGCTCGCTGCCCTTCTCTCCCTAACCGCAATTAGGGAAGGTTGGTTATTCTCAATCTCGCACAAGACACTAGCGCATCTTCCCTAATCTCTCGTCAGGGCCGGGGCAGCAGAGCAGAGCAGGAGAGGGGAGTGGTATAAGACAGAACCCTCCCTTCCCCAAACCCCTGCTTGCCCGAGCGCCTCACCTTATCTCCTCCAATTCCATCCTCCATCCCGAGGTTTCCCCCATGGAGTCCGGCCTCGTCGCAAGCCACCGCCTCCGCCTCCCGGCCCTCCCCTCCGCCACCGCGCATGCCCACCTCCTCCGCCACCGCCGCCTCGCGGCCACGCCCCTCCAACTCCGCCTCCCCACCACCCCGACCCCGCTCCGCCAGCCCGCCGCGCTCCCGCTCCGCCCCTGCCTGAAGCCTCTCCGCGCCGCCTCCGTCGCCTCCTCCGCGCCGGCGCCGGCGGACAATTCCCGCAAGTTCCTCGGCGTCGACGCGCTCACGCTCAAGAAGATCGTGCCCCTGGGCCTCATGTTCTTCTGCATCCTCTTCAACTACACCATCCTGCGGGACACCAAGGACGTGCTTGTCGTCACCGCCAAGGGCAGCAGCGCCGAGATCATCCCATTCCTCAAGACCTGGGTCAACCTCCCCATGGCCATCGGATTCATGCTGCTCTACTCCAAGCTCGCCGACGTGCTCTCCAAGGAGGCGCTCTTCTACACCGTCATCTTCCCCTTCATCGCCTTCTTCGGAGTCTTCGGGTACGTGCTCTACCCGATGCGCGACGCCATCCACCCCACCGCGCTCGCCGACCGCCTCCTCGCGTCGCTCGGACCCAGCTTCCTCGGACCCGTCGCCATCCTGCGCGTCTGGAGTTTCTGCCTCTTCTACGTCATGGCGGAGCTATGGGGCAGCGTCGTTATCTCCGTCCTCTTCTGGGGATTCGCCAATCAGGTAATTCTCGTTCTGAAGTCTCGCAATACCCCTGAATCCTGATGATAGTCTGCGAATTTTAAGAACTCCCTGTTGGGTGCTCCCTTGTTCCAAAATATTGGGGATAGCAGCTAATTGTCCGCGGAAATTCCTGATCTAAAATCAACAATTGCAGTACATAATAATTCTACAGTTTCTCATGTGCCCTTACTGTTTATAGATTACTACGGTCGAAGAGGCGAAAGAGTTTTACCCACTGTTCGGGCTTGGGGCCAATGTTGCTCTCATCTTCTCCGGTCGCACGGTGAAGTACTTCTCAAACATGCGGCAGAATTTGGGTCCAGGGGTGGACGGATGGGCAATTTCATTGAGGGGCATGATGAGCATAGTGGTTTTGTTGGGTCTTGTAATTTCCGCTATCTATTGGGGAGTGAACAAGTTTGTTATTGATAAATCAGCTATGCCAACAGTTGAACGGAAGAAGAAGGTTAGCTTTGTTTTGGTTTCTCTGAGTTCTTTCTACTTGTGTTTATGGAGCTTCTTCTGACCGTGCTGTAAACATAAACCTTACAGAATAAGCCAAAGCTTAGTATGGGGGAGAGTTTGAAGGTGCTGGTGTCATCCCGATATGTGAGGGATCTTGCCACACTGGTCGTTGCTTATGGTATAAGCATTAACCTTGTTGAGGTGACATGGAAATCAAAATTGAAGGCACAGGTAATTTATGCATAAAGCATGACTTCTGAATTGTTTGTAGTATATAGACTGCATAGTAGTTAACTTCATGTTGTCCTGTTGCAGTTCCCAAGCCCGAATGAGTATTCTTCATTCATGGGTGATTTCTCAACGGCCACTGGTATAGCTACGTTCACGATGATGTTGTTAGGGAGAGTGATTTTCAGAAAATTTGGGTGGGGAGTTGCAGCCACAATCACCCCTGCAGTGTTGCTTGCCACTGGAGTTGGATTCTTCTCTCTGCTTTTGTTTGGTGAGCCACTGACTCCCCTTCTGGCCAAGTTCGGAATGACGCCTTTGCTTGCTGCGGTCTTCGTTGGGGCACTCCAGAACATTTTCAGTAAGAGTGCAAAGTACAGTTTGTTCGATCCATGCAAAGAAATGGCGTACATTCCTTTGGACGAGGACATGAAGGTTAGTATTGAAAGTTAGTTGTTCATAATGTAGAAAATATCTCTGTAGTTACTCATGTCATATGGTAGTTTGGAACACGCCGGATTAGCCCTGGCATACACTAAGTTTGCTTGAACCAGGCCTCAGATCCCCGTATACTTCCCTTACTGCAAATTATTATTTTTTACTAGTCTGGCTGTTTTTATACAATTAAAAAGGCACTATATATTTTGAAACTAAAAAAAGGGAGTTTCTGAGTAGAACACAAACCATCTGGTTACTTTACTTGGTATACTGCTGTATTACAAGATGAGCTGCAATCAGCATAGGATAAAATATAAACGTGAAACTTTATAGTTCAACTAGGTCTGATTAATTATTTTAATGGTCTGATTAATTCAATAGTTGTAACTGTAATGTAGTTGTGTTGATATGATCGAAGTATGTCTATTTAATTTTTTAGATCATGATAGAAGTATGTTTAAGTTGTGCTTCCTTATTATTAATTCCAATAGTAACTATCTCACACCCTGTAACTGCCATAGAATATAAATGTTATACACAGGCCTTGTTTTTAGGATGAACAGTCGGACAGTTTTCCACTAGTACAATTTTTATTTTTAAGGGTAGAATGTACATCATATTTGCAAAGAAAAGAGGTATAAAAACCATCAGAAACATCAGCTAGGTGATGGTGCTAACCCAATACTATTTGAATTGTAGCAAATTTTTGTTTATACACTGGCCTTGATGCTTTATGACAAATATTTTACTACTGTCGACTTCTCGAGGCATATTGATTTAACTTTTTTTCTCTTGCCGTGATTGTAGGTGAAAGGTAAGGCAGCAATTGATGTGGTATGCAACCCACTGGGGAAATCCGGTGGTGCCTTGATCCAGCAGTTCATGATCTTGTCATTTGGATCTCTTGCAAACTCAACGCCATACCTTGGAGGAATATTGCTTGTGATTGTTCTTGCTTGGCTTGGCGCTGTAAGGTCCCTTGACTCGCAGTTCTCTTCTCTAGCAAAGGAAGATCTGGAGAGGGAACAGACGCTGAAAGCAGAGACAATTGAAACAACAGCTCAAGTTGTTGGGACAGGAAATGGTTCGCTCCAAGGAAATGGTGCTATTCCCACAAATGGTGCGGTTACCAAACCGTCGCAAGAATCCGGGAGTGCTGCCTCTGAAAAATCTGGCCAGCAGTCTCAATAAGTGTGTTCACCCAGAAATTTTGTTAGCAAAGGTCTTCGAAGGGACCAAAATGTTGCTTGCTTAGGCCTGCATGGGACTGCTGGGAAAGGCAGCAGATGATAAGAAAAATAAGGTGGCATGTTCTTCTGTTGTTGTAGCATATTTTGACTTCATCATGGGAGTATCTGTAGCTGTTCGGTGTGTGCTGTTCGGTAGATATGAAACCGTTATTATTGATTATATTACAATTTTGCAGGAAATTGCTTCCATAAATCTATTAGCCTGCTCCCAAGTTACTACTTGTTACACATTTGAGTTTGAAGTAGACCACAATCTTTATAAACGCTGATTACACAATTTATAGCTGTATTTTACGGTCTTGTGTAAAATTCATGTGTCCCTTTTTTTTTTTTTGGAGAAAAATTCATGTGTCCCATGCACCCCCAAAATAGCACAGCTTCTGCAAAGGTCAGAACAATATTTCTGCACATATTTCTGGTGAAGTTGCCAATCTATAAGCTATATATAATATAGCGGAGGAGTTTGAGCCATTCAACAAAACATCGCCCACAGGACAAAACACCTAGCTCTTCCCTCTTCCCCTCCTACATATCTAATATAAACCTCTAATTTCTGGTGTTAGGTATAACATGTCAAGTGCCAATCTTGTTCCCTTGTCAGCAGTAGAACATCACCCTCTTCACCCTCTCTTTCACCGCTGGCATAGTTTTCATGGCAGTTCCATTCGTCCCGTTGGCATTCTTCACCGAGGGACTTCCCAGCATATCTTGATCCATGTAGAAACGGGCCCGGAATGCAGCCAGATGAGCATAGTAGACAGGCGGCACTGCTCAAGCAACACAACAGATGGTAGACCAGAGTTTAGATCTGTGACCAAATTATTACGCCAAAACAGGAAGTATTTTCAGTAAAAGCGTGAGAGAAAATTACCAACAGAAACAGACCGTGTGCAACGTGCATACCTGCAAAAGAATCACACAGCTAGTTAAGGATATTCTTCAGATTGAACATCAAAACCTAATTTGGTTTTGAAAGGTATCATGAGCTAGGATGGCAACACCATACGTGTAGCAAAGATTGTTTGTCAAAGTCTGCATTTCGTCTGCCGTGAAACTGTTCTCGTCCCACAGAACATGATAATGTGCTGGCCTACTAGTACCCTGGTAATGTCACCCATATTAGTGATCTCACCATAAAATAACCTCAGCGTTAACAACAAAATAACCTCGGTGTTAACAATATAACTATGCTAAGAGCTATTCTCTGGCCCAAGAAAAGAATAGGTATTTTGTACATTCATGCCTATAACAGTTGCCGGAAAATCTGTAAATCAATGCATTCCTTTCAAAATTTAATCCACCACATCCTTACCTGAATTCCAGCATGACTGCAGAGGTAGAAATCAAATTGTGTGGGATGGCATATCTTCGAATCAACGACAGTGCCTATTTTTAGGAGGAACCAGTGAGCAATTATGAAATTTATGAGGGCAAAGGAAAGATAAACTAATACATGAATTATCCATATCTTGAAGATGGAAAGTATGACATATACCAGGCAGAATATTTCCGCTATTGTCTATGCTACTTCTGTCGTTGTGATTGTCCGCAAATAGTTTTGTGTGATGACGCTTTTGGACTATCACAAATGTAACCGGAGGCTGGTAATTTGGTTCTAAAGATGCACAAGCCTACAAATATTGGAAGTGTTCATTAGCATATTGTAACTTGTAAGCAAGTCAAAATAATAGACATAACATCAGGTTGACAACCTTACGGATAGCATCTAACTCATACAGTAATACTTGATGGAACTGTCCTGCACTGACACCGTCCCTGGAAAAGTAGAGAAGTTATCATCTGAACTAGACTACAACACGAAAACAATTACCTTAACTTCGATGCAAGAAATGAACGTGTGGCATTAGCAAGCCTTTTATACTAAGCAAGAGATATCTAACATGCATAGTGAAGTACCTGTAGAAGATTATTCTTAATGGCTTCTGCCCTGTGGCCTTCCTGAAGGAAATTAGAAGCTCCCTGTATAAAGTTACACACAGAAAAGAAACTTCATCAAGCTCATTCCCACACATGGCGGTTCTGATATTCTTCTGAGATACAATGATCTCCAGTTGAATGCTTTGTTTGACACTTTCACCAATGCATGATGACAGATAATCAAATGCGCACATTGTTCTATTTTCTCTACTTCGTCGCCTTAGAGTGAAGCTGTGTATTGTCTTTACAGACAATGTATTATTAAGGGCATGCATGATGGCAGATAATCAAATGCGCACATTGTTCTGTACTTGTCGCCTCGGAGTGAAGTCGTGTATTGTCTTTACAGATGATGTGTTATTGAAGGTGAATCATGGCACAATTGGTGAAATGCACGAGAAATACCTGATCATGCCACCGGTTACAATGCCTCTCTGAGGATCATGCCATGTTTTGTAGAGATCCTGGATGAGCTCTTGCCGATGGGGTTGAGCACACACCAATCCAGCATACTTTGTAACTTCTGGCCAGTCTTGAGAAGCAACAACCTGGAAGCATCCTATTAGACGAAAACCTAAAAACTTGGCGATGAAGCAGCAGAGTAATGCTAAATCTTACCGCAGCAATTGATGGACTGGTATCTTCTCTGGTTTCAGGATGTGTTACATCAGCACCAAATATTATTGTCGGTATATCACTGACCAATGGAATCCTCCGACTTAGTGCATCCAAAAGTACAGTATTTCTTCCGCCCATCTGATTTCACCAAAATTGTTGAAGATGAGAGGATTGCATATTTCTATTGGTGGAGATTAACTTTGTGAACATGTAATCTATCAGAAAACAAGAGGACCAGTAACAGATACCTTAACATTGATTTTGAGTGAGACATTTGCCAAGTATCGCTTGCAGATCTTAAATACATGCTTTGTTAGGAAGCACTGTGATATTAATCCCAATTCGGTTTCGCATATGCGTTTTATGTCACCTGAAAATAATACCCATTATATGTTAGAAAACTGTTAGGTTATTCTTGAATTTGGATAGTTTGCATGTAGTTACACTCGTACGTACGTGTAACGGTGTAAGTCTCCTTGTCTAGTACTAGTGCGGCTGAGATTGGTACTAAGACTAGAAGATCGTGTTGGGTCCATGTTGTACGAGGAGTACACGTTGAGTCAATAGATTGTTTAGGAAAGTTTAATACGAGTTCAAATCATAGTAGGTCTTCTAGGTTAGGTCGGTTTAGGTCCTCTAGGTTGGTACGTGCATATATAAATATGCACCGGTTGTATGAAAGCTTGAAACACCAGAGATTGAGAAAAAAAAAGAGAAAAAAAAAGAAACAGTTTAGAGCGTGCGACACGCACGCTTGGCAATAAATTTTGTCTCCGCTTGTCTTCGTATAGCTTCATATGATTGATCTGTGGGCTAATTCCAACAAAAACCAGAAAGGACATATGTTTAAGGTGGGTTTATCAGAGGAGTAAAACAAATGCATGGAACATAACTATCAGAAGGACTGAGTGAAAATGCAGCCTCACCATACAACGGGCCATTGTTGTCTGGGAGGATTACCAAAAGAAGCTCAAGCTCCTTCCCTTTGAGTTTGTTCAGTGTAGCTTTGTATACATGCTTAAGTGTCTGCACTGCTTGATCTGGTCTAGCCAAATATATTGGCATAACAGGCTCACTGTTGAACTCCTGCAATACACAGGAGACATCATTTAACAGTTACTTGAAAATAGATTGCTATCTTGCAACTCAAGAAAGCAAGGCCCTATATCTTACTAGCATAAATTACCATGCCTAAATTTTTACACGTTTGTGCTAACTCCTGGCAAAATCCACTGGCAGTGCTTTCTCGAACACTGCTTGAGAAGTTAATGCATGCCCAATAATTCACAGTGCACCCATTTACAACTTTCTGCAAGAAAAAGATTTTAATTCAGTGAAGACACTAGCACCTCCTAGACCTGCACAACAGGAACTCTGCGACATATGAGAAGTGCCAAGTTCAGAAAACTGGATATTAACCTTGTTTTTCATGTCCCATTGACCAACACGAGGTAAGCACTCCTTTTCTTTTCCGTTATCATGATATTTTAGCTTCCCACAAAAAAAAAAGTCAGGAATAAGCAGAGAATAGCTGGTAGCAGTAAATATGAAAATTACCATTGATCTTACCCAGGGTGCAGGCAGAACTCGTGCCTCAACAGAGGTGAGTTTGTCACTTAAGTTTATTCCAAATTCCTTTGCATAGGGATCTTGATCATAATCATTTTGATGAACGGTCTGAAAATAGTTGCTTTTAGTATTTCAGTCTATTTTAGTGGGACCTGACCTTGTATCTATGTCACTCAATTGTGTAATGAAATGAAACAAGACTATCTGTGAGCAGTGAAAAATGAAAACTTTTTGTATCAGACTTTGATTGAATTATGTGGTGGAAACGGCAAAAAGAGAGTACAGGCATGTTTTGTTCATAATAGAGCTTTGGCATTTTTTTCCTGCTAAACTGTGGCAAGCTAGAAAAGGTATGGCAAAGAAGTTGGTCTCCACAACTTCGGCAAGAGTATATAAGTCCTATGAAAGGAGGATCAGGCCCCTAAGAAAGCGTGTCATGACACCTACAGTTGTGACAGTAAAACAAACAATAGCTAATTAGCTATACACAGTTATCACCTATGTTGCAAAATGTGTCAATGAACCAACCAATACTCTTGAATGCACAATGCAAGCATTGTTGGGTAAGAATTAAACTTGACAATTGATATCTGAATGTTTATGAATGGTCTATGAAAATATTGCTGAGTTCATTCACTATTGAGTATACCAAGAAACGCTTCATACCCGTCGAATATCCATTTCCTTCTCTCTAGGCCTTTGGCATGTAACTTTTAGTAATGAAGTGATCTGCTTTTCATTCAGTTTCTTATTATATCTCTGGCCTTCAACAATCTTGCAGGCCTGTCATTAAGCATCTCATGTCACAGAGGATTCAACTACAGTAAAAGTATCATGCATTGTACTGACTGATAGAAAGAGGTTCCAGGGAGACTAAAAACGATAATTACTGACCTCCATTGGTAGATAATTTGGCTTCTTTGGGTTTCCTACAAGAAGGCAGGGAAGATGTGGTTTCTTTATGGTAAACCCATATATTTCCTTGAAATACTCAGTAACTGATTTCATTTCATCGTCGATTGGGAAACTGTTATGAGAAAAGAAGGAAACCCAGGCGCATGAATGTTAGCAGAAGCACCACAAGTGTGATGTTCAACATGCTGCATGTTTAAGCATATGTTTGTGTACGCCAATATGCCATACCCTCTCATTATCCTGTGCACCTTAGGACTAATAACAATTTTGAATATACATACTGTTATATCTACCAACATTCTAACATACTGTTATCTGCCAAAAAAAATGACTACCCCCTCTAATTCCAAATCAATTGGGGTTCTAACTGTTATTGTGTATGTGGATTGCCTAACCCTTTCCATCAGTTCAGATTTTTGGTAGCGTTGGCTAATCAGGGGCGTAGCGTCTTCGAGACCAAACAGGGCCGTGGCCCAGTCTTAAAAAAATAGAAAACACTAACTCAAGGTTAATTAGCAAATATATTCATCACTATTTGCTTCAGTTTGCTTAATCTGGCCCGGGCTACAAAGATGTCAAGCATTTTGGCCCATGCTTTCTTTGGTGTCACGCTCCGCCACTGTGGCTAATGCATGAAACTTGAAACTAACTTTGAGTTTAACGCATCAAACAGTTCATTGCTCAAGTTGTTAAGAAAAATTGTTCATACTACAACATATTTTAAGTACGAAAATTATGTTACTAGTGCATGCTTATTGAATGATCTGTTCCGATATTTTTATATTACTGCACAAATATTTCAGTTGCCACTACACAGTGGCAAACCACCCTGAAATAAACTAAAATTAAGATATACTCCCTCCGTTTCAAAATATAAGATGTTTTAGCTTTTTCTGACACATGTATCTAGACATCTTTTAGTGTGTAGGTTAGAAGCAAAATGAGTGAACCTATACACTAAAAAGCATCTAGATACATGTCTGTCAGAAAAAGGCTAAACATCTTATATTTTGGAACAGAGAGAGTAGTACTGAATATTGCATAGAGTTTAGTAATGTCCAATCAGGTCAATTGTAAGATTTAAACTGATAACTCCACATTACTTGGAAAAGGAAATGGAAGGTAAAAAAAGGCAAAAGAAAAACAACAGGATAGATTCCACAAAACATACATTAGTTCTTGAGTTGGTTGCGCTGTCAAGCCATGGACACGGTATTTTCGCCTTAAACTTCCTCGGTGAGTGATTTCGATCTTCAAATCTCGCAGAGCTTTCTTAATCTGCTTGAAATTAAACGCAAACCATATAAAATTATCATAACTAAACAGCCAAGTAGCAATTGTGATATGGCCTTTGCCTATATAAGTAGTACTCCCTCCGATCGGAAATAACTGTCAGGAACATAGTACAAACTTTGAACCAAGCTAGTATAAAATTGCCAACACTTATTTCCGATCGGAGGGAGTAGTAGATTATCTCACTGGTTTGGATAGCACATAAGTGCAAAAGAACTTACCCTGATTCGGTTCGCATCCGACAGCCGTCTTGACATGACATCTTTCCCCAGAATCTGCGTCACGAAATCGACCACCGGCAGCGGCTCGATAAACGCCGTGGATGACATATCTGAAACCGGCACTCGGGCGTAAGCATAGTTCCAGACACAAAAGACAGGTATCACTCGGATCATCATCAAGAAACAGGTAAATGTTGGGCCAAGCGAGGCATATCTCACCAATGTTCAGTGACAATCCCATTTGTGTCGGCCGGATGCTTTGGTAGAAGCCAAACCACGACTGCAGGCCGTCGCCAAGTCTCTGCGGCGCTCGAATGTCCGGCGAATAGAACGACCGTCTTACGGCGAGGTACCTTAACCAAATTGTCCAGAAGCTATTACCCAACACCTCCGTGAAGATATGCATAACCAGATAGCCTGAAACATGCAATGCATGACAGTTGACAGTTACCTCTGGCTGGCGACTTCCCGGAGCACGACGTCGAGCACCTGCAGGGCCTCCTGTGGCGCGTCGGGCTGCCGCCCCGCGATGAACTGCCGGAGGTGGTGCAGGTCGGCCAGGGCCGCGAATTTGATGGCCACCTTGTACTCCCTCTCCCTGCAGGTACAGGTGAAGAGACGCCGCTGATTAAAGGCGCAATGTATGTAGCAGCGTACGGACGAGCAGATTGTGTAGGAATGTTCGTACCGGGCGGTGGCGTCGGAGCCGCCGTCGTCGTCGACGGCGAGGCGCACGACGAACTCTTGGGCGTCGAAGGGGAGGCGCCCCGCGGTGTAGAGGTTGCTGCGGCCGTCGTAGGCCGGGAGGCGCATGCCGAGGTCGGACGCTCGGTAGAGGCGGACCAGCTCGGCCACGATTGCCCGGTTCACGCTCCGGGACCTCGACTCCGGCGTGATCTTGACCTGCAGATGACGACTGTCAGAGTCAATGCACTTGCACATGAACGGCGCCACCGTGCTTGGACAGAGGCGAGGGGGTTGGCGACTCACGTCGTACTGGGTGAGGTCCTTGTCGGCGACCTCCGCGAGGAAGTGGTTGGCCTTGACCACGCAGCGCGCGCCCACCGCCCCGAACCCCGGCCGCCGGCAGAGCTCCAGCCCCTTGCTGCTCGACGCCGCCGGCGGGTCCGCTTCCGCGACAATGACGGCGCCGCTCGCGGCCGGCACCGGATCCGCCACCGGTGCCTGCTTGTTCCGCGCCTGCTCGCTGCGCCGCGGGGCGCTCGATCCGGAATTGCACTTCTTGACTCCAGCTCCAGCCTTGGGAGGCCGCGCCTCCGCGGCCGCCTTGGGCTGCGCCAAGCTCCTTTGCAGCGGCTGCTTCCGCGGCACGCCCGGGCGTCCGTGGCCACCGCGTCCGCGCCCGCGCCCGCCGCCGCCGTCGGCCTTGCCGACCACCGTCCACGGCACCTCCAACACCTCGAGCATCGCGCCGCCTGTCGGGAGCCGCACTCACGCAAGAAGGGAACGCGGCCACCTCGCGGTCAGGCAGCCAGGAAACTCGATCGAGACCGCCGCGCCGCCGCCACACCAACGGGAAGTTGTAGTAGCAGACGAAAAGAAGAAAGCCGAGACTCAGCTGTCATGCATCAATGCGGACAGGACGGCACGACGCGATCACCGGGCAGGCGGCGAGACATTCGAGCTCCACGCGCCATAAAAGGGAGATGCCGGCATTGACGCGACGGCCGTAGCTCCGCTAGCACGCGCGCACGCGAAAAGGTTGCTATCGCGACGACGGCGTGCTCCGGCATTAAAAACCTTGCTTCCTCCAGTGCCCAAAGAGTAACTCTACCTGAGCAACGGCGTTTTTACCAAACGGAGCACTACTAGGCGTCAGTGGAACGAGTGTGCTAGCACTGTAAAAGGTTAAAGAAATATGCAGAGCTAGGCGGTAGGCTACGGTCAGCAACAGTGGCGCAGTGCGTAGGCTACAGAAAGGCGGTATTTTTATTCAGCGGAAGAGGGTGGGCCGGAGGGAAGCCTCGGCGAGCTCGCCGAAGAAGGAATTAATATCGCGGGCTGTGCCAGGGGTGGTCGCCGTCGCGTCGAAAGCAGCGTCGTCACCTGGGTTGGGGCGCGTGCTCGCTATTCTCAAAGATGCATTTGTGTCATGCGATGCTTTTCTACTCCGCGTGCTTCAAGTTTACCTGCTACTATCATATCCTGCAAACCAAAATACTACATAGTTAAAAGTTTAACCGGCTATAGGTTTTGTTTGAATTCGAACTTTTAAAGTTTAACCGGCTACTATATAGTTAAAAGTGTTGACATTTATAATTTCTCAATCTCTACTAATAATATTGCTAGAGGTATGGTCCGTGGCTCGCAAGTGCGCTTTCAGTCCACCTAAAATACGCTTTCCGTCTAACTTTTTTTTTCCGATTTTGCCCTCCCTCCAAATCACATAATACAAACATATGCCATCGTAACGCTTCGCCCGGACCAAACAGAGTCTGAAAGTCAAAGCGTGCGACACCTCCTCGGCCCCCATGAGGTGCGTCGACGGAGAGCCGCCGGAACATGAGATCGCCAGCAGATCCTGGCTTCTATCCCGCGCGTCAACCGCCTAGAGGCGTCCCGCATCGCAGCCTAAAGGGCACCCGCGCAGCCGCCTGGATGGCCCCCAGACAGCCGCCTATAGTATAGGGTCCGCGCACTGCCGGCCGGCCTGCTCCCGACGACCCCCAGCCCCGACACTAATTTTTCCAGATGCATCGCTGCATCGGGTACTCGGATTTACCGCCGACCGGGTGGTCGTGCGCCTAGGCTCCATGTTCGCCTACCCTACCACCAGGTCGGTCGCCCTCCGGCCGAACTACCAGGTCGCCGCCGCGTTGCTTCCTTCCGCACCGCAGCGAGCCGACCAGCTCTTCACCTGCCAACGCCACCTGCGACAGCCGGCCTTGTTAGTCCGCTCGGATCAACGCCCAGCGCCTCCACCTGCTCTGCCCCTTCGAGCAGTGCAAGATCTAGCCACGCGCTCCGTTGCTGCTCTCGATTTCGTCCGACCGAGCAACAACAGCAGCTAGCATCCATGTACACAAGCGCTGCAGCTTCTTTTCATACCCGTATACAAACCAGCATTACATCACACCACACCACACGTTTTTTGCTAATCCAGATAGCATGTTGCAAGCTCAATTTTTCTTTTCTTTTTCTTTACCGGCGCTGCATCCACCCGCCTGAATCCATGTTTAGATTAGTTTCTGACTGTCGTTTGCAGTGAGAAGAAAAGTACACAGTATATCAGGGGAATTAGTGGATGGATGCTAACGAGATGTTCAGGTTGGAAAGGGAGACATCCATCCAGTAAAACACTCTGCGATGACTCCAGTACTTTAGTGTAGCGATTAGATCGATTACTAATCATAGGAAAAATAATAATTTATCAATTAATTTTTATGTTATATAATACTGTATAATTATTGTACATACTCGTTATACAGCCGTCTCCACGACTGAACAACTTAGGCTAGCGATGCACGCGTTTTAACTCTGCTGCACAAGTGCACATCAGGGTATGATACTAACATTTTTAAGGTAGACATTGCTTTTATGTTAAAAAAATATAGCCCTCAATTCGTACAAACTGCAAAGAAAAAATCTCTATAACATGATATAGCCCATGTCAATTAGAGCGTGTGGGGAGTAAAATGCCGTCTTTCAATAATGAGATTAAATAACGTTGTGATAGTCTCTACACTGTTTTGTTATTTTGCAGCAACGTGAATACATTTTCTATATTTAAAACTATTTACAAGATTATGCCACCCCTAAGTGATTTACCGGTTAGATTTTCTTTTCCTCTCCCCAGTCTCTCACGTCTAGCGGCGGCCGAACTTGCTGACCATGGTACCACACCGGCCGCTGCGCTACCGTCCACTAGCTCGAGATAGGCATCCCCGTACGTATTTCCGTCGGATAGAGAGCGACTGGGGAAATCGCGAGATTGACTTCGTACGGCGGGCCGAGGGCATGCATCGCTGGCGCAGCCTTGCGGGCGGAGAAGAGGAGTGGCGGGAGAGGGAGAGCGAGCCGGCGCAACCTCTCCCACGATGGCCGTGGCTAGCTCAGATGACGCCGGGAAATACGAAGGGACGTCGGTCACGCGCCGCCCCGGCCAAGTTAGAAACCAGCGGGCTGCCGCCGGCCACACACCACCGCGTCAGAGCCAGACCCGTGCACTGCAGCTAGCCACAAACTCCTGCTCCCGCTCCATCTCGAGATCCTCCTCGCCCTGCACGTGGTCGTGGTGAGCGGCCGCCCGGTCGGCGCGTCAATGGCCGAGGCGCTCGCCTTCTCTGGCGCCCAGGCCCAGGCGCCAGGAGCGGAGCGACGTACCCTCGCAGCTCTTCCTTCCCGATCTGGTGCCATTCGATCTGGACGACACCGATGAATGGCGCGCAACACCGCTGAGTGCCTTGAAGCTCGGCCCGATCCACGATCATCGGCGCCGTGGAACCAACAACGCTACAAGATACATGACCAACTATACAACCTAGCAACGAGGACCGCACGAGTATCTCCAAATCGATTCGCATCATGCCGAGTATGGTTGAGCCCAAGCAATCACGACGTATTCTCACTATCCGGCGGCAACCTATACGTACATCCTGGTGGGACGTGACCGTGACTCCGGCGACTTATTGCAGGACCATAAGTCCTAGGACAAGTTGTCGTTCCCTCCCGGCGCCTCCCTTCCTGCCCCGTCCGCCTTGACAACAAGATCAGCGGGCTACACCTACGCGGCGGTCGGCATGTCGCATGTCTGCATGTCTACACAGAGCAGCGGCAATGCGAACGGCCTGGGCATTGGCAGTAATGATTTGGTGGCTTTCAATCAGGTATCAGCCACAACTCTGTTGTAGTATGTCTGTGATCACTGGAGGTTGATCTTAAATAAATACTATATCTCATATTGGCCAAATACTTCAGGCTGCGAAAAGTTGTTGATGATGACCGAGACCGTTATTGGTGCTGACTCCTGGATTTTGAGGAGTTCGGGAAGGAGAGCAGGTGGAAGATGGGTTGCTCCTGGATCTGGATTCCACCGCTTCCTCCTCTCTATTTTTTTTCTGAATTTCCGGTTGCAGACGACTCTGAATTTTTGGTTGCACACGGTTGTCAACAAGAGCGAAATGCGAGCTTGACTATTCAGTCTTCGACTCCCCAATCATGGAAGCCTCTGGGGGAAATTGTGTAAAGCTAAATGTGGACGCCTCCTTTATTTCTGATCTTTGATGGTGTTATTGTCAGAAACAGTGCAGGCTATGTCATCTTCTCCATGGCGAGTATATTGCCTAGGTGCTGGTCGGCCGAAGAAGCAGAGGCGTAGGCTTGCACAATTGGTAACGAAAAACTAAGGAAAATGACTCTCTTTTAGATCATTCCTGGGAGCAAGTATGCCGAAGTGGTATCTCGAGAGAATCAACAGAATTTTGTGTGCCCTATGTTCCAGGTACAAGTGAAGACAGTAAAGAGATGGTAACACTCTACCCATGAACTAGCCAAATTATCTAGAACCCACGGCTGTTCTCGTGTTAGGATTAAAACTGTTCTTGCACATATGCAGCAGCCCGTAACCCAAGACTCCTGATAATCTATCTTCCATAAATGAAATTGGGAAATTTCTCTTTTTTCGCCAAAGAAATTTTTCTTCATGTTGCTATATGTAATCATATTCAGTTAAATGATTCTTTCTGTTTGGCACCTTAATTAAATTTGATTCGGTCATTGCTACCCAAATATTTGTTGCGCAGGAAATTGATATAAAAGCATGAATGGGGTGACTATAGACGTGTGGATAAGTTTAGCTAGATACTGATGAAGTTGTTGTTCTGTTTATTTCATGCTAAAGGGTTTGCACTACATATTCTATTCTCCAGAGACTTGAGACACCCTAACATGGATGCTTGGCAAGCGGAGGGAAGAAGGAGTAGACGTTGATCAATTCGTTTGGTGGGTTGCGGCGAGGTCTCCAAGGGGAAGATAGTCACGTGATTTTGACGAGGCCAAGGCCAAGTACATGGCAAAGGGGAAGATGATTGCACGCGTGCTCCTCACGGTGGAACAAAAATCTTTAAAAAAGATCTGCCACTATTGATGGTAAGACGACTAACAGGAAAACTAGCTTAACTCTGGAACCATAGTTGCTTCTTGTCAAGAGGGTGTTGTCCCGCAAAAAAATTACTTTTAATTCGTGAAATTTTTCAGGTATATTTTTTAATAAAACCAACCCGTAGCAACGCACGGGTATTGTGCTAGTATAGTTAGAACCATCAAGAAAATATTTTCATAGTGTCCATTTGGTATTGTAGATATTGATATTTTAGAACCATCTTGAAAAAATATTTTCATAGTGTGTGCATTTGGTATTGTAGATATTGGTATAATGATAAATCTTTCTATATAGTTGGTTAAATTTTAAAACATTAATTTTGATTAAAAACTATAGACATCCTATTTTAGGAAGGATAGGGTATTCACTCTATTTCTACTACTCTCTTTGTCCTGTTTTATTAGTCATGTGTGTACCTATAGTTCATCAGTTTGACAACTTAATTCAAGGTACTACCTTTGTTTACAAGGCATGCACGTAGTTTAAGATAAACTTTGACCACAAATTTTTGCCAACAAATTATAAATTACATGTCATAAAAATTATACCATTAGAAACTTCTTTTAAATATGAATCCAACGATATAAATTTTATGATATATATCTCATATTTTGTTGGCAAAAATTGGTAGTCAAAACTTATCTTAAACTACGTGCGTGCCTTGTAAACAAAACCGGAGGAAGTATATTATGAAAAATATACCATTAATAACTACAGTTGTTATACTATGTAATGATATATAATGTTTATGCTACATAATTTATATTATACACTGGAGTAGATCAAACTGGCGACTTAGAGACACACGTGACTAATAAATTGGGATGAGAGATTACAAACAAGGGAAAAAAAATTGATCCACACGATTGGCTCCTTTAATTCATATACAAGTTTTACAATGATTGACATTTTTATGAACCGTCTATCCACCCTAATCTAACGGTGATAAAATAGACGGTACCAGACTGATGGTACCATGGTACCATCATACTGTGGGACCGGTACCAAAATAATGTGGGACCGATACATCTAATTGATTAAACGAAAATTGTAAAAACCAAGCGCTCTTTCAAACGGACGACTACCGGATAAGAGTGCACACATCTTAAAGCACTGAATCGGTCTACCCCGCCCTCTCTCTAGCGGTATTCTGGGGCTCACCGGCGAACGGAACTGGCAGTAGCAACAGAACTCCTCGACGCTTGAGGGAGAGGTCCTCGCATGCCTACGCCATGGCGACTCAGCCGCAGGTGTGCTGACCAGAGTGGAGCCTGGCGAAGCACAACAACGGCGAAGGGAGGGGTTCGCCGTGGCGGGATGCCGGCGTGATCGCGGAGGTGGAGGCCGGCGTGGGTCATGGAGAGATCTCATGCTATGGGAGGGCGGAACATCGGCATAGTCCACCCCCGATCAGTTGCTTCGCCGGTTGTTCGCGGAGGGCCAAGAGGGATTCCTGCAGCTGAGCTGGGCGGCGCCCGGGAAGACGCATGCGAAGTCCGGAAAGTTGTGGTAGCCTTTGCCCACGCCCAGCCGCCAGAGCCCCGCCGCGCAATACCGGGACAGTGAGTTGGCCTCTCCTTAGAAGTACCTGACGCTTGGGTCGACTCCGGACAGAGGTTTCCAGTAGACGGCTGCGGCTGAGTGACAAGGACGGGTGCGAGCAGGGCACGGGAGCGTCCATGGTAGCGGAAACGTGGGGACAAGGATGAAGAACATGGGATGCAGTGCGATGGATTAAAAAGAGGCAGGCAAACTTGGTGCTAAACCGGTCGGTCTGCATGTATATCAGCTATCGTAGTTCAGAAATTTTAGAGGTTTCCCGTCAGGAATTAGGAGATTCAGCAGCCATGTCACGGAACAATTCAGAATTTATTGAAGAAGCGGCACCTGACTACCTGACTTGGTTGTGCCGATTCTTTTGTCCTTGCGGGGGACAGCGCGCCGGCGTGGATAAAGAGCTCCGGTTGCAGTCAATTTGGCATCGCAAAAGTGAGCAACCAACCATCCACCTCTGACAAAGAAGACATAGACAAAGCAGACGAACAGAGGAAGAAGCACGTGTGAGAAGGAAACAGAGAAACGCATAAATCGGATGCGTTGGAGCTGAGCTCTCTCAAGAAGATCTTCTTGTTGGAGTAGAAGATGTTGATGATGAGCGACAGCACTCGGTTGATTTTTTTCCTGATACATGAACGTCTCTCTGTCTCCACGCTGCCGCTCAATTGCATCTCTGCCTCTGCCATCCTAACCCTCTCTAGTCAGCTCGAGCTTCCATGTTTGGGCGGTGCAGTCTCAAGGAAGGCGACAAATTCCGGTCAGGGACAGCTCAAGGGGGTTAGGCGGTGGTGCAGTGGAGCCTCACAACGGCGCGACGGATTTGGACGAGAGGCGGCGGGAGGAGGTCGACTGGGCGGCCGGAGAGAAAGCATACGGGACAGTCGCAAGTAGACATGCTAGAGCCTCCGGGGCGGCAGTGCAGGGGCGGCCGTGCACAAGCAGAAAAGTGAAAACTACAGCGACGACCGACATCTGTACCGGTTCGTTTTGTAAAGAAGATACTTGTGCGTTGTGTCGGACGACCTGCGATGCATCGAAGCATCGTATCAAATCCACGGGTGTTTAAATCAACGGTTAAAACAAATCCGACTCAATGGTACCAGACGGTACCGTGGTACAGTGCCAATCACCGTAAAAGAGCTTCATATGATTTTTGTAGGATTTTAGAATATTTGGTTCCTTGTGATTTTTTTGTACATTGGTTGCTTGACATTATTGCACTTTTTTAAAAGGGAGGGGGGATTCACTGACTCTCCTTTGGAGAAAAATTTCCTTCCGTTTAAACCTTGCACATTAAAATTCATTTGTTCTTGTACGGCATAAATTATTGTAGTTTTCTAGTATTGTATGATTGAAGATGACATGTCACTTAAATTCTGCATTTTCCTATTCTGACGCTTTGAAATTATACAAATTAAAGAAGCCCCTAAAGATAAGTTATATTACTAGTAGTTGTTCAGATTCCATTTGTACTTGAGGCACAAGAATCGAATGCGAAAGAATTTTGGTACCACAACCTCTTTGGTTGAAAAGCGGGAATAGGAAAAAGAACATAAATATTTGTCATGTAATATTCATACAAACGAATTGCATGGACATTTGATTGTGCAAAAAAAAAAACATAGGTGTCTTCTCAAGAGGCTGGAGTGATGCTGTAGTGCAAATATCCATGTGAACAATTCATGTAGATTGTGATCCTAGGAATCAAGCGGAGTGAAAAGTTTCTTAAGACTATAATCCGCTAAAATTGTTTGTAAGATAATTTGAACCGGAGGGGCCCTTGAAAGGCAAGCCATAGAAAGAAAACAAGGATTGGAATCCTATAAGAATCATCCCCTGATGGACATTAGTCTGTCAGATGATTTCTGGAATCCCAGTGAGATGGTTACTGATGTTCACAATAGGGAGTTAGAAAAAGATTTTTCGGAGAAAGAAATTAAAGAGGCGGTCTTCGGTTCTTATGCTGAAGGCGCGCCGGGTCCAGATGGTTTTTCTTTTCTGTTTTATCAGAAATTCTGGGATTTGGTTAAACCTGAGCTTTTGAGAATGTTTTCTGACTGGCATAGAGGAGAGCTTGATATTTTCAGGCTTAACTTTTCTTTATTAACGTTAATTCCGAAAGAGCCGGATGCTAAAACTATTCAAAAGTATAGGCCTATTGCTCTCACCAACTGTAGCTTTAAAATTTTTTCTAAGTGTGTGACAAACAGATTAGGTATTATTGGTGAAGAACTGATTGCTCCTAATCAGACTGCTTTCATTAGAGGCAGATTTATTTTGGAGTCTATTGTGTCAGCTCATGAAATTATTCATGATGCTGTTCAAAAAAAAGAATCTGGGTTAGTGTTTAAACTTGATTATGAGAAGGCGTATGATAGAGTTGATAGGAGTTTTCTGCTCAAGATGATGAGGCAGAGGGGCTTTAGCCCTAAGTGCATGTATCTCATCCAGTCCTTGTTGAATAAAGGATCTGTTGGAGTGAGGATTAATGATGTGAACAGTGACTTCTTTGAGACCAGTAGGGGTGTTAGGCAAGGAGACCCTGTGTCCCCTATTCTTTTTAATTTTGTAGCAGATGTTTTTACCCGTATGCTTATTAAAGCTGCAAACAACAATCTAATTGCTGGTATGTTTAGATCCTTTTGCCCTTCTGGGATTGTTAGTATGCAATATGCTGATGACACCTTACTTTTTTTGGAAAGTAAGATGGAGAATGTCCAAAACTTGAAATGGTTACTTTCTTGTTTTGAACAATTGTCTGGTATGAGAATTAATTTTCACAAATGTGATTTAGTTCCTATCAATGTGGAGTGTGAGGAAGCTCAATTATTTTCTCAAACTCTTAGTTGTAGGCTTGGGAAATTCCCAATGAATTACCTTGGGGCTCCTTTGCACTATAAGAAGCTTAGGAAAGAGGACCTTCAACCTGTAGTTGATGAGGTTATCAAAAAAGGTGGGGGGTGGAGAGGAAAATTACTCTCTTATAAGGCTAAAATCATTTTGATTAAAGCTTGTCTTGCCAGTATTCCTAATTATCTGATGAGTGTTATAAAATTCCCTAAATGGGCCATTACCTTGATTAACTCACAGATGGCACATGTGCTGTGGGATGATTATGAAGGTCATAGGAAATATCATTTAGCAAACTGGGGGATGGTCTCTCAAAAAATTGAGTTTGGTGGCCTGGGGATCCCTAATCTGGCTGATATGAATTTATGTCTTTTGGCCTCTTGGGTTAAGAGATACCATTTAGACAATGACAAGATGTGGAAGCAGATTATTGATCATAAATATAAGAATGATGCTCCTAATATGTTTGCTTGCCCTGAAATTGGCATTTCACCTTTTTGGAAAGGGGTTATGTGGGCTTCTAAGGCAGCTAAGATGGGGTACCAGTGGAAAGTTGGTAATGGTAAGAAAGTTAAGTTTTGGGAGGATCATTGGTTTGGGCATTGTAGTTTATCTATCTTATTCTGGGACTTGTATGTTTTAATTAATGAGCAGAATAAATCCATTGCAGAGTTGTGGGATGGTGTTAACCTAAAGTGTACTTTTAGAAGGTCTATAGACCAAAATCTTATGCAAAGATGGTATGATTTGAGAAGTATAGCTGAATCCCTACACCTTAGTGTAGAGGAGGATGCAATTATTTGGAAATTTGATTCTAAAGGTGTCTATTCGGTTAGTTCTTTATATGCTATTGTGAATTTTAGGGGAATTATGCCTGTTCACATTCCAGCAGTCTGGAGAATCAAAGTCCAGCCTAGGGTGCATGTGTTCCTTTGGCTGCTTGTTAATAACAAGTTGCTGTCTAGGGACAATTTGTCTAAGCGACAGCACGTGCCTGATGTTAGCTGTGTGTTTTGCAGTGAAGTTGAGTCAGTTACACACTTGTTCTTTGAGTGTGTGGTGGCTAGTGAAATGTGGAATCAAATATCTATGTTAACTGGGATAAAGTTGCAGGTTAATCTGCTTTCTGTATCTAGCCTATGGATCTGTGAAAAGACAAATCAAGTTCCTAACATCGTCCATGCTGCCGCTTTATGGTCTTTGTGGAAGCTTAGGAATGATCTGTGCTTTAATGGATCTGGCTGGTCATGTATGCAGGTCTTGTACTTGAAAGTGGCTCACACTTTGGAGCGCTGGAAAGTACTTTGCCCGGACGGAAAAAGAAGCGAGCTCGAAAGAGTGTGTGCTGCTCTGATGTCTCTGGTGAGACAGGCTCCCCCTCTGATCTGGCCGGAGCCTGGTTGAGAGAGGAGGGGGGGTGCTGCGTCAGCTGGTAGTGTCGAAGCTTGATGCTACCTGGAGTGGACCTTGGGACTACTGTGAGTCGAAAGGTGACTGGGTGCAGACGACGGAATCGCTGGCAAGGAACTTGAAGAGAAGTGGAAGGTGCCTGGAGAAGGATGGTGAGTTCCTGCGGGTGGTTTGAGTCGCTGTGTGTCTGTGCTGCCTTAGTCGTGTTCCCAGGTGTTTGAAAAAGTTGGGGTTGAACTTGTTCTGTAATAAGGTCCCTTTAGGGAGTGGATGTTTGGCAGCGAGGCTGTCGTGTGTGTTTCGTTGCTGACCTGGTGTCAGGCTTGTAAGATTCTGTCCGATGTGGTTTCTTCAATGGAACCGGGGGTAGCCCTTTTATTCTAAAAAAAAATCCTATAAGAATCATACGAAATTCCTACAATACAGATAAGTCATATATGCAATACCACTTTTTTATTTGTCCACTGAGTATGAATATGGCATGTATCTAGACGAGTTTCATATTGCGTAGGTTCACTTATTTTTGAAAAGAACCTACAATATGTAGAATGGATTCGTATGGAGTGTATTTTCTCCAGAATTTGGAGATTAGTTGTTCAAGACGATACGTGCTTCTCACAATGGGGTATTTTTTGACAAAATCTGGCTTTTGTCTAAACTAATGTATCACCTAACCCTTTGGTGAAACTATTTCGAGGTCTGACACCTGAGTTTGGCGCTAATAAAAATGGAACCGATGTTGTGTAGGTTGTCGCCAAGATAATTTAACTCGACGCCATAAAAACATGACAAAAAAAATGATTAAGTAGCTTGGCGACAAGAAGCATGGCGCCGACCTCCTTTGACCAAATTCCTAAGTCGCCGAAACTGCTTCGGCGCGCAAATGTTTGACGTTGACCTGCACTACTTTGGCTCTATACTAATTGGTGCTGAACTAGAGGTCAGATTTCAAAATAGTTTTGCTCAGATGAGGCATTACTTTTACCAAAGGACCAGATTTGTTTTAAAAAAAAATATGACAATGGGCATTTCAATATCCTCTATGCCTGTGTACCATGCACGATTTTGCAACGAAAAGTAGTGTTAAGATTATAGGTAACTGAGTGTCACTTGCCAAATTACACAACACAACTGACAGCAGGTGTTGGTGTCCAAGCGGGGTACTGGCCCTATATGTCCGTAGACGCGGCCGACGGTGCCGGCGTGCTGCTCGCCCGCCCAACGACACAAACACACCACACATGCGCCTCCTCGTCCTGCCGCTGCCGCAGCCGGCAGTGTTCACGGTTGCTTGCCGGCCGCCCGCTCCGTGCATGCTCTGAGCTAGCTAGCTTGCCGCAGCGGAATTTGTCAGACCGGCGGCAGCGCTGCACTGCATGCTCTACTGCTGTACTAGTACTTGTTGTATCGATACGCCACAGGCCATCATTGCGCTATGGCCGGCTAGACCCTACAACCCTGCACGCCGCACGGCCACGCCCGAAATGACTTGCAATAACCCGATAATTTGGAAGGAGACGGCAATAGCCAGCAGTCCTCGCAGTCGGCAATCATGGTGTTGTTCATCCGAGCAAATCTCGCGGCAAACGGGATTTTTAGATCTTGCATCACGCGCGCTGCCTGTGTACGAGCGTGCGTACTACTCCAGCATGGGCGTGACGTGTGGCTAGGATCTCGACAGTACCAGGTGGGGTGTCCGAGAGGGGGTGTGGCGAAATCGATAAAACCGACATTTCCGTCAAACTTCAGCACAAAATGAACTCAATCTCAAACTATTTTATAAAATAACCCTTTTCAGTAACACCCACACGGCCGGCGCTATGCTCTGTGGCATAGCACCCTGCACCAGGGCGCTATCCTCCTGGCCACGTGGCGCAGCGGGCCCCGCATCTGGCACCATAGCGCCGGAGGCTGGGGCGCTATGCCCTTAATGGGCCGGCCCATGACGGTCGTGGCTGTGCGATGCTAACCGAGGTGGGATTTTAGTCCCACCTCGGAAGCTGAGGGAAATTCGGACCAGCATATAAGTCGGCATGTGAGAGAAGCACCGAGCTCCTCTCAACACACACACTTGATGGCTTGCCCCGTGCCCGTCGTCCCTCTGCCCTGTGGGCCCGCCTGGCTGGGCGAGCTGCTCGCTAGTAGGGTCTAGCCCAAAAACCTGTGGCCATAGTCAGGCTGGGTGGGCTTTTTTGCTTTTCTTTTTTAGAAGGGTAGCACCCCACACGCCGGCGCTATGCATCAAAGCATAGCACTGTGGTACAAGGCGCTACGGAGCTTAACTCCGGCTCTCCCGGCGCTACGGTTTGTAGTGTAGCACCCGTGTCGTGCTATAGTCTGTAACGCGGAAGGAACAACTCCAAAAATTCTAAGTCCCCGAGCAATTCGGTACTATAATTGGCGAAGACAAAAACGTAGAAGGGTAGCACCCCGTACGCGGGCGCTATGCTTTAGAGTGTAACAACCCTTAGCCTGGCGCTACGGCCGTAACTCTGGCATCTCCGGCGCTATGGTATTGAGGGTAGCACCCTGCTGTGGGGTGCTATGGTCTGTAACTCATCTGAAGTTATATTTATTCCAGGACAGATAAGCATAGTGTGTAGCATTCTGCATATCAAAAACAAAATGCTGGATATGGAGAATGCATACTTCAAGTCATTACAAATTTAATGTCCACTAAGACATAGTGAATGCATACTTCAAGTCATTACAAATTTAATGTCTACAAATACAAATTTGAAGTCTACTAAGACATGGTGAATGCATACAAATTTAAAGTCCATATTACAAAGGATTGGTTAGCTCAATATGCATGCCACCACCATGAATAGAACCAAATATTTGCATACCTCGCTAGATTGGTTAGAAGCAGAACGGGAATGCGAGGGCACATGCACTTCAGCGGTTTAGCGGTTGACGGGCGCGAGTTGGTTTTACCCAGCCTGGGAGGCATAGCGCTGGCGTCCAGGGTGCTACCCTCAGTAGCATAACGCCGGCAGCTGGGGCGCTACGTAACCGTGGGTCCCACAAAAGAAAAGCAAAAAAGCCCGCCCAGCCTAGCTTGGGCCACAGGTTTTCGGGCTGGACCCTACTAGCGAGCAGCTCGCCCAGCCAGGCGGGCCCACATGGCAGAGGGACGGCGGGCACGGGGCAAGCCAGCAAGTGTGTGTGTTGAGAGGAGCTCGGTGCTTCTCTCACACGCCGGCTTATATGCTGGTCCGAATTTCCCTCAGCTTCCGAGGTGGGACTAAAATCCCACCTCGGTTAGCATTGCACAGCCACGACCGTCATGGGCCGGCCCATTAAGGGCATAGCACCCCAGCCTCCGGCGCTATGGTGCCAGATGCAGGGCCCGCTGCGCCGCGTCCACGTGGCCAGGAGGATAGTGATACGTCTCAAACGTACCTATAATTTTTGATGCTCCATGCTTATTTTTACACCATTTGCCTTGTGTTTTGTTACACTTCGTGGCGTTTTTATGCGATTTCCGGAACTAACCTATTGACAAGATGCCACAGTGTCAGTTCCTTGTTTTCTGATGTTTTTGTGTTTCAGAAAAGCTACACAGGAAATATTCTCGGAATTGAACGAAACAAGTTCCAGAAGTCTTATTTTTCCCGGACGAAGGACGAGGACCAAACGAGAGCCGGAGGGGGGCCAGGGGCTGCCCACACACCAGGGCGGCGCGGCCCAGCCCCTGGCCACGCCCCCTATGTGTGACGAGGCCCTGGCAGCCCCCTGACGATGCCCCTTCGCCTATATAAAGCCTCGGGACGGAAAACCCTAGGGGAGTCGGCAATTTTCCAGAAAGAGTTCCGCAGCTCCGCCGCCGCCGTCGACAAATTTCACGGGACATAAGTCTCTGTTCCGGCACCCTGCCGGGACGGGGAAGTGCCCCCGGAGCCATCTCCATCGGTCTCCATCGCCGTCTCCGCCGCCTCCATCGACCTCACCGCCATCTCCATCAACCTTGCTGTCTCCTATGATGAGGAGGGAGTAGTTCATCCCCAGGGCTGAGGGCTCTACCGGTAGCTATGTGGTTCACCTCTCTCTCCCATGATGTGATCTTTATGTGATCGTGAGCTTTGTATCATGTTGAATAAGTAGATGCTACTCTTCATCATTATATGTACTCTAGTGGTGTTATTAAAGTAATCTATTCCTCCTACCATGGTGTAACGGTGACAGTCTGTGCATCATGGTGGTACTTGGTCTAGGCTACGATTGTGATCTCTTATGGATTATGAGAATAATTGTCACTATGATAGTATTAAAGTGATCTATTCCTCCTTTCATGGTGTAATGTTGATAGTGTGTGCACCGTGTTAGTACTTGGTCTAAGTTGCAATAATATTTATCTTGAGTGTTGATTTGATTTGGATATCTCTATGAGTGGTGTTTGTCAAGTACTTGATGAACTTTAAGGGGTGCTTCTGTAGCCACTACGCAATGATTAGTGTTATTCAATAGGAGAGTAATTCAGAGTAGCATAGTAAAGAGAAGTTATTTATTTGTCCAATTATGTTATATTTGTTGAGAGTGTGTCCACTAGTGAAAGTATGATCCCTAGGCCTTGTTTCCAAGCTTTGCACACCGTTTACTTGTTGTTTTGTTACTTGTTTGCTTGCTGCCATTTTTATTCCATATTGCATTTACTACTTATAATCATCCATACCACTTGTATTTCACTATCTCTTCGCCGAACTAGTGCACCTATACATCTGACAAGTGTATTGGGTGTGTTGGGGACACAAGAGACTTTCTGTATCGTAATTGCAGGGTTGTTTGAGAGGGATAGCTTTGACCTCTTCCTCCCTGAGTTCGATAAACCTTGGGTGATCCACTTAAGGGAAACTTGCTGCTGCTCTACAAACCTCTGCACTTGGAGGCCCAACACTGTCTACAAGAACAGAAGCGTGTGTAGACATCAAGCTCTTTTCTGGCGCCGTTGCCGGGGAGGTAAGGTAAAAGGTACTCGCATCCTCCTGTGTGAGTGCTCGAAGTTATTTCCTTTAGATTCTGCAATTACATCTTTTTGTTTCTTGTTTTCACTAATTAGGCTTAATGGAAAACAAAGAGTTCTTTAGTCTTTTTCCTGAGTTTAGATATGAAGTGTTTGAAGAGAAAATTGAAAAACCTTTGGAGCTTAATTTGCATGCTAATAGTGTTGTTAGTATGAATATTTTGAACACTGTTATTATTAATGCTATAGAAAAGTCTAAGCTTGGGGAAGCTGGTTTTGTTAAGCATGATATTTTTAGTTCCTCAGCTTTAGTGGAGAAAATTTGCTCTGATGATATTTTATCTCCCATATGTGATAATTCTGATCTTGATGATGTTCCTATGCCTGTTACCTATGTTAGTGATCATGATTGGGAAAAGCACTCTACTTTTGATATTGAAAATCTTTTGGGTACCGATTCTAAGGTTAATAATTGTTGTACCATTAGTGCTATCCATGTTCCTTCTTATGATGATATGTTTGATGAATATGCTTTGCGACATAGTAGTTCTCTAGGTTGTGATGATACTAAACCTCTAGTTTATGATGGTTATGATGATGGGTATAATATTTTCAGTTCACCTACTTTTGAGGAGAAAATTAGTTATAATTACAATATGCCTCATGTTTTTGATGATTATGGTGATGAGAATAATTATTCTGTTGAATTTGCTCCTACTACGATTGTTCATGTGGGGAGTATTAATTCTTTTATGCATGTGGCTCATGATAGGGAAGCTTTATGTGATAGTTATATTATTAATTTTATTCATGATGCTACTGAAAGTTATTATGAGAGAGGGAAACATGGTTTGATGGATCTCAACAATATTGAGTTTCCCCTCTTTATGTTGCAATTCTTGAAGTTGTACTTGTTTTGCCTTCCTATGCTTTTTGCTTTGCGCTTTCATGACTTGTCTCTTTACAAGACTATTTTTCATAGGAAGTGGTTTAGATTTAAATGTCTTTTTCATTTGCTTTTTGATGCTCTCTATTGCTTTAAGTTCCTATATGGCGCCTTTGCCTCAAGCTCTTATATGGCGCCCACATGAGCATCTTTGCAAATTACTGCGCCTAGCTCAAAAGCGTTAAAGAAAATCACTCTTGGGAGATAACCCATTGTTTATTTTCAGTACTTTTTATTTTATTTGAGTTTTGGAAGTTATTACTACTGTAATAACCACTCCTTATCCTTTTTATTTTGTTGTTGTGCCAAGAGAAGCCTCTAATTTTAGTGAGGTAAGATTTGGGGATGTTGCTGTCCTGAAACTGTTTTCGGTGCTGCACCGTAAAAATTCGTGAAAATTCTCTGTATATCTTTTGGACCTGCGATTTCTTGTGCATATGCCCCAGGTTATATCCAAACTTTCATTAGTTGAACACTTTTTGATTTTATCAACAGAAAACACCTTTAAAAATCGGCCTTTATCAGCTGTTCTATTTTGATAGATTTCTGCCACTATTCGTTTTTGCCGCTTTATCGCTTTCTTTTCGAGTTCTTTTGATCACAGAACTTTTGGGGAAGTTGCTACAGTAGTATATACTTAATATGTGGTGGTTTTAGGTTGAAACCTGAAGCAAAAAGGGTTGATTCAATGTTATGCTTACACTAATGTTGCTAATAGATTTGTGTTTAGTTTTGTATGAAGGAAGTTTTCAAGTGTAGGGATTGGAGAATAATGAGATGAGTTGAAGAATGGACAAAAGCTCAAGCTTGGATATGCCCATGCATCACCCCAAGAAATATCCAAGAAGTACAAGCGTCAAAGCTTGGGGATGCCCCCGAGGCACCCCTTCTTCATCGGCAAAAATCAGGTCACCTTTCAAGACACTATATTTTTATTGCTTCATGCACTATGCGTTTTTCTTGGAGCGTCAGTCGCTTTTGCTTTTAGTTTTCTTTTGTTTTGTTTGCTGCAATAAATGGTTAGATCACATCATGTTTCTTTTGGAGGAGATGAACTTGCTTTTCATTTGCCAAGAACACTCTAGTTTTCACTCTTATCGTTCAATGAGTGTTCTCTTTTCTGCTACTGCATTTAGCTTTCATTTTTCGCCTTGGTTTTTGTTCAGATCTTGTTTTATCTTTGCATAAAGGTGTATTTTGACCTCTGGTCTATGTTGGTTTTCCTCAAAAGAGTTTCCTCAAAAAGGTTTGAATGCTGTTGGAAAAGAGAAAAAGTTTCATGCAAAAAAGTGGTACAAGAAGGAGCTTGTGTAGACTGCGGCCTAGGCTTTTGCATGTCGTGCTTGATGTCTTTTTGATAGTATGCTTAGTGATTTTTGCTGTAGCATGACTTGTCTCAAATGACTGAGATTGCTTAATGAGCCTTTGAAAAATTCATGCGTTGTTTTTATCGTTCGGAAGCATTATTTTGGTTTTCGCCTTGATGCTTTATTTGGGTTGACTTGGCGCATGTTCACACATGTTAGACTATTACAAAGTCGCCAATAGACTCTATGATCATTTAGTTTTTGACTTTTGATGCCATCTTATGCTTCTTTTAATGTCGCTTTGTTGCTTTGCATGATTATAGCCATTATTGCTCTCTTAGTTGGTCGCTCCCTGTCTTTTGCTAGCCCTCGCCTCGTACTGAGTATGAGCTCTACTCGTGCATCCAACTCCTAAAAACCAAGTTTGCCAAAGTGTCCACCATACATACCTATTAGCAATTTGTTATTCCAAAGTAAATTTGACTTGCTTTTATTTACTCTTCAAATTAAACTCTTACCAGTGTTATGCAAAAATTGGTGAGTAAAGCTCTCACGAACCGGAAGGCACACTTTACTTTTTCTTGCTTTTAAAATTTTTGACATTGTGGTCTCTTATGTTGAGTTGTTATGCTTGCAAGTTGTAAGTTGGAGACTAGCCCAACCATGTTGTCATGGGGCAAGCTTTCAACATTGCACTTCTTATTTGAGTTGATATCATGATCTTTTGTTTATGGATGCCTACGGTGTGAAATGAATTGGGAATCTTGCGGGGATCATGGAGTTTGTATATGTGTTAGGGAAACGCCTGGGCCGCCAATCTAAGCCATGCATAATTCATGATGGAAATTTGTAGCATACCCATAGTGGACATTCGACGACGCATCTCAAAATAAAAAGCTAAACAAATGGTAAATAAAAGAGATGTCGAGGTGTTCATTGTCTGCTTGTCCTGTCATTTTGATGTGGGCTTGTTCCATGTCATCGGGCACGGAGGTACCCCGTTGGCGGTTCTCGATGATACATATATACTTACAATGACAAGAGCCTTGCTTGGGACTCTAAGTAAAGTAGCATGAGGTTTGGGTACTCGTATTCACGGGACACGAGGTTTTCAACTTATGATTTGTCAAGCATATGCACCATAATTGTTCTCGCATTAACTTTAACCATTCAAGATGCTTATGATGGGGGCAATGAGAGCTCAAAGCCGGTAAGTACCATAATTTTTGAAGGTTTATAAAACTTGCAATCACTTCTTCCCTCTGCGAAGGGCCTTTCTTTTACTTATCTGTTGAGTCACCACCTTCTATCTTTATGCACCGTCTAAGAGAGCAAAGTTGTCATTCTGAGTATAATGTGCATTGTCCCAAAGTTTTCATTGATAGATTCATGACTATGGTTTCACTTGTTCTTAAATTATTTGTATCTAGTCGCCCTCTTAAACTTGAAGGTGTCCTATGCATTTATGTTTTGCTCTCCATGAAGGACAAGCTGAAAACCATGGTGTAATGTTGACAGTGTGTTGATACGTCTCAAACGTATCTATAATTTTTGATGCTCCATGCTTGTTTTTACACCATTTGCCTATTGTTTCGTTACACTTAGTGGCACTTTTATGCATTTTCCGGAACTAACCTATTAACGAAGTGCCACAGTGCCAGTTTCCTGTTTTCTGCTGTTTTTGTGTTTCAGAAGTGATACACAGGAAATATTCTCGGAATTGGACGAAACAAGTTCCAGAAGTCTTATTTTACCCGGAAGCTTCCAGAGATCCGAAGAGGAGTAGGAGGGGGGCCACCAGGGGCCCACACACAGGGGTGGCGCGGCCAGCCCCTGGCCCGCGCCACCACCGTGTGAGGCCACCTGGCCCCACCTCTGACGACGTCCCTTCGCCTATAAAGACCCCCCGACGGAAAAAACCTAAGTACCCGATCAGATTTCCAGAACACATCGCGATCCGCCGCCGCCGTCGACCCGAAGATCGGGAGGGTCCAGAAGCTCTTCCCGGCACCCTGCCGGAGAGGGGAATCGCCACCGGAGGTCTTCTTCATCGCCATGCTTGCCTCCGGAGCGATGAGTGAGTAGTCTACCTTGGACTATGGGTCCATAGCAGTAGCTAGATGGTTGTCTTCTCCACCATGTGCTTCATGTTTAGATCTCATGAGCTGCCTTACATGATTGAGATCACCGTTATGTAATTCTACATGTTTGGTTTGTTGGGATCCGATGAATATTGGTGTTTATGATTAAGTTGCTGTACTGAATTATATCTTTTGTTATCTCTATGTTGTTTATGATCTTGCATGCTCTCCGTTGTTAGTAGCTATCTTGGCCGAATAGTTGCTAGTGACTCCAAGAGGGGGTATTTATGCTAGATAGTGTGTTCATGCCTCTATTTCACCTGGGGGAGTGACAGAAACCTCTAAGGTGGTAGATGTGCTGTTGCTACTAGAGAGAAAACAACATTCATATGCTCAAGGGCATATGCTTTGTTTACATTACACACTTTGCTTAATGCAATTATCTGTTGTTCGCAACTTAATACTTCTAGGGTGTTCGGATTGATATCCCCGGGAGTGGATTATTAGTCATAGATGCAGTTGGATGGCGGTCTATGTATTTTGTTGTAATGCCCAGAGTAAATCTCATAGTGATCTTCTTGACATATCACGTTATCTTTATTCTGTCAATTGCCCAACTGTAATTTGTTTACCCAGCATGTGCTATTTTATCTATGGAGAGACACCACTAGTGAACTGTGGACCCCGGTCCTATTTACATCATATTGCTATCACCTGTTTACTTTACACATACTGTTTACTTTACTCGCATACTATATTGTTTTCCACTCGATACACTCATAACCTTTGTTTCAAGCAAACCGGTGAGATTGACAACCTCATCGCAAGTTGGGGACAAAGTATTTGTTTGTGTGTGTGCAGGTTCTGCATCACCTTCAGTCGTCATTGTCTCTCCTCTCCTGACCGACAATAAACCTTGGTTTCTTAACTGAGGGAAAACTAGCCGCTACACTCATCATACCTTCCTCTTGGGGTTCCCAACGGGCTGGTCATTCACCACGCACAAGGACAGTCTGCTCCCACATCAACTTGGCACCATCAGTAATTTCCTGGCGCCATCAACAAGTAGCAGCTATTTTCTGGCGCCGTTGCCGGGGAGGAAGAGAAGACTTCTGCGAGGGGAGTTTTTCGCACACACATTCTTTACTTTGTTATTGTTTTGCTTTACTTTATTTTATTTTACCTGCATTGCTTTTATCAAAAACCCAAAAAAATTAGAATCCTTGGTAGTTGTTATTCCTTTACTTTAGTTTATCATGTTGATCCCTAAGTACGTTCTGGAGGACCTCTCAGTAGGTAGTGGTTCGATTATTGGCAAAAGTAACATTGAGGAGTTCTTTAATCACATTAGTATGCATGAGGAAGTTGAGGAAAAGTCTTGGGTTGAGCTTGCTCCTAGTATTGAAGTTGCTTCTGTTTATTTAATTGACATGTTGGAAACTAGGTTTGCTAGTCTTAATCCTTTTATGCAATATATGTTCCTTAAGCTTCATGAAATTGAGGATCCCGAAAAGAAAGCTTTTATCTTGGAAACTTTGCGCCTAGAATTTAAGGATGTCGTTATTGAAGCTAGGAAGGTTATTGATACTAATGATGAGGGAACCGAAATACCTATACCTTGTAAGCTTTTGGGATTGAATGAAGCTTTCGAAAATAATTTTGCCTGGATCTGTCCTGAAAATCTTTTTGATGAAAATAGTGTACCAAAGCATGATCACAAAGGGTCTTCTAAAACTTATGTGGATGAAATACAATACCTTATTGATAAGACCTCTGCAGTTGATCTTAATGCTTCATCTCTTGATATTACTTGATTCGCAATTTTCTGCGCCTAGCTCAAAGGCGTTAAAGAAAAGCACTCTTGGGAGATAACCCAATGTTTTCTTTTCAGTACTTTTTCTTTTATTTGAGTCTTGGAAGTCATTACTACTGTAATTACCGCTCCTTATCTTGTTTATTTCGTTTTTGTGCCAAGAGAAGCCTCTAGTTTGAGTGAGGTAAAGATTTGGGGATGTTGCTGTCCTGAAACTGTTTTCGGTGCTGCACCGTAAAAATTCGTGAAAATTCTCTGTTTATCTTTTGGACCTGCGATTTCTTGTGCATATGCCTCAGGTTATATCCAAACTTTTCTTAGTTGAACACCTTTTGATTTGAGCAACAGAAAATCCCTCAAAAATTCGACCTTTGTCAGCTGTTCAGTTTTGACAGATTTCTGCCAATATTTGTGTTTGCCACTTTATCGCTTTCTTTTGAGTTCTTTTGATCGCGGAACTTTTGGGGAGGTTGCTACAGTAGTATTTGCTATATATGTGGTGGTTTTGAGTTGAAACCTGAAGCAAATAGAGGGTTGATTATATGTTATGCTTGCACTAATGTTGCTAATAGAATTGTGTTTAGTTTTGTATGAAGGAAGTTTTCAAGTGTAGGGATTGGAGAATGATGAGATGAGTTGAAGAATGGACAAAAGCTCAAGCTTGGGGATGCCCATGCATCACCCCAAGAAATATCCAAGAAGTACAAGCGTCAAAGCTTGGGGATGCCCCCGAGGCACCCCTTCTTCATCGGCAAAAATCAGGTCACCTTTCAAAACACTATATTTTTATTGCTTCATGCATTATGTGTTTTTCTTGGAGCGTCAGTTGTTTTAGTTTTCTTAGTTGGTTTAGTTTGTTTGTTTGCTGCAATAAATGGTTGGACCCCAACAAATTTCTTTTGGAGGAGATGTACTCGTTTTCATTTGAAAAGAACGCTCAGTTTTTCACTCTTATCGTTCATCGATGTGTTCTTCTTTTTCTGCTACTGCTTTTGGTTTTCATTTTCGCCTTGATTTGCGTTCAGACCTTGTCATATCTTTTCATCAAGGTGTATTTTTGCCTCTGATCTTTATTGGTTTTCATCAAAAGAGGTGTTTATAAAAGTTTCAAATGGTGTTGGAAAAGAGAAAAAGCTTTGTGCAAAATAGTGGTACAAGAAGGAGCTTGTGTAGACTGCGGCTTAGGCTTTTTCATGTCATGCTTGATGTCTTTTTGATAGTATGCTTAGTGGTTTTGCTGTAGCATGACTTGTCTCAAATAACTGAGATTGCTTAATGAGCCTTTGAAAAAATCATGCGTTGTTTTTATTGTATGGAAGCATTATTTTGGTTTTCTCCTTGATGCTTTATTTGGGTTGACTTGGCGCATGCTCACACATGTTAGACTCTTACAAAGTCGCCAATAGCCTCTATGATCATTTAGTTTTTGACTTTTGATGCCATCGTATGCTTCTTTTAATGTCGCTTTGTCGCTTTGCATGATTATGGCCATTATTGCTCTCTTAGTTGGTCGCTCCCAGTCTTTTGCTAGCCCTCACCTTGTACTGAGTATGAGCTCTACTCGTGCATCCAACTCCTAAAAACCAAGTTTGCCATTGTGTCCACTATAAATTCCTATGCATGGTATTTGTAAGCCATTCCAAAGTAAATTTTCATGTGCTACCTTTCAAAAACTTTCAACTACTTCTCGTTTTGTGCCACTGTTTTTAGCTCATGGGGACGTAGTGGTCGGATTTGCTATCTTCCATATTGCTTATTCCAAAAAGAAAAAAAAAAGAGAAAAAAGAAAGAAAAAAGGCACTCATCCAAGGAATGTGAATGTTGGTGGGCACCCGATGGAATCGGTTAGCCATGGTTTGTGAAAGGAAAAAAGGTGGGGAGGAGTGCCAAGCTTTATAAAAGAGCACAAAAGTGTCAATCTCTCTCTCTCAAAAACTTGCTTCATTTTTGTATGGAAGATAGTAAGAACCCCATTGCCAGTCGTTGACAAAGACAACCACCTCTCAAAACCAATTTTTATCTCTCTGTTTTACAAATGAAAAGCTCTAGCACATGTTTAATCACTGCTTCCCTCTGCGAAGGGTCTTTCTTTTACTTTTATGTTGAGTCACCACCTTCTTTCTTTATGCACTATTAAGAGAGCATAGTTGTCATTCTTAGTGTGATATGCATTGTCCCAAAGTTCATTGATTGATTCATATTGTTGGTTTCACTTGTTCTTAAATTATTTGTATCTAGTCGCCCTCTTAAACTTGAAGGTGTCCTATGCATTTATGTTTTGCTCTCTTTGAAGGACAAGCTAAAAACCATTTGTATGTTTTTCCTTATGATTTGAACACACGTTTGACTTTCATTGTTTCATTATCATGATCTATTGTTTGTGTTCATTTGCATGTTTACAACTTGGTTGCTAAGTTCTTATTGTCATGATTATATCTTCATGCCCATGTTTTAAGTTCTTATGATCCCAGCTCACCAATGCTTACATATATGATCAAGATTGTGTAGGTGCATGTCACCTCAAAAATTATTCTTTTGTTATCACTTACCTACTCGAGGACGAGCAGGAGTTAAGCTTGGGGATGCTTGATACGTCTCAAACGTATCTATAATTTTTGATGCTCCATGCTTGTTTTTACACCATTTGCCTATTGTTTCGTTACACTTAGTGGCACTTTTATGCATTTTCCGGAACTAACCTATTAACGAAGTGCCACAGTGCCAGTTTCCTGTTTTCTACTGTTTTTGTGTTTCAGAAGTGATACACAGGAAATATTCTCGGAATTGGACGAAACAAGTTCCTGAAGTCTTATTTTACCCGGAAGCTTCCAGAGATCCGAAGAGGAGTAGGAGGGGGGCCACCAGGGGCCCACACATAGGGGTGGCGCGGCCAGCCCCTGGCCCGCGCCACCACCGTGTGAGGCCACCTGGCCCCACCTCTGACGACGTCCCTTCGCCTATAAAGACCCCCCGACGGAAAAAACCTAAGTACCCGATCAGATTTCCAGAACACATCGCGATCCGCCGCCACCGTCGACCCGAAGATCGGGAGGGTTCAGAAGCTCTTCTCGGCACCCTGCCGGAGAGGGGAATCGCCACCGGAGGTCTTCTTCATCGCCATGCTTGCCTCCGGAGCGATGAGTGAGTAGTCTACCTTGGACTATGGGTCCATAGCAGTAGCTAGATGGTTGTCTTCTCTACCATGTGCTTCATGTTTAGATCTCATGAGCTGCCTTACATGATTGAGATCACCGTTATGTAATTCTACATGTTTGGTTTGTTGGGATCCGATGAATATTGGTGTTTATGATTAAGTTGCTGTACTGAATTATATCTTTTGTTATCTCTATGTTGTTTATGATCTTGCATGCTCTCCGTTGTTAGTAGCTATCTTGGCCGAATAGTTGCTAGTGACTCCAAGAGGGGGTATTTATGCTCGATAGTGGGTTCATGCCTCTATTTCACCTAGGGGAGTGACAGAAACCTCTAAGGTGGTAGATGTGCTGTTGCTACTAGGGAGAAAACAACATTCATATGCTCAAGGGCATATGCTTTGTTTATATTACACACTTTGCTTAATGCAATTATCTGTTGTTCGTAACTTAATACTTCTAGGGTGTTCGGATTGATATCCCCGGGAGTGGATTATTAGTCATAGATGCAGTTGGATGGCGGTCTATGTATTTTGTTGTAATGCCCAGAGTAAATCTCATAGTGATCTTCTTGACATATCACGTTATCTTTATTCTATCAATTGCCCAACTGTAATTTGTTTACCCAGCATGTGCTATTTTATCTATGGAGAGACACCACTAGTGAACTGTGGACCCCGGTCCTATTTACATCATATTGCTATCACCTGTTTACTTTACTCGTACTGTTTACTTTACTCGCATACTATATTGTTTTCCACTCGATACACTCATAACCTTTGTTTCAAGCAAACCGGTGAGATTGACAACCTCATCGCAAGTTGGGGACAAAGTATTTGTTTGTGTGTGTGCAGGTTCCGCATCACCTTCAGTCGTCATTGTCTCTCCTCTCCTGACCGACATTAAACCTTGGTTTCTTAACTGAGGGAAAACTAGCCGCTACACTCATCATACCTTCCTCTTGGGATTCCCAACGGGCTGGTCATTCACCACGCACAAGGACAGTCTGCTCCCACATCAACTTGGCACCATCAGTAATTTCCTGGCGCCATCAACAAGTAGCATGTGTGCACCGTGTTAGTACTTGGTCTAAGTTGCAATAATATTTATCTTGAGTTGTGATTTGATTTGGATATCTCTATGAGTGGTGTTTGTCAAGTACTTGATGAACTTTAAGGGGTGCTTCTGTAGCCACTACGCAATGATTAGTGTTATTCAATAGGAGAGTAATTCAGAGTAGCATAGTGAAGAGAAGTTATTTATTTGTCCAATTATGTTATATTTGTTGAGAGTGTGTCCACTAGTGAAAGTATGATCCCTAGGCCTTGTTTCCAAGCTTTGCACACCGTTTACTTGCTATTTTGTTACTTGTTTGCTTGCTGCCATTTTTATTCCATATTGCATTTACTACTTATAATCATCCATACCACTTGTATTTCACTATCTCTTCGCCGAACTAGTGCACCTATACATCTGACAAGTGTATTGGGTGTGTTGGGGACACAAGAGACTTTCTGTATCATAATTGCAGGGTTGTTTGAGAGGGATAGCTTTGACCTCTTCCTCCCTAAGTTCGATAAACCTTGGGTGATCCACTTAAGGGAAACTTGCTGCTGCTCTACAAACCTCTGCACTTGGAGATCCAACACTGTCTACAAGAACAGAAGCGTGTGTAGACATCAGATAGCGCCCTGGTGCAGGGTGCTATGCCACAGAGCATAGCGCCGGCCGTGCGGGCGCTACTGAAAAGGGTTATTTTGTGAAATAGTTTGAGATTGGGTTCATTTTGTGCTAAAGTTTGATGAAGAGGTCAGTTTGTCGATTTTGACAGGGGGTGTGGCGTGGGGGAGATTGTGCTTCGTCACGCACCGCGCCGCGCTCCGGACCGTGCCCGGCGTGCGGTGCACCTTTGGTTGGATGCTCTGCACGCTATAGGGTCTGTCTGGGGGAAAGCAGGCCTTGGCTGCTGCTCTCCTCAAAAGCACCCAGCCTAGCACCAAGCAACAAGAATGGGTGGGAAATTGCTCGAGGAGCCAGCACGACCGCAACAGGAGAACAATGCAGCGGGAAGATATGTTTTCTCCAAAACAACGAACTCTAATGTTTTCCTAAGTAAACATTTCGACCGTGACTTGCGGAGCGATCCTGATCTGCGTCGCCATCGCTGATTTCCGCTCGCAACAATCCGCCCCTCCCCTCTTGTGTCGCCCCCGCAGGGGCGGCTTTGGAGGGAAACATCTCAAGCACTAGACCTCCCGCCCATGGCACCACTAGCCGCTGCCGGTGTCGGCTGTGCTGGCGGCACCCACCCGCCAAAGGCGGTGGGATAGGAGGCGCATCGGGTGAATCCTCTACGTGCGGAAGGTCGAGTTTCAGAAGGTTTTACTGGCGAACTCCAATGGACAACATGCGAGAAGATTGCCGGATCGAATGGAATTCGGTCATGTGCAAACATGTATTTTCTGACAGTTGGTTTTAGAGGGCGCAATACAAAACTCTGCAGTATGTTGCCATCGTGGGACATGTCTTTAGTCCCATGGTGAAGTCTGTCGCGAAGAATGGCATGAAAGCTGTGATCCGAGGATTGGTATCAATGGTTCAAGTCATGATGGCGATGAGGTTTTGGCTTGGTGATTCGTGCCTTAGAGCAGCAGCATCGGTAAGTGGGGACGATAACACAGGAGAAATTCATAGTCTAGAGAAAAACCTAAGATTTGGCTTTAATTGGTTGTGCGTGGCAATATACTTGTTGAAGGCACAATTTTGTAAGCATGAATTTTCTCATGCGTAAAAACCTATGATATATGATCAGGGCGACGATGGTGCTTGTGCATTGTTTCCTTCTTGGAGGCGTCACTTTTGAAGAAGGTGAATTTATGTTGTTGTCTTGGTGATGTTTGGTCCATTCCTACAAGAAATAGATTATAGTAGCGGGATTTTTCTTTTTTTTTTAGCTGTGTGCATCCGTATTGCCGCTAGGACACTGCGTTGTTGCAGAGACAGGGTGTAATTGATATCAATATTAATATATTTATTTTATTAAAAAAGAAAAAAAGTTAAAGTATACATAGAAATGAAAAGTATAAGTTATACAGTTAAATGAAGATAAAAGTATATAAAAACTAAGTAAAAAGTAGTAAGAAAAACAGATGTGCACTTTTGATTGTTTGCATATGCTCCCGTTATCTAAAAGGTAGATTTTCAAATGTTTTAAAATATTAGAAGAAAATATTTGTATGTATATCTTTATACTCTATGTGCTTATGCAAATTTTTATAAAAAAAATTGTCATATTTCGTGGCCTATAATTTTTTTTTAAAAAGCTTCATGGAAATGCTTATTTTATCACTATTTTTCACATTTCTTGCATAAGCCGCAGAAAAAAGCTGGTTTTCCTTGATACGACTGCGTGATAATGCATGATGGTAAGTTGGAATTGTTGCTTTCGTGCAGGTGCTCCCAGCGCAATCTGAATTCATATCTAAGGACATGTGAATCGTGCCACACATTCTGTAAATTATATAAATATGTTTACCTAACTATATATTGTAGTAGAAACCACTATGAGGACTTGTTTACTTCTCTGGTATTTTCACCTCCGAAAGATCTTGGAATATGCGGGGATTTAGGGTTCACCCAATACTCTCAAATCCTCTTAAATATTCTTTCCCAAAAATACCGTATCATGACGGGCAGTTTTTAATCTAGCCAAAAAATACACTAGTATGGAGGGTATTTGTGGAAATATCCTAGGATTATCCCATCCAAACCGGCCTAGTAAACAATATATAGGGGAAATTTTGGGATACATGATAATTCCCTCTTATCATCTCAAATACCTTAAAAGTAAACAAGACCTCAAGGTAACTAAGGAAACAAATCACCCTTTTTACGGGAGCAACTAATTCCGGTTTTAAGGAAATAACTAATACCATTTTTTAATGGGAGCATCCAATTTTTTTTCCAACCGGGCTATCCCCCTTTCCATTAATTGCTTAACGGAAATACAAGGTTTTCATTACAAGCAAGACAAGGAAGAAAGAAGAGAGGGGGGAAAGCTAGTTGAGCACCAATGGGAAACCCGATGTGGAAGCTCGATATCGAGACAACCTCTACGGGGCAAAACCCATTGCCACCACAACGCTAACGTTCAGAAATAGAATAACAGGAAACCACCACAAAAAGTCTACAGAAAGAGTACTAAAGGAAACAGCTGAACACACAGCCAGACTCCCAGGAAACTAAACATCCACCAAAAAGATAAGCTAAAGCTCCCAGCAGCGGTACACTCTCAGGACAGAACCAACAAAGTTGGAGAAGGAGACACATCTCCAGAGCAAGCAGATTTCATCACGAACCAGCATCTGCCACCAGACTGGCCGCCACAGCCATCAGAAACTTTGTGTTAGTCTTCAAGATGATCCTGTCCTCTTCCTTCTGGAGACCTGTCCAATGCAACAGAAACGAACAGACAGTAAAAACTATCTCCACAGGGTTCCGCAGCACATAATGCTCAAAAGTTAACTTGTTACGAAGAATCCAAATGGCCCAACAAAACCGCAGCCATGCCAACCATATAAAAGCGATCACCACCAGGCAAGAAATAATGAAACCAAACAAAACTTTGCCAAAGATTTTTCGGACAGCGAGTGGTACCCAACACCTTCCCCAGAGATCCCCAAGTTATTTTAGCAATAGAACACTGAAAAAATAGATGGTTACTTGTTTCAACCGCCCCACAAAAGGAACACAGGGGAGCACCAGGCCAATTTCTCTTGCGCATGTTCTCGCGAGTCAAAATAGCATCCTGAAACACCTGCCACATAAAAACTTTAATTTTCAAGGGAATATTAGCCTTCCAAATCCACTTGTTATGGGGCCCAGATATATTTCTCTCCAAGAACTGATAAATGGACTTTGTGGAAAAGATTTCAGATTTACCAAGAGACCACTTCACCACATCAGGACTCGCATTTAAGTTGATTTGACCAAACATTTGTAGGATCTGGTTCCATTGAACCAGGAGCTCACCATGAATATGTCTCCTGAAAGGTAACACATGATGCCAATCAACAAAATCCTTGACCGAACAATCCTGCTTTTGGCAGATGTCAAATAGAGCCAGGAAACGATCACTAAGGGGAGTATCACCACACCAAATGTCTTTCCAAAAATGAACCAATATCCCATTGTTCAGCATTACTTTCCTACCTTTCATGTACACATCTTTAACTTTCATGATGGCTTTCCAACTAGGAGAATCATTGAACTTAGGCTTCACAGAAGTCACAGTGCAATCACGAAAATATTTTGCTCTAACAATTTTCTGCCAGAGACCCTCCTGGGTCTCTAATTTGCACCACCATTTGTAGAGAAGAGAAATGTTCATCTTCCTCAAATCTTTAACACCCAGACCCCCTTTACTTTTCGATCTATACACATGAGACCATTTGACCAAATGATATGCTTTTTTACCATTGCGGCGTTGCCAAAAAACGCGACGACGATGCTTATTCATCTTCTCAATAAAGGTGTCATTCAAATAAAACATCGACATATGATAGGTCGCAACATTGGACAAACTAGAATCTAGGAGAATAAGCCTACCCCCAGAAGGCATCGAATTACCAACCCAAGCATCAAGTTTTTTGATAGACTTAGCATCAAGGAAGTCCCAATCAGAATTTTTAAGGGTAGCATAGCTCACAGGAACACCCAAATATTTCATGGGAAAATGACCCACTTGACAACCAAACAACTCAGCATAGTAAGCTCCTGTAATATTATCACCACCCACAACCAACACTTCACTTTTAGCAAAATTAATCTTTAAACCAGACATGATCTCAAACACATAGAGCAAGAGTTTGATATTCACCGCTTTATCAGGATCATGTTCAAAACACAAGACATTATCATCGGCATACTGTAAAACCGCCACACCTTTATCTATGAGATCAGCCGCCAAACCGACAAACAAACCATTAGATTGAGCTTTTAGAATCATTTTCGTCAAGCACTCTGCCGCAATATTAAAAAGGGTAGGAGACAAGGGATCACCTTGTCGAACACCTTTAGCACTTTGGAAATAAGGACCCATTTCCCCATTAAGTTTGACACTTACTGTCCCATTCTCTAAAATTTGACGAACTCGAGAACACCAAAAATCATTGAAACCTTTCTTCTCCAAACAACCAATCAAAAAATCCCAATTAACTTTGTTGTATGCCTTTTCGAAATCAACTTTAAGAACGACACCACACCTTTTCTTAAGATAGGTATGGTGAATGATTTCATGCAAGGAAAGAATACCATCAGTAATATTCCTTTTTTTAATGAAGGCATTCTGTTGAACACTAAACAACTTTTTTGCATAGGGGTCAAGTCTCAGAGTTAACGTTTTTGTAATGAGCTTGTATAAACATCTCAGAAGACAAATAGGACGATATTGCTGAATTTTATCAGCCCCTGAGACCTTAGGAAGCAAAGTTATCACCCCATAATTCAATCTCTGAACGTCTAGGGTACCATTGAAAAAATGAGCAAACATGTTCAGGATATCAAACTGCACAATATGCCAACAATGCTAAAAAAAATCAATGGGAATATTATCCGGTCCCGGTGCCCTATTCACATCCATAGAGAAAAGAGCAGTTTTAATTTCATCCACCGAAAAAGGCCGCGACAAATCAATATTATCCTCATCGTTTAACTTTTCATCAGGAGTCCATAAATCATCACCTATTGGCACAAGATTCCCAGGAGCCGGACCAAACAACTCTTTGTAATAAGAAGTAGTGAAAGGACACGGATGTCGCCTAGAGGGGGGGGGGTGAATAGGCGATTTAAAACTTTTATGAGTGGCTTGACAAATGCGGAATAAAACTAACATTTAATTTGCCAAGCATACAAAACCTAAATAAACTAGGTTCACCTATGTGCACCAACAACTTATGCTAAACAAGATAAGCAACTATGTGATAGCAAGATATATATAACTTCAAGCACGAAGACTATCACAAAGTAAATTGCATAAGTAAAGGAGCTCGGGTATAGAAATAACCGAGGCACGCAGAGACAACGATGTATCCCGAAGTTCACACCCTTGCGGGTGCTAATCTCCGTTGGAGCGGTGTGGAGGCACAAGGCTCCCCAAACGCCACGGAGGCTCACCGTAATCTCCTCGAGCCCTCCCACCAAGATGGAAGACCCGATCCACTATGGGACCCTTGAGGGCGGTCACCGAACCCGCACAAAGCTTGGGGCTACTCCACAACTTAATTGGAGGCTCCCAAAACCACAAAGCCACTGAGATTGGGGCACACTCCACAACTCAATTGGAGGCTCCCAATAATCGCCACGGAGGCACCACGAAGCTTGGGAAGATCTCCACAACTTAATTGGAGGTCCCCAAGAAATCCACTGAGCCATCTAGGGTTCCAAGAACCCAAGAGGAAATAAGCTTCTTGCTTTCACCACCGAATCTCCGAGGAGAACTCAAACCGACGCACCAAATGCAATGGCAAGAACACACGAAGCGCTCAAATCCTTCTCTCCCAAATCCTACCAAAGCAACAAATGCTATGGAGGATATGAGAGGAAGAACAAGGAGGAAATCCACAAAGAACTCCAAGATCTAGATCCAATAGGTTCCCCTCACTTAGAGGAGAAAGTGATTGGTGGAAAAGTAGATCTAGATCTCCTCTCTCTTTTCCCTTAAAAAGATGCAAGAAACATGGAGGGAATGGAGGAGGGAGGGCAAGCTTTGAAGGTCAACAATAGAGGAGAGAAGCCCAAAAACATTCTTGGTTCAAGGAGGAAGAAGGGGTATTTATAGGTGGGGAAAATCTAGCCGTTGGAAGCAGCCCGCCGGCCAGTTCGGCCGTAAGTCCGGCGGCGCCGGCCTCTGGGCCGGATGGTCCGGCGGCCCGCCGGACGGATCCGGCGCTGGGCCGAAAATGCGGCCAGAACACCAGTTCGGCTGGACCGTCGGAATGGTCCGGTCCGCCGCCGGAAGGTCCGGCCTGGAGCCCGGCCTGGCCGGACCAGGGGCCGAAATGGACAGCCCAAAAACCAAATAACTTTTGCAAGGAAACTCCGAATGAGATGAAACCAATTTTGTTGGAAAGCTAACAACAAGGAAATATTAAGAACCAGCAAGGGAGAATTTACTATGAAATTAGAGGACATAAGCGTCTCTATATGAGGAACCGGTAAATTCTCCAAACACCAAAAACGCAATAAGAGTTCCATACAAAATCCGTTTTTGATGAGCTAGAGCTTGTCATGGAAATAACCACAAGCTCTAGAATCTCACATGGATAAAATCCAAATAAGAACCAAGAAAGATAATGCCAAGTATGCAAAGGTTTGAGCTCTCTCCGAACGATATGAATAAGTTACTCACTCGAGAGCCCCTCTTGATAGTACGGCTATCGATCTTAAACCCGGTCTCCCACACTATGAGACTGGTAAGAAAGAAACCCTATCAAGAACATACCTTTGCCTTGTGCATTCCACTTGAGCTAGATGGTGACGATCTTGATCTTCTCAAGTTGGACTACCTTTCTTGATTGCGCTTGCTCGGTGAATTCTTGCGGATTGCTCCCCCATACTTCACTATGGGAGAGACACTAGAGAAATATCTTCACATGTCCATTACCACCAAATGGACACCGAGCTTCAAGCAAATGATATCTTCTAGAAGCCTATCTTGATCTTGCGCTTCGACTTGATCAATATTGCACTTCATCTTCTTCTTTCATAATGATGATGTCTTGAGAATGCACATGAGAGTTCACTCCATCTTATTCCTCAAGACACACTCTATATAGGCTCAACTCCCTTATGACCAACCTTCGGATCACTCCTTGAATAACACCTTGATCATCACATAATCTTCTTTAAATTCAACTTCTTACAACCTTGAACCCAACAAATGGCTCAAGCGTTGTCTACGGACAAGTCCTACAAATATAACTCAATGTAAACATTAGTCCATAGGGATTGTCATTAATTACCAAAACCACACATGGGGGCATATGCTCTTTCAAGTAGCATGTTCCAACAGATCTTTAGTTCCTTCAATGATAACGTCACCATTTTTTAAAGAGTGGACAGAATTCTTACGCTTTCTACCATTAGCAACTCGATGAAAATAAGACGTATTACTATCCCCCTGTAACAACCATCTCTCATGAGATCATTGTAACCAAAAAAGTTCCTCATCCACAAAAATAGAGTGAAGCTCCACAAGGATTTCTGTTTTCCTTTTCAAATCGGCAGGGGACAGAGCAGCATCCTCTTCAACTTTTTCTAAATGAGCTAATTCCTCTCTAAGAACTTTCTTTTTCTTTTTAATATGACCATAGAGATTAGACCCCCAACCTTTAAAATGTTTCTTAAACCGTTTCAACTTGATGTTCAAAACATCAATAGGGTCCTTAGAACTCACAGGTTTACTCCAAATCTTACTCACACGGTCAAGGAAATCATCATGTTTAAACCAAGCAAGGTCAAACTTGAACTCTCTATTTTTAGGAGGAGAAGAATTACAGTCACCAGAAATCAGTAACAGGGGACTGTGATCTGACAACTCACTGACCAATTTTCTAACTTGAACCAAAGGAAAAAGAGACTCCCAGGCCGAAGACATGAGGACCCTATCCAATTTTCCCAAAGTGGGGTTAGCCTGTCTATTAGACCAGGTGAACTCCCCACCCGACATATAAATTTCCCTAAGACCGAGAGTGTGAATAATGGAGTTAAACACATCTGAGAAATGAGACAAACGGGTATATTTATTTTTTTCCCCCACAATGGCGCAAGATATTAAAATCACCTCCAATAATGTATGGATTATCCATAGCATTACAGAAACTAGACATCTCCGCTAGGAACTCATTTTTTCTTTTGTCCTGAGCAGCACCATACACCACCAACAAGGACCACTTGCACTTTTTATTCAAGTCCCACAAATCCATTCTCAAAATAAAGTTACCGAGTTTATAGGCTTGAACTTCAAGGGTATCTTGTCTCACACCACATAAAATACCACCGGATCTACCTATTGAAGGAATCCACTTCCAAAAAAAGGCCCCACTAGGATCAATTTTCCTAAAAAATTGCTGCGTATACTTTTTTTTCATAGTCTCCACAAAACCAATAAAATCCAACGCATGGTCCTTAATAGCATCAGAGAGGTAGGCAGCCATGCCTTTCTTGCCCACCCCCTTCCATTCCAAAAATAACCTAACATTTATAACGTTCTGGAGGATTCCTTGTTCTGATAGATCTACCAGGAGCATGGGTAGATATATCAGCAGCCTTTTGGCTTCTCGTTATAGGTCTCACACTTACATTCATTTTTTTTACTATGAGCACGTTTTCCTTTTCTCGATTTAACAACAGTAAAAGGTTCTTCCTCATCACCATTATCACCCTCATCCTCGGATAACCAGGTTAAACCAAGGAAAAAAAAATAGCACGCTATTACCCGCTATATAGCGCGCTATAGCATATTTTGGGGGTTCACGCTAAATTTTTATAATTTTTCTCGCTATGGCGCTATTTGTAAAATATCATGCTATATCACGCTAAAACATCATAGTGTCGGCGCTATTTCAAAAATAGCACGCTATTTTTTCATTGTACTAGTGTGGAGTAAGTAATCATATAATAAAGGTGTTAAGTAAGCAAACATACGATGCAAATCTTAATTGTTAAACATAACTCTAATCATGCTAAAACATCTATCTATTTTACTATATACTTTATTCTTATTAAAATCCTTTATTTTTTACTAAAAATCAAAACATTATTTTTAGATATAGCACACTATTAGCACGTTATAGCATGTATAGCGTGTCGAAAAGGGTCGCGCTAAAACAAATAGCGCGCTATTTTAAACCTTGGTTGAACACAAAGGGACTTTATTACCATTTCCATTTTGAATATGTAAATAAGAAGAAGAGAAAGCATTAAGGGAGATTTTTTTAACAAGACTATCCCTAGCAGATTCCATCTCTCGAAGAAGGTCCACAGTGTCAAAATCGTTATTATGAATACTAACCCCATATCAGAAACCCTTGATATAATTTCCAAATTGGACAACACTGAGAAGGAATTAGACGAAGCAGAGGGAGGACAAGTACCTTGCAAGTTCCTCTTTTTTGTGAGCTTGGTAGCGCGGTCCATAGCATTCTCCAAGTTCACCCCCAGAGTGCGTGAGCTGTAGCGGACTTCTAGATTTTCATCTTCAAGAGGAACAGACTCATGCAAAGGAGACTCTGAAGGAGACTGCACCACATAATCAGGAGAACCGGCTAATGGAGAATTTCCAGAAGAATCCACCTCTTCCACTCTTGGTAACGTGGTAACGGAGGCCACACAACTTTATCCAAGGTCTCATAATAAGATGACACTTCCTTATGTCGCATCACAGAAGGAGCAACCTCTGAAATAATGTTCTCTTTGTTAACCACAGGAGTCAAAGGAGCAATGTTTAAAGGAGACATCCAAGCAGATTGAACAGGAACAATTGCTTTACCCATATCTTCAGAAACATTTACACGCAAACCAACACCACGCACATCAAGAGACTCAGAGGAAACCGAAGCATCACCAGCAGCTTCTTTTTGACGGAACATTACTTCTTCAGCAACAAATTGACGGGAGCAGCTGGAGCTACGACAGCAGTTGCCTCCCTTTGCCGACAAACTCGCTGGAGGGTCAGAGTGGATGCCCTCAATCAGAAGCAGCAGAGTGGACGCCTTCGCAGCGGCGGACGTCGAGGACGTGGATAGGGGCAGCGGCGGAGCACACACCCTCACCCAGCAGCGATGGAAGACGAGATAGTAGGGGCGGCTCATGGAGGTGGACAGGGGCAGGGTCCGAGCCTTTGCCGAGGAGCGGCGGCGCTCGGTCATCGGACCGGAGTCAAGGAGGTCGTCGGTCGATGGCGGTGTCCCCGACGCGGAGGAAGACGATGACTTTAGAGTTTGGACTGGACTATTTTGATTTTTTTAAAGAGGGAGGACTTTTAAATAAAATGTAACATGTATACACACCGTACATGTTATTTCGTGACGGAGGGAGTAGTAGAAACCACTATGAAGATATTTGTTAAATCGCACTCCTTAGATATCTTTGCCACATATACATATACACTAGTAGTAAAAATAATCAGGGTACAAACTGTTGTCGGAAAACATAATTTAAATTTAGGATAAATTAATGTAAGAACACTTACAGTGATACATAGCAACCGTATACTAAAGAACATTATGACTATTACTCCCTTTGATCGGAAATAAGTATCGGTGATTTTATACTAACTTAGTATAAAGTTTATACTAAGTCACCGATACTTATTCCGATTGGAGAGAGTATTTAACAACATCGCTCGATATTTTGTTAACTATGCAAAAATATGTAGTGAAAACATTGTCCTTGATAAGACTATAGCATGTAAAATTAAGTTCTAGAGAAGTATAAATATTAAGTATAAACTATATTTATTTTCACTAGTAAATATGCATGTGCAACACACACCTCTCAAATATAATATGTATATTTTTAGTTATATTTCTTTTTAACCGAGTTCATTTTTATATGGTTTTTGTTCCACTAAAATAGGCGACATGAACTATAAGTATAACCATGCACATACAATATACAAACGAGCTCTACATGAGTTAAAGTCGACAAAGCACAGTAACACATTTCTATTTCTTTATATAATTTTACAATTCAATCATGGTGCAAAGCAACGCCTAGAAACAAGTCAACGACTATTAAACAACATTATACATCTTAACATTATACATCTTGTATGATCTGGTACATGTCTAGATATTAACGCAATCAATAAAATCTCGCTCCATGGCTGAGATATTGTCTATAACTTATAGTTAGCAAATTTTAAAATGTTTACAAAACATGATTTCCAGAGATCCATACCATCATACATATGCGATATACAATAGTTCACAAAATATATATTTGCACAGTGTGTATAAATCAGCATAGTGAAACGTACTCGCCATAAGTATTGAGAAGTGTAACCTACACTACTAAGAAAACAGCTATAGGTAGTAGACATACCTGTAGCGCATTGTCATAGTGGTGCGCTGCGGCTATTTAGCCGTAGCGCACCTGCCTCAGTGCGCCGAGCATGTCTCCATTACCCGCAGTGCACCCCTACCACATGTGCGCTACGGGTATTCATAGGCCTGGACGGTCGTCCCCCCTCAACTTACCCGTAGCGCACCCATCATGAATGTGCTACGGGTACTAAGGGTTACCCGTAGCGCATTCAGACTCGGTGCGCTGCGGGTAAGTTGAGTAGGGATATATAGGCATATGGGGCAGGTTACCCGTAGCGCATGCTACCCCCATGCGCTACAGGTAAGTGCACTACCCGCAGCGCATGCCCCTCCAATGCGCTACGGGTAACCTAGGATGCTCATTTTTAAGGCATGAAGCCACCTAGCCCCAATCATTGCCCCCTTCTTTCCCCTCCATTCAGCACTAGATCTGGTCGTCCTCCTCCTCCTCCCCAACCTAATTTCATCATTCTTCCATCTATTTTAGCTTATTAAAGCTACTTTGGTTGGTAGATATGTGAGTGCAATGTCTACTAACCTTTAGATATCACTTTATTACTCTCTCGTCCACACACACTCTCTCGTTCTCTCGTGTCGCGGTATCGTCTATAATAGGTGAGTAATATGAGGAAATCCATGCTTAAGATTGTGTGGCATCGGTGTTTGTATGCCCTACGGGTATGCTTGTAGGTGTGTCATCGTTGTTTGTATGTATGCATGCTTGTGTGGCATTGGAACACGTTTGTATATATATATATATATATATATATATATATATATATAACAATGCAGATTTGCTACCACCGGTGGTAGCTACGCATCCATAGTGAACCATTGGATCTGCCATATAGGACAATCTGCACCGCACATGTTAACGGATGAAAGCGACCAGTTAACCCCGTTAGCCGCCGACCCACCGACAGCATCCACAGAAACGAGCACACTTTCTCTCCGCCCATACGGGTCTTCCTCCTCACCCTCTCCCCACCTGCCCGAGCCCCGCTCCTGGTAGACAGCCGCGCTGCCCCACCGCAAAAACGACCATCGCCTCCGTAGCCCTACCCCGGCCGGCGCCACTGCGCACGCCCACCCTGGCGCCAAGGCATTCCGACCACCGCCTTGCAGCAGCACCACCGCTTGTGGGGGCGAGCGCGGTCCCAGATCCGGGCAAGGAAAAGTCCCCCACGACCCCGCTGGCCAGACCCGGACCCGTGCCAGGCCGTCGACCACCGCGCACCCCAGCCGGGAAGAAGTGAACTAGAGACGGCATGGCTCCCGACGGGCGGAGGCAGGTCGCAGGGCGCAGGCGACAGGACCCTGGTCAAGGAGCGCCGGTGGAGCCAACGGAGACCTGTGCGTCCTCGCCTAGGAGCGACCTCCGCGTCCCCGCCCGACCGCAGCGTCCTCGAGCCCGTCGTGGGCCACCTCGTGGAGCCACAGCAGCACCGCAGGCTGACGGCGCCTCCGTTTGGGAGGAGGTTGCTAGGCAGGCGGAGAGGAGGAAGGGCAGCGGGCCGGTCGCTCGAGAGTGACCGTTGGAAGAGTCAAAGGGAGGACAGGGCAGCACTCGGGAAGAGGCCAGCGGGCCGCTCGCTCGGAAGGGGGAGGCGGTGGTGGTTGCCATGGCGTCGTCATCCTCCAAGGCTGCGGTGGCGCGTGCTGCAGCCTGCAGATCCCCGCCAGTGACGCCGGGCTGCAGGTCTCTTCCCGCTGGGCCAGTCGAGCGGAGGGGATGGCGAGCCGCGTCCTCGAGTGATGCTGGCGGCCGGCCTACAGATCCCCGCCAATGACGCCGGGCTACAGGTCTCCTCCGGCTGGGCGAGTTGAGCGGAGGGGATGGAAGGATCTCGCGGGTGCCATCCGGGGATGAGGCGACTATCGAGTGGGCACCGAAATCAATTTTTTGCGGTTCTCTTGCTCAGCTCTGTTGCTCTGCAACACCACTCTCTCGATTCTGCCTTGAAGCTAGCTAGCCAAGTCTTAAAACTTTGAAAACTGCCTTGAAGCCAGCTCTGTTGCTCTGCAACACCACTCTCTTGATTATTTTTTGGTTCAGTTTTGGACCTTTCGTCAGGTTGCTATGCGCCTATGCCTGGTGTTGGTTGATCGGAACTGCGTATTGCTGGTTGGAAATTTGCCTTGTCGAAACTACTGCAGATTAGATGTGCACGGTGAAACTAAAAGTCTAGAGCTAGATTGAGTGTAATCTGCTTCTTCATTCGTTCAGTTTTGGTCAGCTTGCCATGGACCGTTGGATTTGCAATGAAAGGTGGATGGAAGAGGGTCAAGTATCGCTGAATCCCATTCCCAGTCCGCCTGGTGGCCTGGTGGGGTAGGAGATAAGAACCACGGGAGGGAGTGGTTCGATGGGGGTCCTACTGATTGATAACAGATGTTTAACATCGTTAGGGTGGGTAGCTACCACCGGTGGTAGCAGACTATTTTGCATATATATATATATATATATATGCATTTGCTTGCATATGTTTATGAAATTCTAATTTGTTTGGATCCAAATATGATGATTTGCCGATGGTGCCAATGTTGTTTTGCCGAAATGTTGATTCACTTCCATTTCAGCATATTTTGGCACCACGCATAGGTCCATTTTTAGGCAAGGTCATGCCAAAAAAATTGGACGACTATGTGTGTATTTGGCCGGTTCTAAGATATTCTCTTGCTCTATATATATGTATACCAGGCGACCATGGTCCGATCGATGAATGAAGGCACAGTGGCAAGATATATGAAAGCCGCGATGCACGACATGATTTAAAATAACCAGACGGAGATAAAATGTCTGTGTCACAGATGCAAACTGAAGTGCTATATCGACCCTTATTCCGGACAACTGCAGAGCCACCTGCTCTCTCGCGGTTTCATGGATGGCTACACTCGGTGGATAAGTGATGAAGATGATGATAACGTCCATGGAGCGGCGATGGGAAATGATGAGGAAGGGCATGGTGGTGACGAAGATTTTCCAGGTCATGATGAAGGCGGAGAAGATGCCGGACATGGTGGGGAAGATCAAGATGCCGGACATGGTGGTCAAGATGCCATACAAGATGAAGAAGATCAAGATGCTGGACATGGTGAAGAAGATCAAGATGTCGGAGCAGATGGAACACCGTCAGGTAGCTGGGTGCAGAACCCTTATGTTCAAGCACTGCTTCTCAAGCAGACAAGCAACGCGCGGGATGCCGCTAGAGAGAAAGCCAAGCTGGCGAGCCTAGAGAAGGACGCGGTTACTCCATTGTATGCAGGATGCAGGCCCGGGGATATACGTTTGGATGTCACGCTCAGGGCTCTGCAGATGAAGGCAAGACACAAATGGACCGACAAAAGCTTTGATGAAAACATGGCATTCTGGCAGGAGCGTCTTCCCGAGGGGAACAAGTGTCCAACTAGTATCAAGGAGGCCAAGAAAATCGTGTGCCCTCTTGATTTACCTCACATGAGATACCATGCTTGCATTAATGATTGCATCATTTATCGGGGAGAAGATGCGGAGAGAAACACATGTCCGGTGTGCGGCGTATCTCGATACAAGAGTGGGAAGAAAGCTCCTCGAAAGGTCGTATGGTACTTTCCAATCACTCCTCGTCTACAGCGATATTTCGCAGACCCTAAGGAAGCAAAGCTTATGTGCTAGCACGCAGAAAGGAAGAAGCCAAAAGATGATGACGATGATGATCAGGAGGACATGATACTGAGACACCCTTCAGATGCTAGCCAGTGGAAGGCATTGGACATCAAGTGCCCAGAATTTGGTAACGATCCAAGGAACGTCAGGCTGGGTGTGAGCACCGATGGACTCAATCCATTTGGCAGCCAGAGCAGCACCCATAGCACCTGGCCCGTATTTGTATGGATGTACAACCTACCCCCTAGCTGTGCATGAAGATGAGGTACATACAAATGACTATGCTAATTCAAGGTCTGAAACAACCGGGAAATGACATCCAACTGTATCTCGGTCTGTTGACAGAGGAACTAGCCATGTTATGGGACACACCACCCAATACGTGGGACACCGTCGCACAAGATTATTTTCCTATGAGAGCTGCGTTGGTCATGACGGTGCATGACTATCTCGGTTGCGGATATGTCTCGGGGCAGGTGGTCCACGGATATTGTGCCTGTATTCAGTGCATGGATGACACAACATATCACCAGCTACAGAAAGATCCCGGTTCTTCGAAGACCGTGTTCCTTGGGCATCGAAGGTGGCTTTGCAAGGATGACCCGTGGAGAAAACGCAAAGATCTGTTCAATGGTAAACTTGAGCTCCGAGATGCCCCATGTCTAAGGAGCGGCGAGGAAATCGATGAGTTGTTGACAAGTTGGCCAGAGTGCCCTGCACCGGGAAAGAAGCGAAAGGCGCCCAAGCCGCTCCTGAAGATATGGAAAAGGAGGTCTGTTTTCTGGGATCTGCCTTACTGGAAGATCCTCCGCATGCCCCATAGCCTTGATGTCATGCATATCACCAAAAACGTGTGCGATAGTCTCCTTGGCACCCTTCTCAACATGCCTGATAGGACCAAAGACGGACCGAAAGCAAGGCACGACTTGGCATTTATGAAGATCAGGGGAGACCTTCACTTAGGACGATCTGATGATGACGATGATGATGAGGAGACCGAAGGTCGTCGCAAGGGAAAAAGGGCCAAGAGGAACGACTATCACTGCCCCGCTTCGTGCTTCACTCTAAATCCTCGGGAGATCGAGCAGTTTTTCAACTGCCTCCTAGGAGTCAAAGTTCCTTACGGTTACTCGGGCAAGATAAGTAGATACCTAGAAAAAGCAAAGCAGAAGTTCAGCGGGATGAAGTCTCACGACTGTCACATGCTGATGACGCAGATACTTCCGGTTGCAATTCGAGGAATAATGGATGAGCACGTCCGCCAAACGTTGTTTGGCCTCTGCAACTTTTTTGATGTCATCTCTCGGAAGTCAATTAGCCTGAGGAAACTTGACAGGTTACAGGAAGAGATCGTGGTGATTCTATGCAAGCTCGATATGTACTTCCCGCCCGCATTCTTTGACATTATGGTACATCTGCTGGTCCATATCGTGGACGATATCGTCCAACTCAGGCCGATGTTCCTGCACAGCATGATGTCGTTCGAAAGGATGAATGGTGTCATCAAAGGATACGTTTGCAATAGATCACATCCCGATGGAAGCATAGCCAAGGGCTTCCTGACCGAAGAGTGCATCTCCTTCTGCACGAATTATCTTAACATCGAAAACCCTGTTGGTCTGCCCGTCAACAAGCACCTTGACAGGATCGATGGATGGGGTCACCGCGAGGGTCGTTGTGAAATGCATGTCGACTTCACTGGTCAACGCGCCGACTTTGATAGAGCAAACCTAGTCGCGCTACAACACATGCAACTGATCGACCCTTGGGTAGAAGAGCACAAAAGCTTTATTGCGAATAAGTATAGTGACAGGGGCGAGCAGAGGACGGAAGGAGCAATAATCAATGAGCACAACTCCAATTTCACGCGTTGGTTCAAGGACAAGATTTTAGCTAATTCCCCAACAATGCAATCTTCCGAGGAAGAAAAACTCATATTCGCCTTGTCACAGGGCGTTGAACACTGCCTAATGACCTATCATGCATATGATATCAATGGCTACACATTTTACACTGAGGAAAAGGACAGTAATTGCGATTACCAGAACTCAGGGGTAACGATGGAAGCCTACACCGGTGATGTCAAGCAAAGATACTATGGAAGGATTGAGGAGATCTGGGAGCTGAGCTACGCTGGGGAGAAGGAGCCGATGTTTCATGTTAGATGGGCCAAAAACATCGTAAAAGAAGACCGGTATTTCACCACCATGGTTATACCCGAAGCCAAATCCAGGACTGTCGGTGCAAACGTCACCGCGAAAAATGAGCCATGGGTACTGGCAAGCCAAGTGGACCAATGCTTCTTCATTACCGACCCGCCAAAGCCTACCAGAGTTGTCGTGAGAAGAGGCAAAAGGAACATCATCGAAATGGATGGAGTCGCCAATGAGCAAGACTTTGACATGTACGGTGACCCGAAGATGGAAGATGAAAGCGATGCTAATGAACCATACACAACAAGAAGAAGCCGGACCACCCAACCTAAAGGTTTACCGTTCAAGAGAAGAAGTCTCGCGGTTCCGGGGCTTAATTATTCAACATTGACAAAGAAGGGCAAAAAGATTGTGAAACGGTAGCAAGCCTGACCGTGTGTGTGGGCATATTATTATTATGTATCACTTTTCCATTTTCGGACCAAACTAGACATGTAACTCATATTTTGTATCATTTATCAATCACTTTTGTATTTTTGGCATGATACAAAAATATTATTTGTGCTTATTTACTTTATAATATATATTATAATATATAAGAATGTAATAACATGCTAACAAGTTAATTAAAAAATAATACAAAAAAATTTGGGTTCCAGGACTCAAACCTGGAACACCTAGGTTTAGAACAGGCAGGCTAGCCGAAGCCACTAGGGTAGAGAGGAGCTTCTGTCCTATATCGGTTCGGTTTATTTTAAACTATACCTGTCTATTAGGCGTAGCGCATCCCTCCACCGTGCGCTACGGGTAATGTTACCCGTAGCGCACCAGCCCCCCGTGCGCTACGGCTATGGTGCTTCATAGCCAACACCCCACGCCCCTCTTCTCCCCTAACCTCCAGATCGACCACTTCTCACCACCCCAACCCTAGCGCCGCCGTGTCCAACCCTAGCGCCAGTCGTCCAACCCTAGCGTCGCCGCATCGAAGAGGAGCCCGGCGCAGAGGAGCCCCGCCGCTGCGTCGCAGAGGAGCCCCGGTGCCGCTCGCAGAGGAGCCCCGCCGCAGAGGAGCCACGACGCCGTCCTCTACTACTGTGCCCCGCCCTAGCAAGCCCTTCATCCCCATCTCCAGGAAAGGTTGGACTCCAATTCCTGCTCCCGTCCTCTTCCATCTCTCCCTCTCTCTGTTCTTTTATTTGTTGCTTTACCCCCAGATACATGATGAAAATGTTGCCCATTTCTTTGAGGTCGCTGTTGAATTTGTTCCTTTCTCCTAGTCGGCAAAAGTTGTAAATTCCCATTCCGCTGCTTGAGGATAGATGCAGGAAGCCATGTCTCTAGCATAGGGTACCTGAAGAGCACATCTTTTTGTGATTGATTACATGTTCTGCGTTTTAATTTCCACTTCATTGTAATATTGTAAGCATATACTAATTGAGGTGTAAAAAAGTGCCTGCTTGTTTATACCATGTATACTACTTTAATCTTATATACTAATTGAGGTGTAAAAAAGTGCGTGCTTGTTTTCTGATACCGTTCTTCAGCCCAACCTTGTTCTGAGCTCCCTAAATAACATGATTATGGGTTACTTGTTGAAGTTTATTCAGAAACTTCTAGTGCACTTTCCCATGGTTTGCTTTATAAGCAATTCCTAGCTTGTTTTTCATACGTTGAATTTGGTTGAAAAATCTCGGTAAGTTTGGAACTCTATATAGCTCACTGAATCGTCTCTTAATGGTTAGCCAAATGATTCCATTCATCATGGCATCCTCATAGTCATTCTAGTGCTATGTGCCAAAAATAATCTGAAATAGTTGAGGACTCGGCCAATTTTTTCAAGACAACTTCTTTTGCGGGGATTCAAAGTAAGAATACAATGCAGCCAAGAATACAACCTGTTCTGGTTCATAATCTGGCCAAACTGTCCGGATGTCATGCTCTGAAAATCCTTGTGCTTCTTAATATGCTCAGTTTCATATTTGTTGTTGTATGAAATCTCAAGCTATATACTTATATAGACAGTATATGCGGGAAATGGCAAATAGATAAAAAAATCTTGTATAGTTTGCTTACAAGCTTAGTTTGATTACATTAAAGGCAACAAGAACTATTGCCCACACCACACATACTAACATACATATGTAGCTGCCCATAATATCCATAACATTTTCAGTCTGTAGAAGTAAAAAAGAAAGCTCCTACTTTCTAAACTAGGGCCATCTGAGAATAGTATATGTGAAACAACAACACTAACCAATAAACTCTACTTGCAGAAACCCCACTCTAGGTTAACTGCTCTGATGCTCATTAGTATTCCATGCATGCTCTGATACATATTCCATGCATATTCCATGCTCTGATACATATTCCATGCATATTCCATGCATATTTGTATGAAATAGCATGCTCTGATACATATTTGTATGAAATAGCATGCTCTGATGCTCTGATGTATGAAATAGCATGTTCTGATACATATTCAATGCATGCTCTGATACCAGTTACTGAAAAATTCAGTTAAAACTGTTAACATTGTTTAGTTAACACTGTTAACTGTATTTGGGAGCATTTGTTTTGGTTTGCTAACCTACCAGTACTAGGGTGTTATTTTTTCTGCCATGTATAAGATTGCTGCCAATGTATAAGATTGCTGGCAGTAATAGCATTGGTAGTTTCATTGAATTTAGGAGAGTGTTTGACTAAAATGTGACAATGTAAAAGATTGCTAGCATGTATAAGATTGCTGCCAACTTCTAGTGCTTTTTCCTGCCATGGAAAGTGTGTATCTTTGATGCAATGTAAAATATTGCTGCCATGTAAAACATTGTTGTCATGTAAAACAGTACCTTCTAGTGCTTTTTTCCTCTATCCATATAGTCATGCTCCAGGTTGCTACTGCTAGTGGAATTTTTGTATCTGGGAGTTGTTTGAGTTCATGCTCCAGGTTGCTACTGTAAATGTTTGTATCTGGGAGTTTTTCATAGCAATATTACTGGCATGTACTGCTACTATTACTTCCTGCCATGTAATGCTAGTGGAATTTGCTACTGCCATGTATTGCTAGTATTACTTAATATGATGGCTGGGACACTTTTATGATGGCTGGGACATTTTTATGATGGTTGGGAATTTTATTACTTATTACGATGGCTGGGACATTTTTATGATGGCTGGGATTGCTTATATACGATGGATTGTATGAATTTGTATGCAGGGAATTTAAATTAGTGCCCATTTACCGCTGAAATGTTGATTTACTTCCGTTTCAGCAAAAATGGGCACTCCCTATGTCCAAAAAACAGGATAGGTCATGCCGGATTTTTCCGTGAATTATTGTATTAACTCGTAGCATTTTCTTTATTTAGTGTGAACATGGATGACAACGAGGAAGCCAGTGGTTCTGCCAAGCCATTCTGGAAGTTGTCCCAAGAGTTGGAAGAAGAGGAGATGATGGAGGTAGAGGTAGAGGAGAGGGAGGAAGAAGAAGAGGAGATGATGGAGGTAGAGGAAAAGGCATCTCAGACGTCCTCATCCCAGGGTTCGACCACCGTTGGGTCGTCTAGGTGGGACACAGCTTTGAATAGAGCCGTGAATGTGATGAAGGGACGGCCAAAGTTGAAACCGTCGATGTCAGCTGGCCGTGTGCTCGGCGAAGGATTGTCCGTGAAATGGTCGGACAAGTTTGGCAAGCCAGAAAGGGGAAAGAAGTCACTCAATGCGGATGAAAGCTGCGAGCTTCAAGAACTCAGGGAGAAAGTGGCACAGATTCCAGAGCTTGTTGAAAAACAAGTTCAAGAAAAGATGACCTCCTTCATCCCTTCCATTGTTCAAGCGCTTGGGAGTTGGGAAGCGGCAGGTCGAGTTGGGCCGCCCCCGATACCCAGCATGGTCGGCAGCAACTCAAACAATGCCATGGCGCCGAACGTACCACCGGCCGCCAACACCGTGGCGCCAAACGTATTGGTGACACCCGTCGCCAACATCGCGGCGCCGCAGATTAATGCAGCGGCAGGTACCGCGCAACGAAGCACTCCAGCCGTGACCTGCATGCCGACGTACGTCGGCGGTTCTTCTACAGCAGCCGAGCTCGACGCCGTCAAGGTAACTAAGCGGTGGTGGCTCAACTTACACTTTCCGCATTGTGTAACCTATACACTTGCATAACATCTAGCCTACACCTGTTTTCGCAAGCCGCGGGCGCTGACGTTCCTTGCACTCTCCTACATTACGTCGACGGCGTGTTGAAAGATGTTGCCACTGGTAGTATCATGCAACCGGGAAACAGGATGTTCCACGGTCGGCAGATGCCATCCAACGTGTTAAGGGTCCAAGTGGCTCGGACGCTGCGGGGCTGTGACCATGTGATGCCTCCCTTTTAGCCCGAGGAAGACGAAGATGAAGAACCGAAAGCCCTCAGACAGTGCTTTGGCCACATAATGCTATGGCCGAAGAGTCAGATTCATCTGGGGGCAGGGAGCACCGCCCCACGCATAACACCGCCGGTCGTGCCGGGGCCAAGCCATGTGGTGGCTGATCTTGATCCTAATATGCAGATGGCACAGGATCCAAACGATGATGATGATGAAGTCGACGTTGATGCCTACATCAATACTGCCTACTGTGATGGATTAGATGACCTTGAAGGTCCCTCGGACAAACGACAAGCTATCACCAAACGTTTATCATTCCATTCTTAGGAGATGCCTCCAGATGCCGCCTGGACGGAGCCTCCAAGAGGAAAGCCTGAAAACTTTATCTCCCCCAAGACACTCCTTAAGGCGGTCGAGAAGCAGAATGCAATTCCCATGAAGAAGAAGGAAAGGAAAAGGAAAAATAAGAAGGAAACTGAGAGCCAGCCGCCGCCAGTTATGAAACCGATCTGAGCTCAGGACGGGCCACCAAGACACAAGGGTCTTAATCACATCGTGCATACTATGGGTGAGCCGATGCTGAATGAGCGAATGCTCAAGGCTTGCAGTGCGGATATGCGGAGTCTACATGACTCTATTCTATACCTAGAACATCGCCAACTTGCTGAAAATGATTCAACGTACCCGCTTTACATGGCCAAGGTGCCAAAGGGCAAGGGCTTCGTCGAGGCTGCCCCCGTCGATATTATGCTTCTTCGGTTTGCCGACATCTTCGACCTATTTCACATGTATCGGCTATACCAGACCCTCGTCCGCCTATTTTCTCTAAGTATCCAGATGCAGATCATTAGAGACGAGACCCCGGGCATCGCGGTAGTGGACCCCTACTACATGCGTGAAAGCCAATTGTCTACATTGGCGGGCCGAAATGCCGCGACTAACTATCTCAGCGGCGTCATGACGTCAAACATTGGGAAGGACTTGCTCCTGGCCTACTTTTCCGAGTAAGTGATTGGCTCGCCGCCTTCTTTCTTAGATTTTCATCTCGGTCTTTGCCAACATTTTGTTTGAATTGTTTTGCGCAGTGACAAATACTGCACACTCATCCACATCTCCCCGATGTATATGCGTACCCTGTTTTTGGACTCGGGCAGTGCAATCAAGAAATATACGCATGTCAAGATAGTTTTGGATGATGCTCTTACCAAGTACGTCCATCAGGGTGGCTCATTCAAGAGTAAACGGCCGACCAAGCATGGCATGTACACCTTCGCCCAAACTACGTCGTTCCCCTGCATCAAGCAACCCGAGGGAAATCACAAGGAGGCCTATTACGCCTTATATCATATGATGGCGATGGTACGGGACAAGAAAAACTTGACGCTGCCAGATTCACTCCAACCTTGGGCCCAAAAGTTGGCAATGATTGATGATGACAATCTACGAGGACTGTTCTATCGCATCTAGGAGCAGTTTGCGACAATCATCTTTCAAGATGTCATCAGAAGAGGGGGGATGTTCTACACTGCCGAGCTGAAGCCGTCAAATGAAGAAGTAGATCAGAGGCTGCTTCTGCAGGGCGGCGACAGGGCATTCTTGTTGCCAGGAGGCGGCTTCCGCTTTGTTCCTGATATTGGCAAGCCAAAGTTGTAATAATAAGTACACTTTGTTCCTAGCTTGCTTAGCATGGCATGTTTCGTAGACAATCGGTGAACTTAGTTTTGATCTATGATCGTGTCGTGTGATGAACTTAGTCGTGGTGTAAAGTTAATAAGTACATCCTAGTTAATTATGTCATTTCATTACTATTGCATACATGTGATGAACTCTTGCTTTCTGTTATCTAACCTTATTTGTCTTGAAGGTAGGGATGCCGTACATGGTGTATAGAGGTAGGGTTCCTGGAGTTTATGTCCACTTGGAAGATTGCTTGAAGCAAGTCAACATGTTCAAGGGCAACAGCTACAAAGGGTACAAGACGATGGCGGAGGCGGAAGCTAGGCGGAGGAACCACCTTCGAGAGGAGAGGAGGACGACCTTCTTCAGCGTCACCACCGCCGTCTTGCTCACCGCGGTGATTGCGGTTGTAGTGTACTTCATCGTACCGCAGGTGACTATCTTATTCATGTAATGTGGGATGATGAACTTGCGTACTTGACCGGTGTCGATGACTTAGAGACATTCATGTAATATGTGATCGCTTCATTTCGGAAATAATGAGATTCATATTCCGTGTCTATTTCATACTATTTATATTGCATTTTCCTGTATACTTCTTGTGATCTTGTATTTCTGCAATTTTCTGTATAAAAACTGTAATCTGGCAGTATAAATGGCTATATATTCGAAATTTGAAAAAACATACCCCTAGCGCATTGACAAAAGATGCGCTACGGGTATATCCTATACCCATAGCGCATTGATAAACGATGCGCTACTGGTATGAACTATACCCGTAGCGCATGGTACCAACAGTGCGCTACGCCTAATGCACATACCCATAGCGCACTAGCAATTACCCGTAGTGTACAACGTGCATGCGCTACGGGTAACATAGATACCCGTAGCGCACGCTGGTGGTGCGCTACGGGTAATACATTACCAGTGGCGTGGTAGTGGCAGCGCGTGGGCATGCGCTACGGGTAGCAATTATAGGTGCGCTACGGGTAGCTGTTTTAGTAGTGCTAATCTACTCATCAAAAAAAAATCTCTAATGCTTCGCTTGCTGCAAGAAAATTGATGCGTAATGGCTTCCGTGTAACAAAGAGCTCGTTTTGCCTACTTTTTATGCCCTCTTTTGTTGGGCTTCTGTGTGGCTTATATTTTCTCCATCAGAGAAATTCAAAAGAAGTTTTTGCTTATAGAAGTTTTACCTCACTGTAGTTTGGACTATATAAATTTGATGGCCTGGAGAAACATCTTGAGAGCAGCTTCCCGAGCTTTTTAATACTTAGGGCTTGTTTGGAACACATGATTTTTGGAGGAATTTTACAGGAATCGATTCCCATGGGAAAAGTTCCTATAGCACCGTTTGGAATGTAGGAAATCATCATAGGAAAATCAAGGAAAAGTTTCCTATCCTATGTAGTTGTTTTCACGGGAAAGGTGCAGAAAACGAAACATCCACTCTGACCTCATTTTTATTTTCCTTTGCGTCGATCGAGGCAAGTGAAGGTATTTAAGCAGTCATCATTAGACATACTCCTACCACTTTTTCGAGAGTAGAAGCACAAGGGGGTAGACGGGGTGGTTTAATTGGATCAGGATATGCACAACGTATCCTATATTATTCCTGAGCTCATCCAAACGCTTACATAGGATTTTTTTTTCCTACGTTTTCCAATCTATAGGTTTGCAGGTGCATTCCTATCTTATTTCTATAATTTTCCTGATCCTGCACTTTTCTTATCCTTGATTCCAAACAGGCCCTTAGTATAATCCTGAACCGGTATGGAAGAATATCCCTATTTTTCGTTCAAATTACCACATAAGTGCCACTTTAGAGCCTGAAATGTTTTACTCTATTTTTTCTTCTATTTGGCCCAAGTTGGCCTGTACCTGTACTCGCAACGCCCTCGCATCGGGGCTACTTAGTTTGTGGTCACCAAGTTGTTTGGCACATGCTCACAGGTGCCTATCTTCGCTGCAATCACATCGCGGTACCGCAAGTTGATGGGGTCAATCACTGAGAGGGCCATTTCTGGGTCTCATTCGAATAGCCCAAATAATACCGGTTAAAATCGTTTGAACACAAATATCTCCGTTACGGTGACGACTCGGCGCTCCACTTGGCAGGATACCCCGTTATTGCTTTGCCACCGTGGCTGCCAGGTGGCGTACCTCGTCCACGTAACCTTTCTCTTCTCCCCCATTGTTCTTCAAGCTCCTACTCCCGCTCGCCTACCAAGATCTTAGAGTACCACAGCGCTGCTGGCGCCGCGCAGGGGACATGGCCTCGAGGTTGAAAGCGGGTTCTCCTCGCTGCGGATCTGGCAAGATCGAGATCGGGAACTAGGAAGATCTGGAGGAGGCTGTTTTCGTGTTGGAGAAGTTGGGGCGGAAGCCAGTGATCATGCGGAGGTTGTTCTCGTACGGGAGAAATTGAACGGATCGTATGGGCACCTAGAGGGGGGGTGAATAGGTGCTACTCAAATTTTAATACTTTTTCAATTTAGGCTTGACACAAAAGGTAAATTCTCTAGATATGCAACTAAGGTGAATTTACCTATATGACAACTAGCAAGGTAGGCAAGATACAAGTAGTAAAGGCAATAAAGGATAGAAGTAACCGAGAGTGGAGCACACGGAGACACGGATGTAATTCCCGTAGTTCCTTCCTTTTTAGGGGAAGTACGTCTATGTTGGAGGGGTGTGGTTGCCACAAAGGCCTAACCAACGCCACAAAGGCTCACCCTATTCTCCGGTGCAAGCTTCCGCCACAAAGGCCTAGCTCACTTTCCACTAAGGGATTCCTCAAGGCGGAATCGGCCTTTACAAAACTTGGGGCACAACTCCACAACTGAATTGGAGGCTCCCAAGCACCACAAAGCAAACAATCAACAAGTATCAAGATATCAATCACACAAATCAAGGTCAAGGGACACAAGGGAACCCAAGACCCAAGGGGCCCTCAAGCAAATGAGAGGGGAAATCAAATCGCTTCGGTGAGGATGTAGATCAAGGCCTTCTCCTTCGATTCTCCAAAGATCAAGAACTTTGGTGGGTTGAGGGAGGAGATCTTACAAATTTGGTGGCTCCAAATGGGGTGTTCTTCTTGCATAGCTCGAGCAGCTTGAGGTGGAAGAAGGGGAGGGATATTTATAGCCCCTCCCGAAATGTAGCCGTTGCTGACTTGGAGGGGCGGATTATCCGGCCAAAGTATGGCCGGAATATCCGGCCGGCCGGATTATCCGGCCCCCTGACCGGATTATCCGCCCCCTATATCTGGTTGACGCCGACTCTGGTCCTTAGCAGAATTCTGAAGTCGTCGAAGGGGGGCGGATTATCCGGCCCCTGGCCAGAATATCCGGCCCCTATACTGGGTGATGCCGACTCAAGTCCTTAGCAGTTTTTGAGCTCTCGTCGGGGGGGGGGGGCGGATTATCCGGCCCCCTGGCCGGAATATCCGGCCCCATATCTGGTTGACGCCGAGCAAATGACTTAGCCATTTTTCGACCTCTCGCCGGAGGGGGCGGATTATCCGGCCCCTGGCCGGATTATCCGGCCTGGTAAAATCTGCACAACTTTAACACACACTTAAAATTCCTAATGTTGTTATCTAACACACAAAACCTGAGGAATATAAAGTTTGCACTTTCAATCTCCCCCTTTTTGGTGTTAGATAACAACACTAGGATTTGCAAGAGAGATCGAATATTTCAAACAACAAATATTTGAGCAAGATATAAAGCTCCCCCTAAATGTGTGCATCTACACAGTTAAGTTCAAAGGAGAACCACAAGAGTTTGTAGGAAGCGTACCTCTTCATAGATAATACAACCAATATGGAATTTCAAATATGATAATGACAAGAATCGGACAATAATTCCATAGCCATCTCACCCATAAACCATGAGCTCACAATAATATAAGTGAACAAACATAATGATCCACATGGCACATATAGAACATATAATATAGTCTCATACACACCAAGGTAGCAAATAAACCACACGAAGTTCAACCACACGAAGTTCCAAACTTAAGACAAGTAAAATAAGAAGAAACACAAGCGCCAAAGGAATGATAAATGCGCAAGCTTGTGTTTCCACCCATGCAAATCCCGTAAGACTCCTAATAGAACTACTTCTCCCCCTTTGGCATCAAGACACCAAAAAGGGAAAAGAGCGATGCTACACGCCCCGAGGAATCAATCCTCCCAATCACCGATGTCGTCGGAGTCCTTAGCATCATCATCTCTGCCATCACCATCATCTTCTTCAGCATCTTCATCACCTCCAGCATCTTCATCCTCAAAGTCCTCCTCAGCCTCTAGATGAGTCTCTCCTGTGGGAGCATCTAGAGCATCAAAGAGATGCTTCTGCATATCAACCCAGTTGAAGCGATCGGTGTTCCAAGCTTCATAGGGCGTAGGAGCAGTAGGAGTGGGATCGGCGGTCTGAGCACCACTGAGACGGTGAAGGATCAGCTGCTGAGTGTCCTGAATGCTCTTCCTCTCAACATAGGCCTGGTAGTTCTCACGGTGGATCTCAACCTTCATGCAGAGAACGTTCCTCTCAAACTAGCTGAGCTTCCTTACTTCCCTGGACATAGCAGATGCAGCAGCCCTCTGATCACGAGTAGAAGCACTCGACCTCGCATCAGCCATGAAGGTGCTAGGATATGCAACTGCTGGAGCAGTAGTCTTCTTCCTCTTGACATACATCTTCTTGACTAAGTGCTCCACACTATCATCATGGATATCATAACCTCCAAGTACATGCTTGATGAGGAGCATGATGTAGGGAGCATATGGCACGGTGTTCCTCTGAACGATAGCATCCTTGATCTCATAGAAGATGAAATTCATCACATCAAGAGTAAAATCCTCATTCGGGTCAGTCGAAGTGGCACACTCATGAGCAAGAGAGAGAAGGTCAACAAGCGAGGTCCGAATGGCATCATTGTTACCACCACTAGGAGCAATGTTCTCTCTAAAAATGCGGACAAGCTGATCATAAAGAGGATGTAGGCCATTGATGAAGCCCACAACACCTGTGGAGTCATAGAGGTCATAGAGCTTGTCCTTGTCAGGCTTGGTCCCCGGATTGTGAATACGGCGACCCACTGGAGTGTCCCCATTATACGCATACCCCAAGAGAGAGGCAAACGTAGAGAAGTCCGCAGTACACTCATGCTCTCCAGTCATCCACTTCATAGACTTCTGAGCATTGGGCAAGATCACAAGAGTAGCATAGAACTGCTTGATGAGGGCGGGGTTATAGTTGCACTGAATGCTAGCCAACCCAACAATCCCAATCTCTCCACCATAGAAACTGCTTCATCAAAATAGGTCTTGCTGCGAAGGTGATCGAAGTCAATAGGATGCATCGGTCGACACGGATTCTTGAAAGGCTCATAGACATCACGGTAAATGCCCCACTGCTCTTCATTCCAGAAACCACGGTCCTCAATATCTTCATCTCTTGGTGTGGCGTACCAATTGTTCCGCCGCACAAGAATATACTCGGCCTCTGGCATGCTCTTGTAGTTGATACGTGTCGCTTTGCATTTGCGACGACGGGCTTGAACCTTGGCAGCCTTTTCTTTCTCAGCTTTCCTAGCAGCTTCCCTCTGACGCTGACGGATTGCAACCTCATCAACTAGGACTCCGCGTTCATCTGGAACAAGCCGACGCTTGCGCTTCGGCATACTCGAACCACCTGTGAAAGAGATATGCAAGGAGAGCATGGGGATAAGCATATGCACACGAGTTACGGAAAGGATCAAAAATCATGTAGTATGAACAAACAAACTTCACCCAAAGAATCAAATTGACAGCAGCAATATAGAAAAAATGGAGCAGTGAAATCCCAGGCCGGATTATCCGGCCATGGGTGGCGGATAATCTGGCCCCCTCGAAATTTTCTTCTACAACTTGCTGCAGCAACCAATTTGATAGATCGGGGGAAGGAAGTCATACAACATGATTCATGAGAGTCAAGAACAACTAGTGGAGGACTAAACACCAAGCAAAAGACATAGGTAAATTCATACAAGGCCCTAGAGAGGGGAGATGAGCAATACCCGGATCCATTGTGAAAACGGCTTGGTGAAAGCCCTCCCAAGGTGGAGGAGATCAAATCCCGGCGAAATCCGGCCAAGGGGATGGCCGGAGCTCCGGCAGGGGCGACGAGAGGGCGGCGGCGGTGGCTGGGAACCCTAGGACGGGGTAGGGAAAGGAACAGCCCAAGGGCAGCCCGACCCCGCCCTTTATATACCCAGCCACTACCCGGCCGGATAATCCGGCCAGAGTGACCCGGATTATCCGGCCCCACCGGATATTCCGCCCAGGGGGCGGATATTCTGGCCTGGAAGGCCAGAAACTGATCCACTCGAAGTTTTCAAAAACATAAGTTATTTTGACAAAAAAAAGAACTCGTGTGCAAAGATTAGATGTCTTGAGATAGGATGGCTTAGGTGAGAGCGCAAACATGGAGTGGTTCTCAGCACTTGACATTGCAAGAGCAAATCAACGAAAAAACCAATGCAAGTGCCTTCCCATTTCTAATTAAGAAACAACACCAAGAGAGAACACTAAGATCTCAAATAAGATATGCAAGGAATCAACTCTTCAAAAAGAAGAGGTCGGTGGCCGAAGCCACCATGTTTGAGTGTTATGACATTGGACCGCGAAGATGTATCTTGGGTCCATAACCACTACTCGTCATTGAAGCTCATATATCACAAAATGATATAAAGAGAATGATATGATTACTATTGGCATTATGGGGGGAGGGATAGCCCAATTGATTAGGACCGCACTCCCCCTATCTCCATGCCCACACCTAAACCAAACAAGCATTGAAATATAGGTGTATTTGCAAGATGCTCAAGCCACACTCCTTGAATCAATGATATTTAGCTCATTCCTCAAATATCCAAATCTTGCTTCATCAAGAGGCTTCGTGAATATATCGGCAAATTGATCCTTGGTGCTAACATATGCAAGCTCAATATCACCACGGGCAACATGATCTCTAATGAAATGATTCTGGATCTCAATATGCTTGGTTCTTGAATGTTGCACCAGATTATAGGCGATCTTGATAGCACTCTCATTGTCACATAAAAGAGGCACTTTGTCACAATTGACACCGTATTCCTTTAAAGTTTGCCTCATCCATAACAATTGAGTGCATCCACTTGCGGCGGCAATGTATTCGGCTTCGGCGGTGGAGAGAGATATACAATTTTGCTTCTTAGAAGACCAACACACCAAAGACCTACCAAGAAATTGGCAAGCTCCGGAGGTTGATTTCCTATCATCCTTGTCACCGGCCCAATCCGAATCTGTGAACCCACAAAGAGAGAAATCCGAGCCTTTGGGATATCAAAGCCCATAAGTTGGGGTATGAACCAAATATCGAAAGATTCTCTTAACCGCCATAAGGTGGCTTTCTTTAGGAGCGGCTTGATACCTTGCACACACACCTACACTCAACACAATATCGGGTCTAGATGCACAAAGGTAAAGCAACGAACCGATCATAGAACGGTATACCTTTTGATCCACGTTTTTACCATTGGGATCTAGATCAAGATGACATTTAGTGGCCATTGGTGTGGCGGCCCCATTTAGTTCCTTCATCTTGAACCTCTTGAGCATGTCTTGGACATATTTGGCTTGATTAATGAAAGTCCCTTCTTTCAATTGCTTGATTTCAAAACCAAGAAAGAACTTCATTTCGCCCATCATAGACATCTCGAACCTATCGGTCATAAGCTTTGAGAATTCATCATTAAAAGCTTTGTTAGTAGAGCCAAAAATAATATCATCAACATATAGTTGGCATACGAAAAGCTCCCCATTGACCCTCTTAGTAAAAAAAGTGGGGTCGATTTGTCCAACTTCAAACCCACGGTCTAACAACAACTCCCTAAGGTGCTCGTACCACGCACGTGGGGCTTGTTTAAGGCCATAGAGTGCCTTATGGAGTTTGTAGACATGGTTCAGGAAGTTGAGATCCTCAAACCCCGGGGTTTGCTTAACATATACTTCCTCTTTCAATGGACCATTTAGAAAAGCACTTTTAACATCCATTTGTTACAACTTAAAATTATGATGAGTGGCATATGCAAGAAGGATATGAATGGACTCAAGGCGAGCCACGGGAGCATAAGTCTCTCCAAAGTCAATTCCTTCAACTTGGGAGAAACCTTGAGCCACCAATCTTGCCTTGTTCCTCACAACAATCCCATGCTCATCTTGCTTGTTCTTGAATATCCACTTTGTGCCAATCACATTCCGGCACTCCTTTGGCTTCTCCACTAACACCCAAACATTATTGCGCTTGAAGTTGTTGAGTTCTTCATGCATAGCATCCAACCAATCCGGATCTTCAAGAGCTTCAAATACTTTCTTGGGTTCAACCATGGAGATATAAGCATGATGAGTGCTAAATTGTGCCAATTGACGCCGGGTTGACACTTTGCTCCTTAAATCTCCAATAACCCTCTCAAGGGTATGACCTTTAAGTTCCAAGTCTCTTTCAACTCTTCTCTTGCGAGGAGCTTCGATCTCCTCATTTGACCTTGGAGGAATCACTTGATCATCTTGGTCCCCGTCTTGACCATCAACTTGACCTTGATCATCATTATCTTCATGAGTAGGTTGATCTTGGTCTTGTGAAGAATTGGGGGCGGTTGAGATAACCGGAGAGGATGGTGGTGCCCCTTCTTCTTCATGAAGGTCCTTGTCTTGTTCTTTGGTTGGTGCATTAGTTGCTTCCTTGGGAGAGGCTTGTTGAGCTTGTGAAGATGAAGGCTCCACTTGAGTAGAGCATAGTCCTTCTCGGTCCGCCACAAGGTGTCCCTCAATGGGGCGGAAAAATCCCACGCCCATTCTTCCTATGGCTTCTCGAGGTATTTCATCATCTACATCACAAGAAACAACATCTCGCCCCCCTTGGGAGCCATCATTCTCTTCGAATACCACACTACAAGATTCTTCAACACGTCCGGTGGACTTGTTGAATACTCTATAAGTGTGGGATTCGGCACCATAACCAACAAAAATACCTTCTATTGCTTTCGGATCAAATTTACCTAAACGAACTCCTTTTCTTTGAAAGAAACACTTACACCCGAAAACTCGGAAGTAGGAGATGTTGGGCTTGCTTCCGGTGAGTATTTCATATGGAGTCTTGTTTAGGCCTTTGCGTAGGAAGAGCCGGTTTGAAGAGTGACAAGCCGTAGAGATAGCTTCGGCCCAAAAGTTGTATGGAGACTTAAACTCCGCCAACATGGACCTAGCCATATCCATAAGAGTCCGGTTCTTCCTTTCGGCTACACCATTTTGTTGAGGGGTGTATGCAGCGGAATATTGATGACGTATCCCCTCATCACTGAGAAACCCATTTAAGGTGTAGTTCTTGAATTCCGAGCCATTGTCACTTCTAATTGCCAAAATAGTTTGCCCATGTTGACGTTCAACTTCCTTGGCAAAGTCGATGATGGTTTGTTGAGTCTCACTCTTATGCTTGAAGAAGTAGACCCAAGTATATCTTGAATAGTCATCAACAATCACCAAACAATATTTCTTCCCACCAAGACTTGCATGAGAGGGAGGACCAAAAAGATCCACATGAAGGAGCTCCAAGATCCTCTTGGAAGAAATGATAGTCTTGCTTGGGTGGGGAGAATCATGCATTTTTCCTAGAACGCAAGCCCTGCAAACACGATCTTTGGCAAAAGAAACATTCTCTTTTAGTCCGAGTATGTGGCCACCCTTGTGAAGGCTTTGCAAAGTTCTCATATTGACATGGGCTAGTCGGCGATGCCAGAGCCAACCCACATCGGCCTTTCCAAATAAACACATTGCACTTGTAGTGGTTTTCCCTGAGAAGTCCACCACATACAAGTTGTTTTCAATGTGCCCAACGAAAGCGACCTTTAGAGACTTGCTCCACAAGAGTACCACAATTTCATTATCAATGAAGACGGCAAAGCCCATCTTACCAAGTGCACGAACTAAAAGTAAATTGTAACCTAGGGTCTCAACAAGCATGACGTCCACAAGGGAAATATCCAGTGCGACCACCACCTTGCCAAGACCCAATACCTCGGATTGTGACATGTCTCCATAAGTGACGGTTATGTTGTTGTCATTAGGCCTCATCTCCGTCATAATCTCCTTGCTTCCGGTCATATGACTTGTGCATCCACTATCAAGCACCCATTTTGATCCACCGGAAGCATAGTCCTACAAGAGATTATTGCTTGGTTTTAGGTCCCCATTTCTCAATGGGTCCTCTTTTGTTAGCAACAAGGGTCTTTGGAACCCAAATAGACCAAGCAACATAACCATCATTTGGACCAACATATTTTGCATAAACATCACCATAATAATCACGAAATAAGACATAGTGAGGGTTAGCAATTCCCGCATGATCATCATGAGTGGCTTTGCCACCCACAATAGGATCCTTCTTTGCTTGTGCGGGCTTGGCCTTCTTTTTCTTGTTGTTCTTCTTCTTCTTCTTTGAGACAAAGCCAATCCCCGTTTTATCACCAAATGCCTTTTGCTTACTCAAAAGGTCATTCAAGTTTTTCTCACCTATGGGAATGGAGGACTTGGCAAGCTCATCTTTCAACCTAGCATTTTCTTCAATAACATTTGCATGATCACAAGTATATCATGACCAACACCAAATTCAACCTTTTCCTTTTTAAGCATTTTTACTTTAGCACGAGCATGGTCTCGCTCTTTAATGAGTTTGGAAACAACTTCATTATTAGATTCCTCAATGGAATCGAGCTTCTCTTCGAGAGTTGCTCGTTCCTCTTGCTCTTCTTCAAGAGACTCGGTTAGTGAGGCAATATCTTGAGCATATTCCTTTTCAAGCCTCATTTGTTCATCTAGTTTTTCAAGAGTTTTACCATATTGGCTCAATAGACGTTCAAAGTGAAGCTTATGAACGCCATCTACACTAGACACATAGTCATCAAAAGCAACAATTTCTTCCTTTACTCTAAGACTAGCAAGATCATTCAAGGGAGCATCATTTGTCTTAGAGGAGGAGAAAGGTGTGGGTGATACCTCGGAAGACTTGGCCATAAGGCACTTGACGTTCTTGACGAGAGAGTCCTCATTGGGGGATTCAAAGAGTGATGTGGGGGAAGTGGAGGTGGTTGCCATTGCGGCCATCTCAATAGTTGTGGTTTCTTCTTCATCACTCTCACTTGCGGAGTACTCTTCTTGAGTCAAGAACACAAACTTTGGTTGTTTCTTCTTTGGTCCACCCTTCTTCACAAATGGCTTCTTTGAAGGTGACTTGGTCTTGCTTTTGAGGATGAGCTTTCCACCATGGTCTTCTCTCTTCTCATAAGGGCACTCGGCAACAAAGTGGAATCTATCATTGCAATTGTATCATGTCCTCACCCTTTGACCATTGTTGTCATTCCTTTGATAGCCACTTGACTTGCTTCTTCTTTGATTGTCTTCTTTAGCCTTGTGTGGATCAACCCAAAAGGTTTTTCCATAGAAGTCCATGTGCTCATTGTACTCATGTCTTATGTCCTCGGGACACATCTCTAGTCTTGCTTCAATACTAGCTTGAAGAGGAACCTCTTTCTCAACCACACTTGCTTTTAATGCAATATTAGAGCTTCTTTGCATTCCTATGGCACGAGCACGAGCATCTTTCGCATTTTGTGCGGAAACCTTGTAGGCTTGAATCTCTTGCATCACTTGATTGGAGGTCATCTCATTGAAGTTGTGCTTTCCTTGAACACTCTTCACATCCGCGGGCTCATATGGGGTGAGAGCAAGAATGTACTTCATCTTGATCCACTCATCATCAATATGGTGAGCACCGAGGTTCTTGAAGGTGGTGGCAATTGCCTTGAGTCTTCTATACATCTCTTGATGATCCTCACCATCCATCATGAAGAATCCCTCCGCTTGATTTGAGAAAGCTATGTATCTTGTTTTCTTCATGCTCTCATTGCCAACAAAGACGTCGGAGAGTCCTTGCCAAGCTTCTTTGGCGGTGGAGAAGTGTTGGATGTGAGGCAAGTCCTTGGACCCAACGGCGACTTGAATCATGTGAAGAGCGGTAGCATTGAGTTGACTATCGACCGTCTCTCTTCTTGTCATGTTGTGAGGATCCACGGCCTTGAATCCTTCCTCAACGATCCTCCAAAGCTCGATGCAAGAACTGCGCATATGAGAGATCATTTGATATTGCCATTGACCAAAGTTTAATGCATCAAGCTTAGGTGGATCTCCTCTATTGTTAATATGAGGATGAGGAACCGGCGGGTCGGGTGAATACCAATGAGGGAATTCACCTTTCCCGTCGCCCTTGGTGGAAGACTTAGCATCGCCATTTTTGTCGGCACCCTCCACATCTACCACTACATTCTCCACTTGTGGAGTAGCGGGTTTTTCCGGAGGTGGAGAAGCATTAGCAGTTTTAGCTTGCATGAGTTGCGCTATCATTTCACGCAACTCGCTTATTTGAGATGTCATGGAAGTCATGGATGATTCCAAAGATTTGAACTCACCCATGGAAACTTGACCCGAGCCCTCACTCGGAGAGGTGTCCATACTCTTAGGCGGTTAAGCCCGAATAAAGAGCTGAGGCTCTGATACCAATTGAACGGATCGTATGGGCACCTAGAGGGGGGGGGTGAATAGGTGCTACTCAAATTTTAATTCTTTTTCAATTTAGGCTTGACACAAAAGGTAAATTCTCTAGATATGCAACTAAGGTGAATTTACCTATATGACAACTAGCAAGGTAGGCAAGATACAAGTAGGAAAGGCAATAAAGGATAGAGGTAACCGAGAGTGGAGCACACGGAGACACGGATGTAATTCCCATAGTTCCTTCCTTTTTAGGGGAAGCACGTCTATGTTGGAGGGGTGTGGTTGCCACAAAGGCCTAACCAACGCCACAAAGGCTCACCCTATTCTCCGGTGCAAGCTTCCGCCACAAAGGCCTAGCTCACTTTCCACTAAGGGATTCCTCAAGGCGGAATCGGCCTTTACAAAACTTGGGGCACAACTCCACAACTGAATTGGAGGCTCCCAAGCACCACAAAGCAAACAATCAACAAGTATCAAGATATCAATCACACAAATCAAGGTCAAGGGACACAAGGGAACCCAAGACCCAAGGGGCCCTCAAGCAAATGAGAGGGGAAATCAAATCGCTTCGGTGAGGATGTAGATCAAGGCCTTCTCCTTCGATTCTCCAAAGATCAAGAACTTTGGTGGGTTGAGGGAGGAGATCTTGCGAATTTGGTGGCTCCAAATGGGGTGTTCTTCTTGCACAGCTCGAGCAGCTTGAGGTGGAAGAAGGGGAGGGGTATTTATAGCCCCTCCCGAAATGTAGCCGTTGCTGACTTGGAGGGGCGGATTATCCGGCCAAAGTATGGCCGGAATATCCGGCCGGCCGGATTATCCGGCCCCCTGACCGGATTATCCGCCCCCTATATCTGGTTGATGCCGACTCTGGTCCTTAGCAGAATTCTGAAGTCGTCGAAGGGGGGCGGATTATCCGGCCCCTATACTGGGTGACGCCGACTCAAGTCCTTAGCAGTTTTTGAGCTCTCGTCGGGGGGGGGGGGCAGATTATCCGGCCCCCTGGCCGGAATATCCGGCCCCATATCTGGTTGACGCCGAGCAAATGACTTAGCCATTTTTCGACCTCTCGCCGGAGGGGGCGGATTATCCGGCCCCTGGCCGGATTATCCGGCCTGGTAAAATCTGCACAACTTTAACACACACTTAAAATTCCTAATGTTGTTATCTAACACACAAAACCTGAGGAATACAAAGTTTGCACTTTCAAAAATGGAGGATGTTCTCAGCCTTCCATCAATTCCAACAACTCTAAGAGAAATGGAGAAGTAACAGGTATGCAAAATCTGAATTCTCTCTGAATTTGAATATATACGATGAATACTCTCTGAATATGCACATATAATGCTGGATTCTATTATGTTGCTCTTGCTCTCTGGTGAATTGCAGATTATCATGTTCCAGGACAGCATCATCCTCTTGCTCTAATATGTCCTGAACTTAGTTATGATCATCAACCTTTCTGTCAACTGTAGCATTACAAATGTGATTATCTGCGACATCTTTTTGCCAAGTATCCTCGTCTGCTTCTCCTTCTTGACAAGTAGACTGTTCTGCTTCCGGTTGTGTTTCTTGTCCTGTTCTATGACTTGTATGAATATCTACCAGTGGTTGTGGTTCTTGAGTAGTTCCATGATTTCTGTGAAATATTACTGGACACCAATTCCTTGAAAATTTCTCTCATTTCTCTGATGTGATCCAGTAGATATTATGTTGCCAAGTAGATGGTCAGTCTGACTGCTGGCTCGTGTGCCCTTCCATGCTTGAGCAAATCACTTCTCAAACATTGCACAAAATTTGTGTGATCAGCATATAGGTTCAGTACTGTCAACTATCAGTCGATGTCAACTATGTGTGTATCATTAACTAATTTACTATTTTCTGATGCTGGAGTACTTAGATCATGTCAATTTAGCAAATCCACCAACTGAACATCAATGCTTTGCACGAAAACTAACACATAAAAATCAACAAAAATGGTGCATTTTCTGAATCTTGCAAATCCACCAACTGAACATCAATGCTTTGCACTTTCTGAATCTTGCAAGATCATGTCAATTTAGCAAATCCACCAACTGAACATCAATGCTTTGCACGAAAACTAACACATAAAAATCAACAAAAATGGTGCATTTTCTGAATCTTGCAAAGACCAGAGGGAACATGACAGCTTCCAGAGAAGGCTAGAGGGGGAATTGGCAGTACCTAGCTTTTATGTAACAGCAAAATACAGATAATCATAACACAACAAAATATGTCAATTTAGCAAATCCAAACAACAGAAGATTCTTCCATTGCTTGGTCATACAGATAAACATAACACAACAAAATATGTCTGTTACAAGCAGATAATCAATCACAGAGGCATTACACATCATCATACTAGTGTTCGTTAACTTAAGTTTAAAAGTAGAACGCTTCAAGGTAACTAGTTGATGACTGGCGTGTAGTTGATGATGATGATGATGATTATAACCAGTCAGTTGGGAACCCCAAGCGGAAGGTGTGATGAGCACAGCAGCAAGTTTTTCCCTCAGTTAGAAACCAAGGTTTATCGATCAGGAGAAGAAAAAGGCAATACGACTGAAGGTGATGCTTGCAAGCTTCGCAATAGCTCCGGACAATTTATATGGCGTCTCGTCCAAGCTTTCCTTTGCGAGCAGCAACGTGGAACCTGCACACAACATAACCAAGTACTTTGTTCCCAACTTACGATGAGGTTGTCAATCTCACCGGTTTGCTTGAAACAAAGGGTATGAGCGTATCGAGTGGAAAATAGTAGAAGTATGCGAGTAAAGTAAATAGTGCGAGTAAAGTAAACAGGTGATAGCAATATGATGGAAATAGGACCGGGATCCACAGTTCACTAGTGGTGTCTCTCCATAAGATAAATAACACATGCTGGGTAAACAAATTATAGTTGGGCAATTGATAGAATAAAGATAACGTGATATGTCAAGAAGATCACTATGCGATTTACTCTGGGCATTACAACAAAATACATAGACCGCCATCCAACTGCATCTATGACTAATAATCCACTCCCGGGGATATCATCCGAACACTCCATGAGTATTAAGTTGCGAACAACAGATAATTGCATTAAGCAAAGTGTGTAATGTAAACAAAGCATATGCCCTCGAGCATATGAATGTTGTTTTCTCCCTAGTGGCAATAGCACATCTACAACCTTAGAGGTTTCTATCACTCCCCCAGATTAAATAGAGGCATGAACCCACTATCGAGCATAAATACCCCCTCTTGGAGTTACTAGCAACTACTCGGCCAAGATAGCTACTAACAATGGAGAGCATGCAAGATCATAAACAACATAGAGATAACATAAGATATATTTCAGTATAGCAACTCAATCTTAACACCAATATTCATTGGATCCCAACAAACACAACATGTAGAATTACATAACGGTGATCTCAATCATGTAGGGCAGCTCATGAGATCTAAACATGAAGCACATGGTGGAGAAGACAACCATCTAGCTACTGCTATGGACCCATAGTCCAAGGTAGACTACTCACTCATCGCTCCGGAGGCAAGCATGGCGATGAAGAAGACCTCCAGTGGCAATTCCCCTCTCCGGCAGGGTGCCGGGAAGAGCTTCTAGACCCTCCCGATCTCGGGTCGATGACGGTGGCGGATCGCGATGTGTTTCTGGAAAATTGATCGGGTACTTAGGTTTTTCCCATCGGGGGGTCTTTATAGGCGAAGGGGCATCGTCAGGAGTGGGCCGAGGCGACCTCACACATAGGGGGTGCGGCCAGGGGCTGGGCCGCGCCGCCCTGGTGTGTGGGGCCCTCATGGCCCCACTTCGTCTCCTCTTCGGTTCTCTGGAAGCTTTGGTGGATTTCTGGATGTTTGGATTTTGTTTCATCCAATTCTGAGAATATTTCCTGTGTAACTTTTCTGAAACACAAAAACAGCAGAAAACAGGGAACTGGCACTGTGGCGACTTGTTAATAGGTTAGTTCCGGAAAATGCATAAAAGTGTCACGAAGTATAACGAAACATTAGGCAAATGGTGTAAAAACAAGGATGGAGCATCAAAAATTATAGATACGTTGGAGACGTATCAAGCATCCCCAAGCTTAACTCCTGCTCGTCCTCCAGTTGGTAAGTGATAATAAAAGAAATAATTTTTGAGGTGACATGCACCTACACAATCTTGATCATATATGTAAGCGTTGTGAGCTGGGATCAAAAGAACTTAAAACATGGGCATGAAAGATATAATCTTGACAATAAAAACTTAGCAACCATGTTATAACATGAAAATGAACACAAACAAAAGATCATGAAAATGAAACAATGAAAGTCAAACGTGTGTTCAAATCATAAGGAAAAACATACAAATGGTTTTCAGCTTGTCCTTCATGGAGAGCAAAACATAAATGCATAGGACACCTTCAAGTTTAAGAGGGCGACTAGATACAAATAATTTGAGAACAAGTGAAACCAACAATATGAATCAATCAATGAAAACTTTGGGACAATGCACATTATACTAAGAATGACAACTATGCTCTCTTAATGGTGCATAAAGATAGAAGGTGGTGACTCAACATAAAAGTAAAAGAAAGGCCCTTCGCGGAGGGAAGCAGTGTTTGCAAGTTTTATAGACCTTCAAAAATTATGGTACTTACCGGCTTTGAGCTCTCATTGCCCCCATCATAAGCATCTTGAATGGTTAAAGTTAATGCGAGAACAATTATGATGCATATGCTTGACAAATCATAAGTCGAAAACCTCGTGTCCCGTGAATACGAGTACCCAAACCTCATGCTACTTTACTTAGAGTCCCAAGCAAGGCTCTTGTTATTGTAAGTATATATGTATCATCGAGAACCGCCAACGGGTACCTCCGTGCCCGATGACATGGAACAAGCCCACATCAAAATGACAGGACAAGCAGACAATGAACACCTCGACATCTCTTTTATTTGCCATTTGTTTAGCTTTTTATTTTGAGATGCATCGTCGAATGTCCACTATGGGTATGCTGCAAATTTCCACCATGAATTATGCATGGCTTAGATTTGTAGCCCAGGCGTTTCCCTAACACATATGCAAACTCCATGATCCTCGCAAGATTCCCAATTCATTTCACACCGCGGGCATCCATAAACAAAAGATCACGATATCAACTCAAATAAGAAGTGCAATGTTGAAAGCTTGCCCCATGACAGCATGGTTGGGCTAGTCTCCAACTTACAACTTGCAAGCATAACAACTCAACATAAGAGACCACAATGTCAAATTTTTAAGAACATGGAAAAGTAAAGTGTGCCTTCCGGTTCGTGAGAGCTTTTCTAACCAATTTTCGCATAACACTGGTAAGAGTTTAATTTGAAGAGAAAATAAAAGCAAGTCAAATTTACTTGGAATAGCAAATTGCTAATAGGTATGTATGGTGGACACTTTGGAAAACTTGGTTTTTAGGAGTTGGATGCACGAGTAGAGCTCATACTCAGTACAAGGCGAGGGCTAGCAAAAGACTGGGAGCGACCAACTAAGAGAGCAATAATGGCCATAATTATGCAAAGCGACAAAGCGACATTAAAAGAAGCATAAGATGGCATCAAAAGTCAAAAACTAAATGATCATAGAGGCTATTGGCGACTTTGTATGAGTCTAACATGTATGAGCATGCGCCAAGTCAACCCAAATAAAGCGTCAAGGAGAAAACCAAAATAATGCTTCCAAATAATTAAAACAACGCATGATTTTTTCAAAGGCTCATTAAGCAATCTCAGTTATTTGAGACAAGTCATGCTACAGCAAAACCACTAAGCATACTATCAAAAAGACATCAAGCATGACATCAAAAAACCTAGCCGCAGTCTACACAAGCTCCTTCTTGTACCACTTTTTTGCATGAAGCTTTTTCTCTTTTCCAACACCATTCAAACTTTTTTAATCCAACTCTTTTGAGGAAAACCAACATGGTCCAGAGGCAAAAATACACCTTGATAAATAAATATAAGAAGATCTGAACGCAAATCAAGGCGAAAACGAAAACCAAAAGCAGTAGCAGAAAAAGGAGAACACTCGTTGAAACGATAAGAATGAAAAACGGAGTGTTCTTGGCAAATGAAAAGCAAGGCAACTTCTCCAAAAGAATTCGTTGGGGTCCAACCATTTATTGCAGCAAACAAAACAAAACTAATAATGTAAACTAAGACAACTGACGCTCCAAGAAAAACACATAGTGCATGAAGCAAGAAAAATATAGTGTCTTGAAAGGTGACCTGATTTTTGCCGATGAAGAAGGGGTGCCTCGGTGACATCCCCAAGCTTTGACGCTTGTAATTCTTGGATATTTCTTGGGGTGATGCATGGGCATCCCCAAGCTTGAGATTTTTTCCATTCTTCAACTCATCTCATCATTCTCCAATCCCTACACTTGAAAACTTCCTTCATACAAAACTAAACACAAATCTATTAGCAACATTAGTGTGAGCATAACATATAATCAACCTCTTTTTGCTTCAGGTTTCAACCCAAAACCACCACATATAAAGTATATACTACTGTAGCAACTTCCCCAAAAGTTCTGTGATCAAAAGAACTCGAAAAGAAAGCGATAAAGCGGCAAAAACGAATAGTGGCAGAAATCTGTCAAAACAGAACAGCTGATAAAGGCAGATTTTTTAAGGGCTTTTCTGTTGCTCAAATCAAAAAGTGTTCAACTAACGAAAGTTTGGATATAACCTGGGGCATATGCACAAGAAATTTCAGGTCCAAAAGATATACAGAGAATTTTCACAAATCTTTACGGTGCAGCACCAAAAACTGTTTCAGGACAGCAACATCCCCAAATCTTACCTCGCTCAAATTAGAGGCTTCTCTTGGCACAACAATGAAAATAAAAATGATAAGGAGAGGTCATTACAGTAGTAATAACTTCCAAGACTCAAATAAAAGAAAAAGAACTGAATGTAAAAACATTGGGTTATCTCCCAATAGTGCTTTTCTTTAACGCCTTTGAGCTAGGCTCAGTAATTTGAGAAGATGCTCACATAAGAAATATGAATTAAAGCAAAAGAGAGCATCAAGGAGAAAATATAAAACACATTTAAGTCTAACCCACTTCCTATGCATATGAATCTTGTAAGAAAATAAATCAAAGAAGCACATAGTAACAAGTATGGGTAGATAAAACAAGAGTAACTTCAGAATTTTCAATATAAAGAGAGGTGTTTTAGTAACATGAGAATTCCAATAACCATATTTTCCTCTCTCATAATAATTTTCAGTAACATTATGAACAAACTCAACAATATAAATATCACTCTCACCATCCTTTGTTAAGCATGGAGGGCGATCAAACAAGGTATTAGTTAGAGAGTTACTCTTATTGGGAGGTAGACATGGGTAGCTCCATTCTTCCTCCTCTTTTTCATCCAATGAGCTTCCAGTTTCAGCAATTTCTTCTTCCATAGGCTCCTTCAAGGCATTAGTCTCTTCCGTTTAAGAGCACCTATTAAGATATTTAAGAATATAGACAGTTTCTTCCTTGTAATTATCAAAGCAAAATGTAAGTATATCATAAACCTCATATTTATAAAGTGCATCATTAGTATTTTCAAGCAAATAAGCAAGTTCAAATGCACCCTTCCAAGCAATAAATTCTTCAATTTGTTCCACATCATAAAATTCATAATTTCCATTAATATAAGAAGATATGGTAACATCATTATTATACTCACATTAAAAAGGGAGGTGTTTATACCTCCTACAGCAACAAGATCTATCAAAGCAATAGGTAACATTATAAGTAGAGCACACGTTTCTAGCAATGATATACAATCTATTGATTTGTTCCCATAAGTGTTTCCCTTTTTGTGACAAGCAGTGTTCCTCATAATAATTTTGCTGCTCTTCCATGAACCCACCTTGCCAAAAAAAAAATAGTTTCAAAGAAACCAACCATTGATAGAAAGCATGATAAAGCAAGACAATAACAGACCAACAAAAGTAACAACTACAAAGGATTTTAATTTTTTGGGGTTTTTGATAAAACGATGCAAGTAAAATAAATAACGTAAAGCAAATCTTAAAACAAAGTAAAGGATGTGCATGCGAAAAACTCCCCTTGCAGAAGTCTTCTTTTTCTTCCCCGGCAACGGCGCCAGAAAAGACTTGATGGCTGGCGTGTAGTTGATGATGATGATTATAACCAGTCAGTTGGGAACCCCAAGCGGAAGGTGTGATGAGCACAGCAGCAAGTTTTTCCCTCAGTTAGAAACCAAGGTTTATCGATCAGGAGAAGAAAAAGCCAATACGACTGAAGGTGATGCTTGCAAGCTTCGCGACAGCTCCGGACAATTTATATGGCGCCTCGTCCAAGCTTTGCTCTGTGAGCAGCAATGTGGAACCTGCACACAACACAACCAAGTACTTTGTTCCCAACTTACGATGAGGTTGTCAATCTCACCGGTTTGCTTGAAACAAAGGGTATGAGCGTATCGAGTGGAAAACAGTAGAAGTATGCGAGTAAAGTAAATAGTGCGAGTAAAGTAAACAGGTGATAGCAATATGATGGAAATAGGACCGGGATCCACAGTTCACTAGTGGTGTATCTCCATAAGATAAATAACACATGCTGGGTAAACAAATTACAGTTGGGCAATTGATAGAATAAAGATAACGCGATATGTCAAGAAGATCACTCTGCGATTTACTCTGGGCATTACAACAAAATACATAGACCGCCATCCAACTGCATCTATGACTAATAATCCACTCCCGGGGATATCATCCGAACACCCCATGAGTATTAAGTTGCGAACAACAGATAATTGCATTAAGCAAAGTGTGTAATGTAAACAAAGCATATGCCCTCGAGCATAAGAATGTTGTTTTCTCCCTAGTGGCAATAGCACATCTACAACCTTAGAGGTTTTTGTCACTCCCCCAGATTAAATAGAGGCATGAACCCACTATCGAGCATAAATACCCCCTCTTGGAGTTACTAGCAACTACTCGGCCAAGATAGCTACTAACAACGGAGAGCATGCAAGATCATAAACAACATAGAGATAACATAAGATATATTTCAGTATAGCAACTCAATCATAACACTAATATTCATCGGATCCCAACAAACACAACATGTAGAATTACATAACGGTGATCTCAATCATGTAGGGCAGCTCATGAGATCTAAACATGAAGCACATGGTGGAGAAGACAACCATCTAGCTACTGCTATGGACCCATAGTCCAAGGTAGACTACTCACTCATCGCCCCGGAGGCAAGCATGGCGATGAAGAAGACCTCCGGTGGCGATTCCCCTCTCCGGCAGGGTGCCGGGAAGAGCTTCTGGACCCTCCCGATCTCGGGTCGATGACGGCGGCGGATCGCGATGTGTTTCTGGAAAATTGATCGGGTACTTAGGTTTTTCCCATCAGGGGGTCTTTATAGGCGAAGGGGCATCATCAGGAGTGGGCTGAGGCGACCTCACACATAGGGGGCACGGCCAGGGGTTGGGCCGCGCCGCCCTGGTGTGTGGGGCCCTCGTGGCCCCACTCTGTCTCCTCTTCAGTTCTCTGGAAGCTTCGGTGGATTTCTGGATGTTTGGCTTTTGTTTCGTCCAATTCCAAGAATATTTTCTGTGTAACTTTTCTGAAACACAAAAACAGCAGAAAACAGGGAACTGGCACTTGATACTCCAAGTTGATGTGGAAGATCAGAGGTCCTTGTGCGTGGTGAATGACCAGCCCGTTGGGAACCCCAAGAGGAAGGTATGATGAGTATAGCAGCTTGTTTTCCCTCAGTTAAGAAACCAAGGTTTATCGTTCAGGAGAAAAGCAGACAATGACGACTGAAGGTGATGCTTGCTAGTTTGCGACAGCTTCGGACAATTTATATATGGCGCCTCGTCCAAGCTTTGCTTGCTAGCTGCAACGCGGAACCTACACACAAACAACCAAGTACTTTGTTCCCAACTTGTGATGAGGTTGTCAATCTCACCGGTTTGCTTGAAACAAAGGTTATGAGCGTTTCGAGTGGAAAACAGTAGAGTATGCGAATAAAGTAAACAGTGCGAGTAAAGTAAACAGGTAATAGCAATATGATGGAAATAGGACCGGGATCCACAGTTCACTAGTGGTGTCTCTCCATAAGATAAATAACACATGCTGGGTAAACAAATTACAGTTGGGCAATTGATAGAATAGAGATAAACATGATATGTCAAGAAGATCACTATGAGATTTAGTTTGGGCATTACAACAAAATACATAGACCGCCATCCAACTGCATCTATGACTAATAATCCACTTGTGGTGAATCAATCCGAGAACTCCACAAGTATTAAGTTGCGAACAACAGATAATTGCATTAAGCAAAGTGTGTAATGTAAACAAAGCATATGCCCTTGAGCATATGAATGTTGTTTTCTCCCTAGTAGCAATGGCACATCTACAACCTTAGAGGTTTCTGTCACTCCCCCAGGTTAAATAGAGGCATGAACCCACTATCGAGCATAAATACCCATCTTGGAGTCACTAGCAACTACTCGGCCAAGATAGCTACTAACAACGGAGAGCATGCAAGATCATAAACAACATAGAGATAACAAAAGATAATATTCAGTACAGCAACTTAATCATAAACACCAATATTCATCGGATCCCAACAAACCAAACATGTAGAATTGCATAACGGTGATCTCAATCATGTAGGGCAGGTCATGAGATCTAAACATGAAGCACGTAGTGGAGAAGACAACCATCTAGCTACTACTATGGACCCATAGTCCAAGGTAGACTACTCACTCATTGCTCCGAAGGCAAGCATGGCGATGAAGAAGACCTCCGGTGGTGATTCCCCTCTCCGGCAGGGTGCCGGGAAGAGCTTCTGGACCCTCCCGATCTTCGGGTCGATGGCGGCGGCGGATCGCGATGTGTTCTGGAAAATTGATCGGGTACTTAGGTTTTTTCCGTCGGGGGGTCTTTATAGGCGAAGGGGCGATGTCAAAGGAGGGCCCAGGTGGCCTCACACCATGGTGGCGCGGGCCAGGGGCTGGCCGCGCCACCTATGCGTGTGGGCCCCTGGTGGCCCCTCTCCTTCTCTCCTTCGGATCTCTGGAAGCTTCCGGGTAAAATAAGACTTCAGGAACTTGTTTCGTCCAATTCCGAGAATATTTCCTGTGTATCACTTCTGAAACACAAAAAAAGCATAAAACAGGGAACTAGCACTGTGGCGACTTGTTAATAGGTTAGTTCCGGAAAATGCATAAAAGTGCCACGAAGTGTAACGAAACAATAGGCAAATGGTGCAAAAACAAGCATGGAGCATCAAAAATTATAGATACGTTGGAGACGTATCAGCACTGTGGCGACTTGTTAATAGGTTAGTTCCGGAAAATGTATAAAAGTGCCACGAAGTGTAACGAAACATTAGGCAAATGGTGTAAAAACAAGCATGGAGCATCAAATATTATAGATACGTTGGAGACGTATCACTAGTCTTCTGGCTATTCCCAATGATGAGTTGGGGGAGCCCTAGGCATTGTTGGGAAGATCCACATTGGCGCCTCCCACTCATTGTAATAAGTGGGTCCGTATATCAGTTGTGATCCTATTGTCGGAGCTCCTCCATTGATGTGTATATGGCTCCAATCTGGCACTGGCCTCTGGGTGTAGGGACGGGCTCGATGGTATGCAAAAAACACACAGTCTTCTTGTAACAAGGACATGCCTTGTCCGGCAGATGGACCAGCTTTTGCAACATCATAACAGGGTTCTCGGTGGAAGATTGGGTTGTTGATTCCAAGAAATACTGAAAGCCCGTGTAGATGCTCCTGCCTGATCCACACTGGACCATCAACATGATCTTCTACTTTCGGGTGAAGATTAAAGGGATGCCTTGCGAAAACGTGGCACCGTAGACTAGGATAAGTGCTCAACCGTATCCCATCTTCAAACTGTGCAGGAGCATTGCTGTGTCTATCACCATCTATCTGAATCCAAAGTAGATCGAAATTGCCATAATGGTAGGTATTGGATGCCAAGAACCAGGTAGTTTGTGAATTAACCACTACAACTTCTTCAACGTCTTCATCCGGATCGGCAGGAAATGCATCTCTTTCAGCCGCATCGCCAGCAACTACAGCGGCTTGAGCCGCATCGCCAGCAATTGCAGCGGCTTGAGCCACATCACCAGCAACTACAACGCCTTCAGCCGCATCCCCTGCAACTGGATCCTCGATGTTCGGGGCAAGTATTAGATGCGGGCCTTCATCTGTGCATGTGTACGGAAAAAGATAAGCCACAATACAACAATGCAGTAAGCAGGTAGAACTACCTGTAAATTCAGATAGGAAGAGGGCATAACTCACCCCAAGTATGTGGTTCCCAAACGAGAACATCTCCTCGTGGTTCTGTAACCGCGTACATGCGGAACAAATCTGTCCGATCACCGAATCGATGAATTGCACATGCGTCGACATACCTGCGAGGTGCAAGGTGGTAATTTTTGAGGATGACCCATTTGTTGTCTTGGTGACTGTCTACATAGGCGATCAGTTTGTCAAAGATCATGATTGCTTCATAATGCCACTGATCACTGCATTTTTGCTTGTAAGGGGTCTTGGTAATCTGTATCTTCAGAAGCTGTAACTCACACTGCTTGTACGAAAACATGCATGCTCGAAACGTGGGGAAAACTCCAATATGAGCCAGTAATGGGAGAGGCAGAGTCACTTCTATGTACATGTGGTGGATCTTCAGGATGCTATTATTCATGAGTAATGTCATCGAGTCACCGTGACTTCCTACCCAATGCCCTCTTCCATTGGAGTCATTGCAATGCACGTGTGCTTTAAGCGTCTTCTTGTTTAACGGCATAAAGAGGGCGCCAATGCCCTGCAATTGAATTTGTTTGGAAACTTTGTAAAAATTAAGGTATTCCACAGAAGGAAAAGTTTGCTTGAATAGATGGAAAACTATATAGGTAAACCGTTACAAAAAGAGCGATCGTGGGCAGAGTAACAGTTGTACAGTATTATTCCATTTTTTGGTATTTAAAAAGTCATTGCATGGTATTCGATAGAATGCTCACTGGATTGCAAGAACATTGTTTGGTAAAAAAATGCCAAAAAATGTTGTGCCTACTAGATGTTCGACAGAAGGATAACTATGCTTGAATATATCATAAACACATACAAGATGGAAAACTAAGTCCGTAAATCGAAACCCTAAAAGGCGTCATGGGCGGAGTAACTTCATTTTTCAGAAATATTGTATCTAAAAATTCGATGCATGCAAGGTGTTCGACAGAGAGATCGGTGGATTGCAAGAACATAAACATACAGGAGATCAATATATATATATATAACAGAATACTGAATCTAGTTACTCTTACTTGTGCATAGCTATCATATGGCCACGAGGATTCGTCGGTGTGGGGCAGGCCCGGCGCATCAAGCGGTAGATTCGGGGTCCCTCAAATGGCACGACGCATGCCAACCATGCCGATAGCAAGGCGAGCAGCGTTTAAGATATCGACCCGCTCGACTATGTTCTCAACCGATGAGTAGTGGAGATTACCCCACCCCATGGATTCGTAGTAACGATCAGCAATGGGCTCTTTTGGAGTTGAACGCTGACGCTTCCCCCCTGGGGGTTCGTCCCACCCAGACCCAGACATGACCTATGCCGGAAAATGCGAGCGGCAGCAATGTGATGGAAAGAGAAGCGGCGATGTGATGGAATGGAAATGAGATGGCGCAGCGGTGTTGTGGAGAAGATGGGGAATGAGGCGATGAACTGCCTAGCGCAGGGTAATAAGTGGAAGTTGGCGTTGGGAAGGGGAGGGGGGCGGCGGCGGTTCACTGTACAAGGAGTGGAAATAATATTTTATCTCCGTCGTGGGCCCTCATTGCAGTAGGCTTCCTGCCCGCCAGTGCAACCCCGTACAAGGCATGCGCACGTAGTTCAAAAATTAGTTTGACGTCCATCTTTCTCCAACAAATTATGCCATGAAATTTGTATTTTAAAGTTTCAAAAAATTTTGAAACAAAATTCTTGTGATAGGCATTGTTGAATGCTATAAACCGGTACAAATCTCAATATGAAATACTTTATATTCTATTCTACACAAAAAAGACAAAAATCTGACATATTATATAGTGAATAGTACATGATTGAACACTATATAATTTTATTATATTTTACCATTTTTGTGTAGCATAGAATATAAAGAATTTCATATTGAAATTAGTACCAGTTTGTAGCATTCAACATTGCCTATCACAAAAAAAAGACAAATTCCTAAGAAAAAGATGTACTTTCTTACTACTATTTTAATACTATTTACATTCACAAATTTATCTTCTTATATCTTCCAAAATATAATATATTTTTCTATGTATTTAACGCCAATTTTTTTGAATACATAGAATTTTGAGAATTTGAACTTTTAAATTTTAAATTTTTTTAAAGTGTATGGAGCATCGGTGCCCATTTGCACGAAATCCCTTGTCGAATCCAATGATACAGCTTTTATGAACTTTTCAAAATTTTGAAAGTGTTGGGAGTATATTATTTTACAAGGTGCACACGACGGGCACGTGCGGATTCTCTGACTTGCGAAGCGTGACTTGAGAGTCATTGACAGATGGGTCCCCCATGTGATAGGGCCTGCGTGCAGTGAGGGCAAGTCAGAGACAAGTTAGAGTGGGCAAGTCAGGGCCTCGCTCTGGATATCAACGACACTCATGTGGCATGACTGGGCATCTCTGGCAGAGCGCGCACAGAGCGCGCTCTAGACATCAACGGAAGGCATGGCCGCGCTCTGGGCATCTCTGGCCCCTTATACAGATACACTTCAGTACATAGGGAAAACACACTTACTAAATCATATATAAGGATGGTCCTCGAACACTTACATATATAGGTGGAACGAACAGTACATGAATCTAGTATGGAGGGGAAGGAAGCAGGCATCTTCTCATGATACTAATTCTACAATACACGTCGTAGCATACATATGCATCCTTTGCTGCGTAGTGGATCTGCTCCAGCTGAAGTTCCCAAAGATGCCAGGTGTTGTGCAGTTTCTTCTCGTGGAACTCCTCCTAGTAGTCTTTGAAGGTGCGGTCGATGATTAGAGATGCCATCTTGGCCGCACTGGTCCAGGATTGGCCCGGGACATTGAAGTGATCTTGTAAGTCCATGTGGTTTGGTATGCGGGCGCCCAGGGCTTCAAGCTTGCTGGTGTCTTGGCGCTTGTCCACAGATGCGAAGGAAATGTCAGGGCGGTTGAGGAACTGTATGAGCTGAGGACACTTCCTTGTTGCCATGGATTCATGCCAGAGTAGGCAATGATCGCGCATGCACAGTTGCAGGAGGGCGGCGCGGGCAGGCTTGGTGATGGTGTACTCGAGGTCGAGGCCGACGATCGGCTGTTGGTCCCGCTCGCCGAGCCAACGCTCAAACATGGCGATGAACTTGGCCGCCTCTCTCAGGTCGGTTGTGTGCATCACCGTGAGGACGGTGTCACCATGAGCAGGGACCTTGTGGTAGTTGGTGAAGACATTGCCGTAGATCTCCATGACGGCCGCGGCGCAAGGAGTGGGAGTGGAGGGGGTTATCTCTGGAGAAGAGGAAGTTGGGGATCCAATTGTTTTCCAGGCCGCGAGATCGTGGGATAAATAGTGCGCGACGGGTCGCTGGCAGGCCGCGTAAGTAAATGCAGTCTAGCACTTTGGAAGTTGAACCCCCCACGCGAGCCCCCGTCGCTTCGTTTATGAGAGAAGAGGAAGTTGGGGATCCAATTGTTTTGCAGGCACGCCGCAGTAAATGCCAGTCTAGCGCTTTGGAAATTGAACTAGTCGCTTCGTTTCGTTTCTGAGAGAGCGCTAGACCGACGTGTCACCGTGGGCCCCGGTACTCTGGCCCACTTGTAAGTGAGAGGTTGCTATCGTGGGTAAGGATGTACGTACGTTTACTGCCAGGCAGCAATTAAAGAGTCTTGTTGTTGGGCCCCCTCGTTGCTTGACTACAGGCAGCAGAGCGATAGTCTAAAAAAAGAGATAGCGTGCAAGGGGGAATAAATCCGCTCTCGTCTGACACGCGGAAGGAATAGAGAACAAAATCTTACCATTGAAATGCTTCTCATTGAGGTCACCTGCTCCATGAGCCAAACGAGTGAGACAAACTAGTCCAGGTTTAGCATCCGAAGCGTGTGGGGACCCACTTGTCTGGGTAAGGTTTGGTCCGATGTGTCTCTGGGGCCCCACTTGTCAATAGTGTTCCGGGCCTTCGTGGGGCCACATGTCATTAGGGTTAGGATTTGTGGCCAGTGGAAAAACCCAAGCAACTGACGCATGGTAGCAAGTTGTGCGTAGCAGCGGGATGAGAATTGACATGGCAGCGAGATTTGACAGGGCAAGTAAATTGATGAGACATGTCGCAGTCTGACAAGGCGTGCTCAAGAGATCTCAGTAGCATCATCATCGCTCACTCTACTCTGGCGACTAGTTTAGTAGATGGAGGAGTTCCCTTCCATGGGTAAACAAATAAATAAATGAAGGAAATTGCATAAACCACTAACTATTGCTGTCATCGTTGCACAAACTACTCACTTTACTTATTGTTTGCACAAACCATCAACTATTCGTGTAATAGCTTGCAACTAGGTCTAAATCACAACTTAAGCGGATTAACAACACATCTAACGCCAGGGGCCCACTAGTCAGTGCTGATGTGGCATTGCATGTACACATGACATCATTTAGCGTGTCTCGATCTTTATGAAAATTTTGAAAAGTTCACACATTTTGACTGAATCTCACAGAAATTAATGAAACTTTCAAACAGCTAGTCCAAACTATTTCAAATGTTTTCAGATTAGTTAGTTCATATTGCATCCAATTCCTGAATTTTTTCTAAGTTCAAAATTTCACCAACTTCTGCTAAATCTCACATAAAGCGACAAAATTATCAAAACGCTAGCGCAAATTGCATCGAGCAAATAGCAGATGGCAAATAATAAATAGTTCTAGCAAATAGTTCTTAGCAAATAGTTTCATGCTAATTGCATCGAGCAAATAGCAGATAGCAAATAGTAAATAGTTCTAGCAAATAGTTCTTAGCTACGGTAATCTCGTGATACCTCTACTGATGATCAGTTTGTCTCAACATCTAACTCCTCATCTAACTCAACATCATTTGGCTCCTCTTCGAACAATGGCTCCTCGATGATTGCCTTGATCCTTTTCACCTTGTCGTTTTGGGCGTTCCATCCCGCTCTGTTCAACATCCGTACAACATCATGTGCGTGCGTTAGCACCCGCTGCAACTTCCTTTTTTCTCCAATTCATCCATATTTTTCTTCAGCATTTCCAAATTGTCCTTCAGCTGACCAGCTTTTTCCATCAGCACAGCCTTCTCGGCGCATAGAGCGGAATTCTTCTTCTCTAGCTCAGCTAGTTTAATTTTGTCAGCACTTCTTACAGTATTGCTAGAATGGTACAATCCCCATAGTCGTGATAGTGCATTCTTTAGTGTGTCTGGCCACTCTTGATCTACCCAAGAAACAAACCCACAGTTGTTCTCTTCCTATAGAAAAAGAAATGAAAAATGCTCATGCTATTACATAACATAAGATAGGACTCAATGCAGCAAGTAATTCATACGCAAGTACACATGAAGAAGTAAGTGCAGCAAGATAATACTAAGTGTGCAGCAATTTAGTCATGCGCATCAATTATTGAATTACTTGCAGCAAGTTAGTCATGTGCATGCAATTGCTTTTTACTATACCAAATAATAAACTGAAGAATCGAAGGGGAAATTGCAGCTTTCACCCTGCCCCTATGATACGTCTCCAATGTATCTATAATTTTTTAGGGATTTCTATTTTCGTGCCCTCAGGTCGTTAGTTGTACTCAGTTTTCCCCAGCCGCTTAGTTTTTCCTCAGTTTTCCCCTCGCTCTAGTTTGAAACCCCTCACAGACGCTCGGACGGGAGGGTTGCGGTCTGGTCAGAGGCCTTGACCATTACCGGTGACGGCTAGCGAGCCGCGGTGGTTGTGAATTGACCGATGCTTTTGAATGGTGCTGACGGGTAGGGTCAGGAGACACGTCGGAGCAGCCATCCATCTATCGCTGACGTGTGGGCCGTTTTATTTCCTGATTGTATACACGGTACTGCCAATGACAAATGGGGCCGCTCTATAGGGCTGCCACAGCCAATGACCAGTGGGGTCGTGTATTTTTCAGGAAAAGACATATATTGCCGCTCTGTGGGGCCTCCGCAGCCAATGACCAATGGGGCCGCTCTGTGGGGCTGCCGCAGCCAATGACCAGTGTGGTCGTCTATTTATTTAGAGAAAATCATATATTGCCGCTCTGTGGGGCCTCCACAGCCAATGACCGCTGGGGTTGTCTATTTATTTAGAGAAAATCATATAGAGCCGCTCTGTGGGGCCGCCTCAGCCAATGACCGCTGGGGTCGCCCTTTTTCTTAAGCTAGACCCAGCAGGTGACTATTTTTGCAGCTTAATCTAGAATCTTATGCTAAACATGGCTGGAACCTAGTGTTGTGTATCTCATTAGTCATCGGAGAACCGCTGGCAGCTGTTCCCCACCCTCGGACGGAGCAGCCATCGCCGGCGCCTCGTCGTGCCGCTGGCTCTGTCCCCCGGCGGCGTCGGATGGACTGCGGCGCTGCATGTCAACCACGGCTCCAGCACTTGTTTCGTCCGCACGCATTGTACCCACCGCAGGAAAGTCCGCCGCAAGCAGATCCGCCGCCCACGATGACCGGGATTTGTTCGGCGCACCAATTGGTAGTATAGCTTGGTAAGACCTCCGCTTCCGCCTCCTCCGCCCCCTAATCTTCGGTTCCCGTAATTTATTGGAGTTTGCAGGTGCGAAATAGTCCTCAATGTCTGGTCGTAGCGGGTACACCGGGTAGGGTGGGTATTAGATCATGCCGTGGCCACGTTCTACTTCTCCTACCTCGTCGGAAGTGCAGGTATCTAGCTTCTGCTCTCTGTACTACCTTTGAATTTAAATGCCGCCATAGCCTGTTGGAGTGATTTCAGTTGTTCTTTTTTCCATTATTGTTACAGTTCGCCAGGCAAGCCGATGATCCATGGTACATTGCATACCAAGATGAATCAACCCAGTGGTGTAGCCAGAGGATGGATTTGGAGGAGAAGGTGGCCAATTTAGGTGATGAATTGGCCCGTAAAAACCTGATGATATTCGAGCTGAAGCGTACTGTGGAGGAAGAAAAGAAGAATTCAGAGCTTATTCGCAAGGAGAAGTTGACACTTGAGACAGATCTTGCCGTATCTGATAAAGTGGTAGAAAATCTAGAACATGAACTTCAAGTGATGGGAGAGGGGAAAAGTAGATTCATCTGGGCAGTTTTATTCGGTGTCATCCCTGTCCTAGCAGTTATGTGGTTGTGGTAGATGATTTAGATAGTATAGAATTGTTATTCAGTAGATGGCTCTAACCACTGTATTTTGGTGTGGCTCTAACCACTGTATTTTGGTGTGGCTCTAACCACTGTATTTTGGCGTACAATTTCCTAGTTGTGCTAAGTAATGCGCGCGATAATTTTAGCATGCATGAACATCTTATAAAAGTGAAGGGATCCCAAAAGTGAATTTGGATGAGTTCCAAAAGTGAAGGGATCCTAAAAGTGAAAGCATGTACCAGCCTCTCAGATCAAATACATATCAATCTTCCCAATCAAGTTGGGATAGAATTCAAATCATACATTCGGATGTACGGGGACACATCGAGAAAGTGCAGAAGCTTTTTTTGAGACGGAGGTAGTAGTTCGAACAATTTTATCCCAAATTGAAATTGAAAAAATATAAATTTATCATAATTTATCCCAATTTGCGGCGTTGAACACTGATGTCTACGCACTTCTATTCTTGTAGACACTTGTTGGGCCTCCAAGTGCAGAGGTTTGTAGAACAGCAGCAAGTTTCCCTTAAGTGGATCACCCAAGGTTTATCGAACTCAGGGAGGAAGAGGTCAAAGCTATCCCTCTCAAGCAACCCTGCAATTACGATACAGAAAGTCTCTTGTGTCCCCAACACACCTAATACACTTGTCAGATGTATAGGTGCACTAGTTCGGCGAAGAGATAGTGAAATACAAGTGGTATAGATGATTATAAGTAGTAAATACAATATGGAATAAAAATCGCTGCGAGCAAACATGTAACAAAACAGCAAGTAAACGGTGTGCAATGCTTGGAAACAAGGCCTAGGGATCATACTTTCACTAGTGGACACACTCACAACAATATAACATGATTGAACAAATAAATAACTTCTCTCCACTATGGTACTCTGAATTACTCTCCTATTGAATAACACTAATCATTGTGTAGTGGCTACAGAAGCACCCCTTAAAGTTCATCAAGTACTTGACAAACACCACTCATAGAGATATCCAAATCAGATCACAACTCAAGATAGATATCATTGCAACTTAGACCAAGTACTAACACGGTGCACACACTGTCAACTTTACACCATGAAAGGAGGAATAAATCACTTCAATACTATCATAGTAATAATTACTCTCATAATCCACAAGAGATCATAATCATAGCCTAAACCAAGTACCACCACGATGCACGCACTGTCACCGTTACACCATGGCAGGAGGAATAGATTACTTTAATAACACCACTAGAGTACACTATAATAATTAAGCATAGGAGTAGCATAATATCTGAATAATAACATCTACTTGTTCAACATGATACAAAGCTCACGATCACATAAAGATCATATCATGGGAGAGAGAGGTGAACCACATAGCTACCGGTAGAGCCCTCAGCCCCGGGGATGAACTACTCCCTCCTCATCATAGGAGACAACAAGGTTGATGGAGATGGCGGTGAGGTCGATGGAGACGGCGGAGACGGCGATGGAGATCGATGGAGATGGCTCCGGGGGCACTTCCCCGTCCCGGCAGGGTGCCGGAACAGAGACTTCTGTCCCCCGAAATTCATCGGTGGCGGCGGCGGAACTGCGGAACTCTTTCTGGAAAATTGCCGACTCCCCTAGGGTTTTCCGTCCCGAGGCTTCTTATAGGCGAAGGGGCGATGTCAGAGGAGGAGCCAGGCGCCCTCACGTGGGGCCCGCGCGGCCAAGGGCCTGGCCGCGCCACACCTGCGTGTGGGGCCCTGGTGGCCCCCCTCCTACTCTCCTTCGGATCTCTGGAAGCTTCCGGGTAAAATAAGACTTCAGGATTTTGTTTCGTCCAATTCCGAGAATATTTCCTGTGTATCACTTCTGAAACACAAAAACAGCAGAAAACAGGAAACTGGCACTGTGGCAACTTGTTAATAGGTTAGTTCTAGAAAATGCATAAAAGTGCCACGAAGTGTAACGAAACAATAGGCAAATGGTGTAAAAACAAGCATGGAGCATCAAAAATTATAGATACGTTTGAGACGTATCAAGCATCCCCAAGCTTAACTCCTGCTCGTCCTCGAGTAGGTAAGTGATAACAAAAGAATAATTTTTGAGGTGACATGCACCTACACAATCTTGATCAAGTATGTAAGCATTTGTGAGCTGGGATCATAAGAACTTAAAACATGGGCATGAAGATATAATCTTGACAATAAGAAACTTAGCAACCATGTTGTAAACATGCAAATGAACACAAACAAAAGATCATGAAAATGAAACAATGAAAGTCAAACGTGTGTTCAAATCATAAGGAAAACATACAAATGGTTTTCAGCTTGTCCTTCAAAGAGAGCAAAACATAAATGCATAGGACACCTTCAAGTTTAAGAGGGCGACTAGATACAAATAATTTAAGAACAAGTGAAACCAACAATATGAATCAATCAATGAACTTTGGGACAATGCATATCACACTAAGAATGACAACTATGCTCTCTTAATGGTGCATAAAGAAAGAAGGTGGCGACTCAACATAAAAGTAGAAGAAAGGCCCTTCGCAGAGGGAAGCAGTGATTGCAAGTTTTATAACCTTCAAAAATTATGGTACTTACCGGATTTGAGCTCTCATTGCCCCCATCATAAGCATCTTGAATGGTTAAAGTTAATGCGAGAACAATTATGATGCATATGCTTGACAAATCATAAGTTGAAAGCCTCGTGCCCCGTGAATACGAGTACCCAAACCTCATGCTACTTTACTTAGAGTCCCAAGCAAGGCTCTTGTCATTGTAAGTATATGTGTATCATTGAGAACCGCCAATGGGGTACCTCCGTGCCCGATGACATGGAACAAGCCCACACCAAAATGACAGGACAAGCAGACAATGAACACCTCGACATCTCTTTTATTTGCCTTTTGTTTAGCTTTTTATTGTGAGATGTGTCGTCGTATGTTCACCATGGGTATGCTGCAAATTTCCACCATGAATTATGCATGGCTTAGATTGGCGGCCCGGCGTTTCCCTAACACATATACAAACTCCATGATCCCCACAAGATTCCCAATTCATTTCACACCGCGGGCATCCATAAACAAAAGATCACGATATCAACTCAAATAAGAAGTGCAATGTTGAAAGCTTGCCCCATGACAGCATGGATGGGCTAGAATCCAACTTACAGCTTGCAAGCATAACAACTCAACATAAGAGACCACAATGTCAAATTTTTAAGAACAGGAAAAAGTAAAGTGTGCCTTCCAGTTCGTGAGAGCTTTACTGACCGAATTTCGCATAACACTGGTAAGAGTTTAATTTGAAGAGAAAATAAAAGCAAGTCAAATTTACTTGGAATAGCAAATTGCTAGTAGGTATGTATGGTGGACACTTTGGAAAACTTTGGCTTTTAGGAGTTGGATGCACGAGTAGAGCTCATACTCAGTACAAGGCGAGGGCTAGCAAAAGACTGGGAGCGACCAACTAAGAGAGCAGTAATGGCCATAATCATGCAAAGCGACAAAGCGACATTAAAAGAAGCATAAGATGGCATTAAAAGTCAAAAACTAAATGATCATAGAGGCTATTGGCGACTTTGTAAGAGTCTAACATGTGTGAGCATGCGCCAAGTCAACCCAAATAAAGCATCAAGGAGAAAACCAAAATAATGCTTCCATATAATAAAAACAACGCATGATTTTTTCAAAGGCTCATTAAGCAATCTCAGTTATTTGAGACAAGTCATGCTACAGCAAAACCACTAAGCATACTATCAAAATACATCAAGCATGACATGAAAAAGCCTAAGCCGCAGTCTACACAAGCTCCTTCTTGTACCACTATTTTGCACAAAGCTTTTTCTCTTTTCCAACACCATTTGAAATTTTTATAAACACCTCTTTTGATGAAAACCAATAAAGATCAGAGGCAAAAATACACCTTGATGAAAAGATATGACAAGGTCTGAACGCAAATCAAGGCAAAAACGAAAACCAAAAGCAGTAGCAGAAAAAGTAGAACGCTCGATTTTTAATAAGAGTGAAAACTAGAGCGTTCTTGGCAAATGAAAACGAGTACATCTCCTCCAAAAGAAATTTGTTGGGGTCCAACCATTTATTGCAGAAAACAAACAAACTAAACAAACTAAGAAAACTAAAACAACTGACGCTCCAAGAAAAACACATAGTGCATGAAGCAATAAAAATATAGTGTTTTGAAAGGTGACCTGATTTTTGCCGATGAAGAAGGGGTGCCTCGGGGGCATCCCCAAGCTTTGACGCTTGTACTTCTTGGATATTTCTTGAGGTGCTGGGCATCCCCAAGCTTGAGCTTTTGTCCATTCTTCAACTCATCTCATCATTCTCCAATCCCTACACTTGAAAACTTCCTTCATACAAAACTAAACACAATTCTATTAGCAACATTAGTGTAAGCATAACATATATTTAACCTCTTTTTGCTTCAGGTTTCAACTCAAAACCACCACATATATAGCATATACTACTGTAGCAACTTCCCCAAAAAGTTCCGTGATCAAAAGAACTCAAAAGAAAGCGATAAAGTGGCAAACATAAATATTGGCAGAAATCTGTCAAAACTGAACAGCTGACAAAGGTCGAATTTTTGAGGGGTTTTCTGTTGCTCAAATCAAAAAATGTTCAACTAACAAAAGTTTGGATATAACCTGGGGCATATGCACAAGAAATCGCAGGTCCAAAAGATATACAGATAATTTTCACGAATTTTTACGGTGCAGCACCGAAAACTGTTTCAGGACAGCAACATCCCCAAATCTTACCTCACTCAAATTAGAGGCTTCTCTTGGCAGAAAAACAAAATAAAAAGGATAAGGAGTGGTTATTACAGTAGTAATAACTTCCAAGACTCAAATAAAAGAAAACGTACTAAAAATAAAACAATGGGTTATCTCCCAAGAGTGCTTTTCTTTAACGCCTTTGAGCTAGGCGCAGTAATTTGCAAAGATGCTCATGTGGGCGCCATATAAGAGCTTGAGGCAAAGGCGCCATATAGGAATTTAAAGCAATAGAGAGCATAAAAAATAAAGTATGGAACACATTTAAATCTAAACCACTTCCTATGAAAAATAGTCTTGTAAAGAGACAAGTCATGAAAGCGCAAAGCAAAAAGCATAGGAAGGCAAAACAAGTACAACTTCAAGAATTGCAACATAAAGAGGGTAAACTCAATATTGTTGAGATCCATCAAACCATGTTTCCCTCTCTCATAATAACTTTCAGTAGCATCATGAATAGAACTAACAATATAACCATCACATAAAGCATCCCTATCATGAGCCACATGCATAAAAGAATTAATACTCCCCACGTGAACAATAGTAGCAGGAGCAGATTCAACAGAATAATTATTCTCATCACCATAATCATCAAAAACAGGAGGCATATTGTAATCATAACTATTTTTCTCCTCAACAGTAGGTGAACTGAAAATATTATACCCATCATCATAACCATCATAAACTAGAGGACTACTATGTCGCAAAGCATATTCTTCAAACATATCATCATAAGAAGGAACATCACATATGGGAGATAAAATATCATCAGAGCAAATTTTCTCCACTAAAGCTGGGGAACTAAAAATATCATGCTTAACAAAACCAGCTTCCCCAAGCTTAGACTTTTCTATAGCATTAGCAATAACGGGATTCAAAGCATTCGTACTAATAACATTGCTATGCAAAATAAGCTCCAAAGGTTTTTCAATTTTCTCTTCAAACACTTCATATCTAAACTCAGGAAAAAGACTAAAGAACTCATTGTTTTCCATTAAGCCTAACTAGTGAAAATAAAAACAAAAAACAAAAAGATGTAATTGCAGAATCTAAAGGAAATAACTCCGAGCACTCACACAGGAGGATGCGAGTACCTTTTACCTTACCTCCCCGGCAACGGCGCCAGAAAAGAGCTTGATGTCTACGCACTTCTATTCTTGTAGACACTTGTTGGGCCTCCAAGTGCAGAGGTTTGTAGAACAGCAGCAAGTTTCCCTTAAGTGGATCACCCAAGGTTTATCGAACTCAGGGAGGAAGAGGTCAAAGCTATCCCTCTCAAGCAACCCTGCAATTACGATACAGAAAGTCTCTTGTGTCCCCAACACACCTAATACACTTGTCAGATGTATAGGTGCACTAGTTCGGCGAAGAGATAGTGAAATACAAGTGGTATAGATGATTATAAGTAGTAAATACAATATGGAATAAAAATCGCTGCGAGCAAACATGTAACAAAATAGCAAGTAAACGGTGTGCAATGCTTGGAAACAAGGCCTAGGGATCATACTTTCACTAGTGGACACACTCCCAACAATATAACATGATTGAACAAATAAATAACTTCTCTCCACTATGGTACTCTGAATTACTCTCCTATTGAATAACACTAATCATTGTGTAGTGGCTACAGAAGCACCCCTTAAAGTTCATCAAGTACTTGACAAACACCACTCATAGAGATATCCAAATCAGATCACAACTCAAGATAGATATCATTGCAACTTAGACCAAGTACTAACACGGTGCACACACTGTCAACTTTACACCATGAAAGGAGGAATAAATCACTTCAATACTATCATAGTAATAATTACTCTCATAATCCACAAGAGATCATAATCATAGCCTAAACCAAGTACCACCACGATGCACACACTGTCACCGTTACACCATGGCAGGAGGAATAGATTACTTTAATAACACCACTAGAGTACACTATAATAATTAAGCATAGGAGTAGCATAATATCTGAATAATAACATCTACTTGTTCAACATGATACAAAGCTCATGATCACATAAAGATCATATCATGGGAGAGAGAGGTGAACCACATAGCTACCGGTAGAGCCCTCAGCCCCGGGGATGAACTACTCCCTCCTCATCATAGGAGACAACAAGGTTGATGGAGATGGCGGTGAGGTCGATGGAGACGGTGGAGACGGCGATGGAGATCGATGGAGATGGCTCCGGGGGGCACTTCCCCGTCCCGGCAGGGTGCCGGAACAGAGACTTCTGTCCCCCGAAATTCGTCGGTGGCGGCGGCGGAACTGCAGAACTCTTTCTGGAAAATTGCCGACTCCCCTAGGGTTTTCCGTCCCGAGGCTTCTTATAGGCGAAGGGGCGATGTCAGAGGAGGAGCCAGGCGCTCTCACGCGGGGCCCGCGCGGCCAGGGGCCTGGCCGCGCCACCCCTGCGTGTGGGGCCCTGGTGGCCTCCCTCCTACTCTCCTTCGGATCTCTGGAAGCTTCCGGGTAAAATAAGACTTCAGGAACTTGTTTCGTCCGATTCCGAGAATATTTCCTGTGTATCACTTCTGAAACACAAAAACAGCAGAAAACAGGAAACTGGCACTGTGGCAACTTGTTAATAGGTTAGTTCCGGAAAATGCATAAAAGTGCCACGAAGTGTAACGAAACAATAGGCAAATGGTGTAAAAACAAGCATGGAGCATCAAAAAATTATAGATACGTTTGAGACGTATCAAACACGGCTGCGCACCGATGGGCTAGAAGGGCCTGGACGACGGGCGGCTGAGGGGTGGTCATCTGTGCCATCCGCAAACTCGAACATGGAGGAGGGCTGGATCTGCGGCTTCACAACCACTCTTGGCACCGCCGCCGTCTTGGTGGCTGGATCTGCGCCATCCGCAAACTCGGACATGGAAGAGGGCTGGATCTGCGCCATCGCAGCGATGTTGTAGGCGATGGCTTCAATCGTCTTGGCATCGATAACCACTGTCGACACGGCCGCCATCTTGGTGTCCATCAACAACAGATCTGAGGAGGGCAACGGAAGTGAGACATCGGCAGGCTCCGACATTGAAGGCTAGATCTGCGCCGTCGCAGCAATGTTGTAGGTCGCAGCGAAGTTGTAGGCGATGGCTTCAATCGTCTTGGCATCGATGACCACTGTCGACACGGCCGCTGTCTTGGTGTCCATCAGCAACAGATCTGAGGAGGGCAACGAAAGTGAGATATCGGCAGGCTCCGACATTGAAGAATTGATCTGCGCCATCGCAGCGATGTTGTAGGTCGCAGCGATGTTGTAGGCGATGGCTTCAAGACGATCGATGAGCACTATGGACACAGCCGCCGTCTTGGTGTCCATCAGCAACAGATCTGACGAGGGTAACGAAAGTGAGACAGAGAGAGACATTTCAACTATTTCTGAGGGTTAGATCCTCACCGGCACTCTTAGATCCTCACCGGCACTCTTAGATCCTTACCGGCACTCTTAGATCCACGCCGCCGCACGGTTAGATCCGCGCCGCCGCACGCACGGTTAGATCCGCGCGGCCGCACGCTGCAGTTCCACGCGGCTGCATGCACGGTTAGATCCGTGCCGCCGCACGCACGGTTAGATCCGCGCCGCCGCACACACGCACGCACGCTGTAGATCCGCGCCGCCGCGACCGCCAGAGTAAGAGAGGAAGATGCGATTGCTAGGGTTGGTAGGTATGTGCTCTGCTCTTCTCTCCGTATGCGTCCATCGAGGTAGAGAGAGATATACAGGCCGTCCGATCATAAATGATCCCAAGGTGCAAGCGTACGTTGAGCTATCAACCAACCAAGATCCGTGTGACATACATCTCGACCAATCAGAGATCAGCCAGTGAGTACAAGTGAGGAAAACTGAGTAGAACTAAGAGGGGGAAAGTGAGGAAATGTTTATCGGAAGGGCAAAATTGAGTAGGACTGAGTAAAACAAGTGGACCCGGAGGGGGAAAACTGAGTAAAACTAAGTAAAACAGGGGCACCCAAATAATAAAGGGAGTAAGGGAAATTGTAGCTTTTGGCATAAAAATTGTTAGATTGTGTTATTTGAACAATATAGTACATTTTGGCTAACGTGATATTGTTTGCAATTCAAAGATACACAAGTGTGACGAATTTGGACTCATTTGGACAAAGTTTGTAAGCATAGTGGATATTTGGGAGGTGTGTTGAGTAGAAAGCCCTGCATCTTCATAGCTAGTAGCTCATGGACTAGGAAGTGGTTTTGGGAAAAACTTCATATCTCTATATTTCTTTTTCCATTATTATTTCTCTAGGTTGTAGGTAACATAACAAGACTCCATGGGAAGGTTCCACCATGTTTTGAATTATTTTGAATTAAACTAAACCCAAAACTATATTTTTTGAGTTTAGTCACTTAGAAAATGATAAATTTCCTTTTCCATTATTATTTCTCTAGGTTGTAGGTAACATAACAAGACTCCATGGGAAGGTTCCACCATGTTTTGAATTATTTTGATTTTTTTTGAATTAAACTAAACCCAAAACTATATTTTTTGAGTTTAGTCACTTAGAAAATGATAAATGTGGCTTAAGCGATGAACTTATTCGAGGTGCATGACCATAGAAAACTTGCAATAACACATACATTCAAATTAATTGTTCAAACTAAAATCTTTCTCTTGCTCCTGGTGTGACTCGCTGGGTCCACCACCTTACTCCGGGTAACCCTACCAGGGATATTACCGGTGTCTACCTTCCTTTTGCCATCTTTCTTGTTCTTCTTCTTCTCTTCGGGATGTGCCAAGACCGAGACAACCATATCATATGAAGCTTGTGCTCTTTCTTCTAATGCATTTTCTTCAAATGCTTCAAGCAGCTCTCGATCCATTGCTTCAAAGGCCTCTCGATCCATATGTTCCCTCTGCTCTCGATCCATCGGTTCAAGCAGCTCTCGATCCATATGTTCCCTCTGCTCTCGATCCATCAGTTCAAGCAGCTCTTGATCCATCGGTTCAAGCATCTCTCGATCCATTGGTTCAATCAGCTCTGGATCCATCGGTTCAAGCAGCTCATGATCCATTGCTTCAATCTCCTCATGTTGAATTGCTGCTTCATTCTCCTCTGCATTTGCTGCTCCCGCCTGATCTTCCATTCCAAAAGCTGGGTCAACTGGATTTTTACAAAGCCTAGCAATGTGTCCAGGGGTTCCACAACATTTGCACTTACGTCGTCGAATCGGTGCACCACCCTCTGCACTAGCTCTGATCCTATTCTTCCTCGGCCTACCTACCGGTCTAGTCAAAACTGGAGAGTACAGTTTGAAGCCTGGATCGACTTTCATCCATTGGTCTTTTCCCAACAAGGTAGGAACATTCATAGCATATGCAGCCCTAAATTTGGCAACAGAGAAATACTTTGACACATACTGATCAACTTCACCTTCTGCACCCGCTATAACACTCATGAAAAACAATGCGTGTATGCAGGGTATCCCACGGATCTGCCATCGCCTACAATGGCATGTCCTATCAACCAAACTCACTGGATACCTCCACTGCCTGTTTTTACTGTCAGTGTAGGTTACCTTAGCCTCCATTCCTTTTCTGATGCATTTCATCTTCAATTGTTTTGCCCTGGAATGCAAAGACTTAATCAAAGATGGGAGCATGAGATGGCCAACATATTTTGTGGCTGCAATTCTTTGACGCAGATCGATCTTTATCATGATCATCTGCCTAATCTTATCAAATATTTGCCACAACATAAGCCCTTTCAATGACTTGACCTTTGCATTGAAACTCTCCGCAAGGTTACTTGTTACATAGTCTACCTTGCAAATTTCATTGAATTGGCTTCTTGACCACACCCTACCATGATGTTCATTCAAGTACTCCTTCACCCCAGGTTTTTGTTTATACAACACTTCCGAATGAAACAGATGCTTCCTAATGCTGCATGTGTATGCAGCTGGCCATAGGTTGTCAGTATAAACTTTACCCTTGAATTTCTTTGTAAAATTCTGTACCAAGTGTCGCATACATTTCCTATGCTCCACTCCAGGGAATACTGCTTCTACTGCACTCTCCAAACCTCTGCAAGTGTCTGTGTGGATAGCAAGTCCTGGTGGATGACCTATAAGGTCGCGCAAATTCTGCAGAAACCAAGTCCAACTTTCCTGTGACTCAACCTCCAAAACTCCATAAGCAACAGGGAACATCCAATTGTGTCCATCAACTGCAGTAGCAGCAACTAGCTGTCCTTTAAACCTGCCATGAAGAGCTGTTGCATCCACGGCCAAATAAGGCCTGCAACCGTCTAGAAAGCCTTTCTAGCAAGCTTTGAAACAAACAAAAACCCTTCTAAAATATTCCTTCTGCATTATCCTCCCGCTTTTCAATTTGTAGGGAACTGTATGCTTGTCTATCGCTACAACACTGCTTGGACTAGCCATCTCCACTTCAGCTTTGAAAGTGTAAAGCAACTGAAAGCTTTCATTCCATGGACCATTGATCCTGTCAAGAGCCATTTCCTTTGCATAGAACATCCTCATGTAAGGTATTTTTATAGTAAACTTATCAGATATCAATTTTATGAGTGTTGTTGGACCAAGTGATGGAGTTTCTCTCAGCCAATCTATGATTGCATCTGCCAACCACCTAGTCTTCACTAGCTTTGATTTCTCCTCTGGCGCTCCCGCTCGTGGTGGACAAGTATGGTCGATCGAGTTCTTCTTTATCTGAAACATAATTATAAGGGATGTCAGTAACAGCTAACAAATTTTACACTGTGATCTAAAATACACAACTGGTTGGCATAGTACCTGAACCACGGTGCTTCTGAGCATTGTGGATGCATGCAGCCTCCACTTACACCTCTTGTATGGGCACTTAACTGTGAACCTACCTGGCTCACTTTTAATAACCTCATAATCATTCTTGGTGAGAATGCAATATGTAGTAATTGCATTACGGCAGTCCATCATCGTTTGAAATACGGTGCCTTCTGCAAGCTGAGGATCCTCCCTATTCCACTCAATTGTTGGCAAGTCATCACCTTCGTAATCGGCTAAAACGAGGCTGTCATTGTTCTCATCCTTCTCTTCATCATCAGTGTCATCAAATCTGGCACCTTGTGCAATATCTTCCATGTATTGATCCTCCATTGCCTACTTACTGCATCGATCTACCAATTCAGGAAACATCAACTCATCCTCATCATCTTGAGGAGACGGATCCTCAATCTCTGCATCGTCCTCCACATCGACCGCAGGAACGATCTGGCTACCACTACCACTAGCACTGGGGACAGATGGTGCTCTGTGAACCTACAAGGAGCGGGGCGGCGCACACGATTAGCAAAGGTAGCAACACTAGAGAGACATGATGCCCGACCACCTGATGATGCCCCAACACCAGATGATGCCTGGACCCTGTCCACATGGATTCGAATTTTACCGACACGGCAAGAATCATTTAAAGCAAAAAGAATTCCCAGATCGTCGTCGGAAATTAGTGGAACATATCTTCCCTCCATGCTGTTGAAATATTGGAAATCAACTGAATCGCCAGCGCCCCAGGGGTACCGAGCGCAGATGTTATCTTTTAAATCCCTCAATGAGATGGTAGTTGCAACCACCGCTGGGATGTAAAATCCGCTCATATTGCGTTCAGAATCACGCAAAAAGCTAGTATCCAGCCTAACCACCAGCTGAAAAGCCAGCACTGGATCAATCCTATTCGAAAAGCAATGCAGTTAGTTGAGCAACAACGATTCACGCTCAAAAACTGCCTACTGTTAATTCACATAGGCAGACGATGCTTACCCAGATGGAATCCATGCGTTAGATCCCTCCGATTCCCAATCTTCTCCGCCGTTTAGGGGCATAATTGGCACACCAGACGGATGTACAAACTCTACCGCGATAGGGGTAGATCTAGTGGAGGCGGAGCCCTCTCCGCCTCTCGGGGGTGGTGGTGGGGGCGGGGGCGGACGACGCCATAAGGTAGGAGGGCAGGATGGCGTGGCGGTGCAGGGGCGGTGAGCTCTTCCAGTCTCGGGCGGAGGGGAAAGCTTTGGGTGAGTGACCGCTAGTCCGACATGTCTCATTGGGTCAACAGTCAACACCATTCAAAAGCAACGGTCCATTCACAACCACCGCGGCTCCCTAGCCGTCACCGGTAACGGTCTAAGGCCTCTGACCAGATGGCAACCCTCCCGTCCGAGCATCTGCGAGGGGTTTCAATCTGGAGCGAGGGGAAAACTAAGGAAAAGTTAAGAGACTGGGGAAAACTGAGTACAACTAACGACCCAGGGGCACGAGAATAGAAATCCCAATTTTTTATGCTCCGATCCATGCTCGTTTTTACACCATTTGCCTAATGTTTCGTTACACTTCGTGGTACTTTTATGCATTTTCCGGAACTAACCTATTAACAAGTTGCCATAGTGCCAGTTCCCTGTTTTTTGCTGTTTTTGTGTTTCAGAAAAGTTACACAGGAAATATTCTCAGAATTGGACGAAACAAAAGCCAAACATCCAGAAATCCACCGAAGCTTCCAGAGAACCGAAGAGGAGATGGAGTGGGGCCACGAGGGCCCCACACACTAGGGCAGCGCGACCCAGCCCCTGGCCACGCCCCCTTATGTGTGAGGGCGCCTCGGCCCACTCCTGACGATGCCCCTTCGCCTATAAAGACCCCCCGACGGGAAAAACCTAAGTACCCGATCAATTTTCCAGAAACACATCGCGATCCGCCGCTGTCATCGACCCAAGATCGGGAGGGTCCAGAAGCCCTTCCCGGCACCCTGCCGGAGAGGGGAATCGCCACAGGAGGTCTTCTTCATCGCCATGTTTGCCTCCGGAGCAATGAGTGAGTAGTCTACCTTGGACTATGGGTCCATAGCAGTAGCTAGATGGTTGTCTTCTCCACCATGTGCTTCATGTTTAGATCTCATGAGCTGCCCTACATGATTGAGATCACCGTTATGTAATTCTACATGTTGTGTTTGTTGGGATCCGATGAATATTGGTGTTATAATTGAGTTGCTATACTGAAATATATCTTATGTTATCTCTATGTTGTTTATGATCTTGCATGCTCTCCGTTGTTAGTAGCTATCTTGGCCGAGTAGTTGCTAGTAACTCCAAGAGGGGGTATTTATGCTCGATAGTTGGGTTCATGCCTCTATTTAATCTGGGGGAGTGACAGAAACCTCTAAGGTTGTAGATGTGCTGTTGCCACTAGGGAGAAAACAACATTCATATGCTCGAGGGCATATGCTTTGTTTACATTACACACTTTGCTTAATGTAATTATCTGTTGTTCGCAACTTAATACTCATGGGGTGTTCGGATGATATCCCCGTGAGTGGATTATTAGTCATAGATGCAGTTGGATGGCGGTCTATGTATTTTGTTGTAATGCCCAGAGTAAATCGCATAGTGATCTTCTTGACATATCACGTTATCTTTATTCTATCAATTGCCCAACTGTAATTTGTTTACCCAGCATGTGTTATTTATCTTATGGAGAGACACCACTAGTGAACTGTGGATCCCGGTCCTATTTCCATCATATTGCTATCACCTGTTTACTTTACTCGCATACTTCTAATGTTTTCCACTCGATACGCTCATACCCTTTGTTTCAAGCAAACTGGTGAGATTGACAACCTCATCGTAAGTTAGGAACAAAGTACTTGGTTGTGTTGTGTGCAGGTTCCACGTTGCTGCTCGCAAAGCAAAGCTTGGATGAGGCGCCTTATAAATTGTCCGGAGCTGTCGCGAAGCTTGCAAGCATCACCTTCAGTCGTATTGGCTTTTTCTTCTCCTGATCGATAAACCTTGGTTTCTAACTGAGGGAAAAACTTGCTGCTGTGCTCATCACACCTTCCGCTTGGGGTTCCCAACTGACTGGTTATAATCATCATCATCAACTACACGCCAGCCATCAAGTCTTTTCTGGCGCCGTTGCCGAGGAAGAAAAAGAAGACTTCTGCAAGGGGAGTTTTTTTTCGCACGCACATCCTTTACTTTGTTTTATTTTTTTGCTTTACTTTATTTATTTTTACTTGCATCATTTTATTAAAAACCCAAAAAAATTAGAATCCTTGATAGTTTCTTTTATTTTCTTGCTCTTAGTCTTTGCTAAAATGAGTAATCCTGAAGTAGAAGTTTGTAGTTTTAAGCAACAAGGGGGAGAAAGTTTAAAAGATGCTTGGTATCATATTAACAATGCCCATCGTAGGTGTACGAAAAAGCACTCTACCACGATCCTCCTTAGAAATTTTTATGTTGGTATATCTAGTTGGAATAGGTATGTTCTTGATACTCTTACACGAGGAAATTTTTTGGGTACCCCCGCTGGAGAAGCATGCACTTTAATTGAATTTTAGTGGGAATACCACCTATTCATGTTAAAACTGAGATCACCATGGAGGAGGTTTTAGAAAAGCTCAGCTCTTTAGAGAAAAGTTTGCCAAGTGTCCTTGAAAATGCTAGCCGAGTCAATGAATCAATAGAGAATATTGGTAAGAGAATCACCGTTTTAGAGGCTAGCACTACTCTTGATAATCAAAATTTAAGGATTGGTAAACTAGAGGAGTCTATGGAAACTCTTAGCTTAATCTTCTCTTCTCTTAAATTTAAGAAAGAGAAAGTATCTGTTGGAAAAGAGCAAAAATTTATGTATGTTCCCAAGGTTTCTGCGCTTAAACTTCAACATGTTCTTAAAATTGGTAAGACTTTTGGTTCAACTAAGAGTGACTTGCAGGTTGAATCATCTTCGGGAACTTCCAAAGTGTCTACTGAGGTAAGTGATGCTTCATCTCTTGATGTTACTTGATTCGCAATTTTCTGCGCCTAGCTCAAAGGCGTTAAAGAAAAGCACTCTTGGGAGATAACCCAATTTTTTCTTTTCAGTACTTTTTCTTTTATTTGAATCTTGGAAGTCATTACTACTGTAATAACCTCTCCTTATCATTTTTATTTTATTGTTGTGCCAAGAGAAGCCTCTAATTTGAGTGAGGTAAAGATTTGGGGATGTTGCTGTCCTGAAACTGTTTTCAGTGCTGCACCGTAAAATTTCGTGAAAATTCTCTGTATATCTTTTGGACCTGAAATTTCTTGTGCATATGCCCCAGGTTATATCCAAACTTTTTTTAGTTGAACACTTTTTTATTTGAGCAACATAAGACCCCTTAAAAAATCGGCCTTTATCAGTTGTTCTGTTTTGACAGATTTCTGCCACTATTCGTTTTTGCCGCTTTATCGCTTTCTTTTCGAGTTCTTTTGATCACGAAACTTTTGGGGAAGTTGCTACAGTAGTATATACTTTATATGTGGTGGTTTTGGGTTGAAACCTGAAGCAAAAGAGGTTGATTATATGTTATGATTACACTAATGTTGCTAATAGATTTGTGTTTAGTTTTGTATGAAGGAAGTTTTCAAGTGTAGGGATTGGAGAATGATGAGATGAGTTGAAGAATGGACAAAAGCTCAAGCTTGGGGATGCCCATGCATCACCCCAAGAAATATCCAAGAAGTACAAGCCTCAAAGCTTGGGGATGCCCCCGAGGCACCCCTTCTTCATCGGCAAAAATCAGGTCACCTTTCAAGACACTATATTTTTATTGCTTCATGCACTATGTGTTTTTCTTGGAGCGTCAGTTGTTTTAGTTTTCATAATTAGTTTTGTTTTGTTTGCTGCAATAAATGGTTGGACCCCAACAAATTTCTTTTGGAGAAGTTGCCTTGCTTTTCATTTGCCAAGAACGCTCTAGTTTTCACTCTTATAAAAAACCGAGTGTTCTTCTTTTTCTGCTACTGCTTTTGGTTTTCGTTTTCGCCTTGATTTGCGTTCAGATCATCTTATATTTATTTATCAAGGTGTATTTTTGCCTCTGGACCATGTTGGTTTTCCTCAAAAGAGTTGGATTAAAAAAGTTTGAATGGTGTTGGAAAAGAGAAAAAGCTTTATGCAAAAAAGTGGTACAAGAAGGAGCTTGTGTAGACTGCGGCTTAGGCTTTTTCATGTCATGCTTGATGTCTTTTTGATAGTATGCTTAGTGAATTTGCTGTAGCATGACTTGTCTCAAATAACTGAGATTGCTTAATGAGCCTTTGAAAAAAATCATGCGTTGTTTTTATCGTTTGGAAGCATTATTTTGGTTTTCTCCTTGATACTTTATTTGGGTTGACTTGGCGCATGCTCACACATGTTAGACTCTTACAAAGTCGCCAATAGCCTCTACGATCATTTATTTTTTGAATTTTGATGCCATCTTATGCTTCTTTTAATGTCGCTTTGTCGCTTTGCATGATTATGGCCATTACTGCTCTCTTAGTTGGTCGCTCCCAGTCTTTTGCTAGCCCTCGCCTTGTACTGAGTATGAGCTCTACTCGTGCATCCAACTCCTAAAAACCAAGTTTGCCAAACTGTCCACCATACATACCTATTAGGAATTGCTATTCCAAGTAAATTTGACTTGCTTTTATTTTCTCTTCAAATTAAACTCTTACCAGTGTTATGCGAAAATTAGTTAGTAAAGCTCTCACGAACCGGAAGGCACACTTTACTTTTTCTTATTCTTCAAAAAAATTGACATTGTGGTCTCTTATGTTGAGTTGTTATGCTTGCAAGTTGTAAGTTGGAGACTAGCCCAACCATGCTGTCATGGGGCAAGCTTTCAACATTGCACTTCTTTTTTGAGTTGATATCGTGATCTTTTGTTTATGGATGCCCGCGGTGTGAAATGAATTGGGAATCTTGCGGGGATCATGGAGTTTGTATATGTGTTAGGGAAATGCCTGGGCCACCAATCTAAGCCATGCATAATTCATGGTGGAAATTTGCAGCATACCCATAGTGGACATTCGACGATGCATCTCAAAATAAAAAGCTAAACAAATGGCAAATAAAAGAGATGTCGAGGTGTTCATTGGCTGCTTGTCCTGTCATTTTGATGTGGGCTTGTTCCATGTCATCGGGCACGGAGGTACCCCATTGGCGGTTCTCGATGATACATATATACTTACAATGACAAGAGCCTTGCTTGGGACTCTAAGTAAAGTAGCATGAGGTTTGGGTACTCGTATTCATGGGACACGAGGTTTTCGACTTATGATTTGTCAAGCATATGCATCATAATTGTTCTCGCATTAACTTTAACCATTCAAGATGCTTATGATGGGGGCAATGAGAGCTCAAAGCCGGTAAGTACCATAATTTTTGAAGGTCTATAAAACTTGCAATCACTGCTTCCCTCCGCGAAGGGCCTTTCTTTTACTTTTATGTTGAGTCACCACCTTCTATCTTTATGCACCATTAAGAGAGCATAGTTGTCATTCTTAGTATAATGTGCATTGTCCCAAAGTTTTCATTGATTGATTCATATTATTGGTTTCACTTGTTCTCAAATTATTTGTATCTAGTCGCCCTCTTAAACTTGAAGGTGTCCTATGCATTTATGTTTTGCTCTCCATGAAGGACAAGCTGAAAACCATTTGTATGTTTTTCCTTATGATTTGAACACGCGTTTGACTTTCATTGTTTCATTTTCATGATCTTTTGTTTGTGTTCATTTTCATGTTTATAACATGGTTGCTAAGTTCTTATTATCAAGATTATATCTTTCATGCCCATGTTTTAAGTTCTTATGATCCCAGCTCACAAATGCTTACATATATGATCAAGATTGTGTAGGTGCATGTCACCTCAAAAATTATTCTTTTGTTATCACTTACCTACTCGAGGACGAGCAGGAGTTAAGCTTGGGGATGCTTGATACGTCTCCAACGTATCTATAATTTTTGATGCTCCATGCTTGTTTTTACACCATTTGCCTAATGTTTCGTTACACTTCGTGGCACTTTTATGCATTTTCCGGAACTAACCTATTAACAAGTTGCCATAGTGCCAGTTCCCTGTTTTCTGCTATTTTTGTGTTTCAGAAAAGTTACACAGGAAATATTCTCGGAATTGGACGAAACAAAAGCCAAACATCCAGAAATCCACCAAAGCTTCCAGAGAACCGAAGAGGAGACGGAGTGGGGCCACGAGGGCCCCACACATCAGGGCGGTGCGGCCCAGCCCCTGGCCGCACCCCCTATGTGTGAGGGCACCTCGGCCCACTCCTGACGATGCCCCTTCGCCTATAAAGACCCCCGACGGGAAAAACCTAAGTACCCGATCAATTTTCCAGAAACACATCACGATCCGCCGCCGTCATCGACCCGAGATCGGGAGGGTCCAGAAGCTCTTCTCGGCACCCTACCGGAGAGGGGAATCGCCACCGGAGGTCTTCTTCATCGCCATGCTTGCCTCCGGAGCGATGAGTGAGTAGTCTACCTTGGACTATGGGTCCATAGCAGTAGCTAGATGGTTGTCTTTTCCACCATGTGCTTCATGTTTAGATCTCATGAGCTGCCCTACATGATTGAGATCACCGTTATGTAATTCTACATGTTGTGTTTGTTGGGATCCGATGAATATTGGTGTTATGATTGAGTTGCTGTACTGAAATATATCTTATGTTATCTCTATGTTGTTTATGATCTTGCATGCTCTCCGTTGTTACTAGCTATCTTGGCCGAGTAGTTGCTAGTAACTCCAAGAGGGGGTATTTATGCTCGATAGTTGGGTTCATGCCTCTATTTAATCTGGGGGAGTGACAGAAACCTCTAAGGTTGTAGATGTGCTGTTGCCACTAGGGAGAAAACAACATTCATATGCTCGAGGGCATATGCTTTGTTTACATTACACACTTTGCTTAATGCAATTATCTGTTGTTCGCAACTTAATACTCATGGGGTGTTCGGATGATATCCCCGTGAGTGGATTATTAGTCATAGATGCAGTTGGATGGCGGTCTATGTATTTTGTTGTAATGCCCAGAGTAAATCGCATAGTGATCTTCTTGACATATCACGTTATCTTTATTCTATCAATTGCCCAACTGTAATTTGTTTACCCAGCATGTGTTATTTATCTTATGGAGAGACACCACTAGTGAACTGTGGATCCCGGTCCTATTTCCATCATATTGCTATCACCTGTTTACTTTACTCGCACTGTTTACTTTACTCGCATACTTCTACTGTTTTCCACTCGATACGCTCATACCCTTTGTTTCAAGCAAACCGGTGAGATTGACAACCTCATTGTAAGTTGGGAACAAAGTACATGGTTGTGTTCTGTGCAGGTTCCATGCTGCTGCTCGCAAAGCAAAGCTTGGACGAGGCGCCTTATAAATTGTCTGGAGCTGTCGCGAAGCTTGCAAGCATCACCTTCAGTCATATTGGCTTTTTCTTCTCCTGATCGATAAACCTTAGTTTCTAACTGAGGGAAAAACTTGTTGCTGTGCTCATCACACCTTTCGCTTGGGGTTCCCAACTGACTGGTTATAATCATCATCATCAACTACATGCCAGCCATCACCCTACGTAACACAAGATAGGACTCAGTGAAGCAAGTAATTTATACGCAAATACACATGAAAGATAGTACTAAGTGGCAAGATAGTAATCTGTGAAGCAAGTAATTCATAAGCAACCTACACACGAGTAGTAATAGAAGATGACAAAGATAGTACGAAGGGTAACTATAATATTATGTATAACTGAAAGAAACATTGGAATTACATGCCCACAAAATTGAAGTTAGAAGTTTGAAGATAAAATCTCAAGCACATAATCTTATCTGAACAAGGCAATAGATCAACTTAAACAAGGTAATATTATCTCCAACTTAACTAAACTTTGATGCTTTTCCACTGCTAACGTGCACATAGAAGGACTCACATTCTGCAGTGAGCACTTGTAGAATTTTCGCCCAGTATCAGTCCTCTCGAAGGCGACGCACTTGAGCGGCTGAAGTTTGTGGATGCGGCAAAGTTCTTCACAGGTCAACGCTAAACCACGAATTGTGGGGTCTTCGCAGGTTCGCGGGGCATGATCCACTTCCCTGGGGTCCTACATGTTCACGAGTTCCAGAGAAAATCAATGTTAACTTACGCAAAGCGACCGAATCGGAAAGAAAATGGCCATTTACAGATCCAAAACCAAACACATAGCTTGAGGCGGTGCAGCTTACCCCGAGGGCCATGGAGACCAAGGTGTTGGCTGGTACGAACGTCGGCGAGGGCGGCAGCAGCGGACCAGGAAGAGGGGTAGATCGAGATCCTCCTCAGTGGGGGTGGGGGCTGAGAAAGGGGAGAAGAGGACAGGGAAGGGAAGCGACTACAGTCAATGATACTTGTGCATTTTCCATTGTCTATAAGGGCATCCTGACAGCATCATGTGCATCTATCACCAGCTTGGATGTGCACTGTTCGGCCTTCTGCCATATAATGAATATTTTTTGCCGTCAATCCATTTAAATCCAATTTTGCACTGGGGCTACAAGAAATGCACACCAAAAAAATAGGGGAAAAATACAGGGAGGTACCCTGGGGGTGTGGCACCCTAGAACCTAGACCAAACCATGGTTCCCACCCCACCTGGCAGACATCGATGCCACCACGAGTATGACCTAGATCTCGAAGGGGGCCTGGGGAATTCAGAAAAAATCAAAAAAAAAGGAAAAACAATGCATGGAGTCATGGTGAGTGATGCATCACCTAGGAAAAATACCAAACATGCCATCCCAATGGTTCACATGTGGACTCTCTCACAGAGAGGTGCTTCCAGGCAGGAGTTCTCTTGGTCTTCCTTGCTAGGTGACCATGGTTTGTGCAAGTTCCACAACAAACTATGGAACCATGGTCCCATTTTTGGTGGAGATGTGCATCTTTGCATTCCCAACAACTTTTGCAACTAGTGTTTTTTTAGTTTCCACATAAAAAATGCATTTCCCATTTTTTAGGTGGCCGGAGGGGTCAAATCAGGTGCATTTTTGTGAAGGGGCCACCAAGGGCAGTGTGCAAAACATCACCACTCTAATTTTCATGGGTGGAGGACCTACCAGGGGTGCCACATCCAGGAGGTTAGGAATTATCTCGGCCTTCTGCCATATAATGAATATTTTTTGCCGTAAATCCATTTAAATCCAATTTTGCACTGGGCTACAAGAAATGCACACCAGAAAAATAGGGGAAAAATACAGGGAGGTCCCGTGGGGGTGTGGCACCCTAGAACCTAGACCAAACCATGGTTCCTAGTTCCCACCCCACCTGGCAGACATCGGTGCCACCACGAGTTTGACCTAGATCTCGAAGGGGGGCCTGGGGAATTTAGAAAAAATCAAAAAAAATGGAAAAACAATGGATGGAGTCATGGTGAGTGATGCATCACCTAGGAAAAATACCAAACATGCCATCCCAAGGGTTCACAGGTGGACTCTCTCACAGAGAGGTGCTTCTAGGCAGGAGTTCTCTTTGTCTTCCTTGCCAGGTGACCATGGTTTGTGCAAGTTCCACAGCAAACTGTGGAACCATGGTCCCATTTTTGGTGGAGATGTGCACCTTTGCATTCCCAACAACTTTTGCAACTAGTGTTTTTCCAGTTTCCACATAAAAAATGCATTTCCCATTTTTCAGGTGGCTGGAGGGGTCAAAACAGGTGCATTTTTGTGAAGGGGCCACCGAGGGCAGTGTGCAAAACTTAACCACTCTAATTTTCATGGGTGGGGGACCTACCAGGGGTGCCACATCCAGGAGGTTAGGAATTATCTCGGCCTTCTGCCATATAATGAATACTTTTTGCCCTAAATCCATTTAAATCTAATTTTGCACTGGGGCTACAAGAAATGCACACCACAAAAATAGGGGAAAAATACAGGGAGGTCCCCTGGGGTGTGGCACCCTAGAACCTATACCAAACCATGGTTCCCACCCCACCTGGCAGACATCGATGCCACCACGAGTTTGACCTAGATCTCGAACCGGTCTGCATACATGAGAAGGCATGCCAGGACACGCCGGAAGATAAAATGCATTATATTTTATATATTAACTGAAAATGGAAGGGTCAAATCTTAGGCAAGATAAATTGTATTGAACAGAAAATGCTAGCTAATATGCATGCCATTTGCATTTTCTTCATAGATTACTAACTTAACCACTAGCTAAACCCACTACATGACGTCGTCGGAGTCGTCGGAGTCGACCTCCATTGGGGCCTTGTCCTTGCCCTCTGCTTCATCCTCCATCGTGGTTGCCTTGCCCTTCCCCCTGCCCTAGGGTTCCAATGACCTGGTCATGGCCATCTTCATGTCTCGCGCAAACTTTTCATCGGCGGATCTTGGCTGCTCAGAGTTGACGCCGCCGTCCTCATCGTCCGATTCAAGATTGATGAACGGTACGGGTTTGAGGGCGGTCTTGAACCGGCCTACACTGCAAGGCCTGCTGGAGCCACTGCCACACCTGCTCGAGGTCAAAGAAGTAGGAGTTGGAGTAGATGCATTGCTGCTCGGTTCAAGCCACCATGGCCATCTGATGCAACATCGGCTTGACCTGCCGCGCTGTGCACCACCGGGCGTGGAGTTCCTGCTGTGGTAGTACGTACCGCCGCCGTGGCTGAGGCATGGGGTGTGATTGCTGGATGAATGACCAGCCCGTTGGGAACCCCAAGAGGAAGGTATGATGAATATAGCAGCAAGGTTTTCCCTCAGTTAAGAAACCAAGGTTATGTCGGTCAGGAGAAGAGCGGACAATACGACTGAAGGTGATGCGGACTGGCTTAGTAACACTCCAACAAGGGCGCTGTTTCACAACAAAAACGAGTTGGCAAGTCTTCAGTTAGTAGCAACATGGAAACTGCACACAACACAACCAAATACTCTTTTCCCAACTTGCGATGAGGTTGTCAATCTCACCGGTTTGCTTGAAACAAAGGGTATGAGCGTATCGAGTGGAAAACAGTAGAAGTATGCAAGTAAAGTAAAAAGGTGATAGCAATATGATGGAAATAGGACTGGGGTCCACAGTTCACTAGTGGTGTCTCTCCATAAGATAAATAACACATGCTGGGTAAACAAATTACAGTTGGGCAATGGATAGAATAAAGATAAACGTGATATGTCAAGAAGATCACTATGCGATTTACTCTGGGCATTACAACAAAATACATAGACCGCCATCCAACTGCATCTATGACTAATAATCCACTCACGGGGATATCATCCGAACACCCCATGAGTATTAAGTTGCGAACAACAGATAATTGCATTAAGCAAAGTGTGTAATGTAAACAAAGCATATGCCCTCGAGCATATGAATGTTGTTTTCTCCCTAGTAGCAACAACACATCTACAACCTTAGGGGTTTCTATCACTCCCCCAGGTTAAATAGAGGCATGAACCCACTATCGAGCATAAATACCCCCTCTTGGAGTCACTAGCAACTACTCGGCCAAGATAGCTACTAATAACGGAGAGCATGCAAGATCATAAACAACATAGAGATAACATAAGATATATTTCAGTATAGCAACTCAATCATAACACCAATATTTATCGGATCCCAACAAACCAAACATGTAGAATTACATAACGGTGATCTCAATCATGTAGGGCAGCTCATGAGATCTAAACATGAAGCACATGGTGGAGGAGACAACCATCTAGCTACTGCTATGGACCCATAGTCCAAGGTAGACTACTCACTCATCGCTCCGGAGGCAAGCATGGCGATGAAGAAGACCTTTGGTGGCGATTCCCCTCTCCGGCAGGGTGCCGGGAAGAGCTTCTGGACCCTCCCAATCTTCGGGTCGACGGCAGCGGCGGATCACAATGTGTTCTGGAAAATTGATCGGGTACTTAGGTTTTTTCCGTCGGGGGGTCTTTATAGGCGAAGGGGCATCGTCAGAAGTGGCCTGAGGCGACCTCACACATAGGGGGCGCGGCCAGGGCCTGGCCCGCGCCGCCCTGGTGTGTGGGGCCCTCGTGGCCCCCCTCCAACTCCTCTTCGGATCTCTGGAAGCTTCCGGGAAAAATAAGACTTCAGGAACTTGTTTCGTCCAATTCCGAGAATATTTCCTGTGTAGCACTTCTGAAACACAAAAACAGCAGAAAATAGGGAACTGGCACTATGGCGACTTGTTAATAGGTTAGTTCCGGAAAATGCATAAAAGTGCCACGAAGTGTAACGAAACAGTAGGCAAATGGTGTAAAAATAAGCATGGAGCATCAAAAATTATAGAAACGTTGAAGACGTATCAAGCATCCCCAAGCTTAACTCATGCTCGTCCTCGAGTAGGTAAGTGATAACAAAAGAATAATTTTTGAGGTGACATGCACCTACACAATCTTGATCATATATGTAAGCATTTGTGAGCTGGGATCATAAGAACTTAAAACATGGGCATGAAGGATATAATCTTGACAATAAGAACTTAGCAACCATGTTGTAACATGCAAATGAACACAAACAAAAGATCATGAAAATGAAACAATGAAAGTCAAACGTGTGTTCAAATCATAAGGAAAAACATACAAATGGTTTTCAGCTTGTCCTTCATAGAGAGCAAAACATAAATGCATAGGACACCTTCAAGTTTAAGAGGGCGACTAGATACAAATAATTTGAGAACAAGTGAAACCAACAATATGAATCAATCAATGAAAACTTTGGGACAATGCACATTATACTAAGAATGACAACTATGCTCTCTTAATGGTGCATAAAGATAGAAGGTGATGACTCAACATAAAAGTAAAAGAAAGGCCCTTCGCGGAGGGAAGCAGTGTTTGCAAGTTTTATAGACCTTCAAAAATTATGTTACTTACTGGCTTTGAGCTCTCATTGCCCCCATCATAAGCATCTTGAATGGTTAAAGTTAATGCAAGAACAATTATGATGCATATGCTTGACAAATCATAAGTCGAAAACCTCGTGCCCCGTGAATACGAGTACCCAAACCTCATGCTACTTTACTTAGAGTCCCAAGCAAGGCTCTTGTCATTGTAAGTATATATGTATCATCGAGAACTGCCAACGGGGTACCTCTGTGCCCGATGACATGGAACAAGCCCACATCAAAATCACAGGACAAGCAGACAATGAACACCTCGACATCTCTTTTATTTGCCATTTGTTTAGCTTTTTATTTTGAGATGCGTCGTCGAATGTCCACCATGGGTATGCTGCAAATTTCCACCATGAATTATGCACGGCTTAGATTGGCGGCCCAGGCATTTCCCTAACACATATACAAACTCCATGATCCCCACAAGATTCCCAATTCATTTCACACCGCGGGCATCCATAAACAAAAGATCACGATATCAACTCAAATAAGAAGTGCAATGTTGAAAGCTTGCCCCATGACAGCATGGATGGGCTAGAATCCAACTTACAACTTGCAAGCATAACAACTCAACATAAGAGGCCACAATGTCAAAATTTTAAGAACAAGAAAAAGTAAAGTGTGCCTTCCGGTTCATGAGAGCTTTACTGACCAATTTTTGCATAACACTGGTAAGAGTTTAATTTGAAGAGAAAATAAAAGCAAGTCAAATTTACTTGGAATAGTAAATTGCTAGTAGGTATGTATGGTGGACACTTTGAAAAACTTTGGTTTTTAGGAGTTGGATGCACGAGTAGAGCTCATACTCAGTACAAGGCGAGGGCTAACAAAAGACTGGGAGCGACCGACTAAGAGAGCAATAATGGCCATAATCATGCAAAGTGACAAAGCGACATTAAAAGAAGCATAAGATGGCATCAAAAGTCAAAAACTAAATGATCATAGAGGCTATTGGCGACTTTTTAAGAGTCTAACATGTGTGAGCATGCGCCAAGTCAACCCAAATAAAGCATCAAGGAGAAAACCAAAATAATGCTTCCATACAATAAAAACAACGCATGATTTTTTTCAAAGGCTCATTAAGCAATCTCAGTTATCTGAGACAAGTCATGCTACAGCAAAAACACTAAGCATACAATCAAAAAGACATCAAGCATGACATGAAAAAGCCTAAGCCGCAGTCTACACAAGCTCCTTCTTGTACCACTTTTTTGCATAAAGCTTTTTCTCTTTTCCAACACCATTCAAAATTTTTATAACCACCTCTTTTGATGAAAACCAATAAAGATCAGAGGCAAAAATACACCTTGATGAAGAGATATGACAAGGTCTGAACGCAAATCAAGGCGAAAACGAAAACCAAAAGCAGTAGCAGAAAAAGAAGAACACTCGGTTTTTGATAAGAGTGAAAACTAGAGCGTTCTTGGCAAATGAAAAGCAAGGCAACTTCTCCAAAGGAAATTTGTTGGGGTCCAACCATTTATTACAGGAAACAAAACTAAACTAACTAACTAAGAAAACTAAAACAACTGACGCTCCAAGAAAAACACATAGTGCATGAAGCAATAAAAATATAGTGTCTTGAAAGGTGACCTGATTTTTGTCGATGAAGAAGGGGTGCCTCGGGGGCATCCCCAAGCTTTGACGCTTGTACTTCTTGGATATTTCTTGGGGTGATGCATGGGCATCCCCAAGCTTGAGCTTTTGTCCATTCTTCAACTCATCTCATTATTCTCCAATCCCTACACTTGAAAACTTCCTTCATACAAAACTAAACACAAATCTATTAGCAACATTAGTGTAGCATAACATATAATCAACCTCTTTTTGCTTCAGGTTTCAACCCAAAACCACCACATATTAAGTATATACTACTGTAGCAACTTCCTCAAAAGTTCCGTGATCAAAAGAACTCAAAAAGAAAGTGATAAAGCGGCAAAAACGAATAGTGGCAGAAATCTGTCAAAACAGAACAGCTGATAAAGGTCGATTTTTTGAGGGGTTTTTTGTTGCTCAAATCAAAATGTGTTCAAATAACGAAAGTTTGGATATAACCTGGGGCATATGCACAAGAAATTTTAGGTCCAAAAGATATACAGAGAATTTTTACAAATTTTTACGGTGCAGCCCCGAAAACAGTTTTAGGACAGCAACATCCCCAAATCTTTACCTCACTCGAATTAGAGGCTTCTCTTGGCACAAAAATAAAATAAAAAGGATAAGGAGAGGTCATTACAGTAGTAATGACTTCCAATACTCAAATAAAAGAAAAAGTACTGGAAATAAAACATTGGGTTATCTCCCAAGAGTGATTTTCTTTAACGCCTTTGAGCTAGGCTCAGTAATTTGGGAAGATGCTCACATAAGAAATATGAATTGAAGCAAAAGAGAGCATCAATGAGCAAATATAGAACACATTTAAGTCTAACCCATTTCCTATGCATTGGAATCTTGTAAGAAAATAAATCAAAGAAGCACATAGTAACAAGTATGGGTAGATAAAACAAGAGCAACTTTGGAACTTTCAATAATAAGAGAGGTGTTTTAGTAATATGAGAATTCCAACAACCATATTTTCCTCTCTCATAATAATTTTCAGTAGCATCATGAACAAACTCAACAATATAAATATCACACTCATCCTCCCTTGTTGAGCATGGAGGGCTATCAAATAAAGTATTAGTTAAAGAGTTACTCTTATTGGGAGGTAGACATGGGTAGCTCCATTCTTCCTCCTCTTGATCATCACTCTCCTCCTCTTTTTCATCCAATGAGCTTCTAATTTCAGCAATTTCTTCCTCCATAGGCTCCTTCAAGGCATTAGTCTCTTCGTTGGAGAGCATCTATTAAGATATTTAAGAATATAGCCATTCTCTTCCTTGTAATTATCAAAGCAAAATGTAAGTATATCATAAACCTCATATTTATACGGTGCATCATCAGTATTTTCAAGCAAATAAGCAAGTTCAAATGCACCCTTCCAAGCAATAAATTCTTCAATTTGTTTCACATCATAAAAGTCGTAATTTCCATTAATATAAGAAGATATGGTAACATCATCATTATACTCACATTGAAAAGGGAGGTATTTATACCTCCTACAGCAACAAGATCTATCAAAGCAATAAGTAACATTATAAGTAGAGCACACGTTTCTAGCAATGATATACAATCTATTGATTTGTTCCCATAAGTGTTTTCCTTTTTGTGACAAGCGGTGTTCCTCATAATAATTTTGCTGCTCTTCCGTGAACCCACCTTGCCAAAAAGATTTAGTTTCAAAGAAACCAACCATTGATAGAAAGCATGATAAAGCAAGACAAGTAAAAATAACAACTAATAGGAAACTATTTTTTTTGTATTTTTTTGGGTTTTAGAACGATGCAAGTAAAATAAAGTAAAGCAAAACTTAAAACAAAGTAAAGGATGTGTGTGCGAAAAACTCCCCTTGCAGAGGTCTTCCACTTCTTCCCCGGCAACGGTGCCAGAAAAGAGCTTGATTGCTAGATGAATGACCAGCCCGTTGGGAACCCCAAGAGGAAGGTATGATGAATATAGCAGCAAGGTTTTCCCTCAGTTAAGAAACCAAGGTTATGTCGGTCAGGAGAAGAGCAGACAATACGACTGAAGGTGATGCGGACTGGCTTAGTGACACTCCAACAAGGGCACCGTTTCACAACAAAAACGAGTTGGCGAGTCTTCAGCTAGTAGCAACGTGGAACCTGCACACAACACAACCAAATACTCTGTTCCCAACTTGCGATGAGGTTGTCAATCTCACCGGTTTGCTTGAAACAAAGGGTATGAGCATATCGAGTGGAAAACAGTAGAAGTATGCGAGTAAAGAAAACAGGTGATAGCAATATGATGGAAATAGGACCGGGGTCCACAGTTCACTAGTGGTGTCTCTCCATAAGATAAATAACACATGCTGGGTAAACAAATTACAGTTGGGCAATTGATAGAATAAAGATAAACGTGATATGTCAAGAAGATCACTATGCAATTTACTCTGGGCATTACAACAAAATACATAGACCGCCATCCAACTGCATCTATGACTAATAATCCACTCACGGGGATATCATCCGAACACCCCATGAGTATTAAGTTGCGAACAACAGATAATTGCATTAAGCAAAGTGTGTAATGTAAACAAAGCATATGCCCTCGAGCATATGAATGTTGTTTTCTCCCTAGTAGCAACAGCACATCTACAACCTTAGGGGTTTCTGTCACTCCCCCAGGTTAAATAGAGGCATGAACCCACTATCGAGCATAAATACCCCCTCTTGGAGTCACTAGCAACTACTCGGCCAAGATAACTACTAATAACAGAGAGCATGCAAGATCATAAACAACATAGAGATAACATAAGATATATTTCAGTATAGCAACTCAATCATAACACCAATATTCATCGGATCGAAACAAACCAAACATGTAGAATTACATAACGGTGATCTCAATCATGTAGGGCAGCTCATGAGATCTAAACATGAAGCACATGGTGGAGGAGACAACCATCTAGCTACTGCTATGGACCCATAGTCCAAGGTAGACTACTCACTCATCGCTCTGGAGGTAAGCATGGCGATGAAGAAGACCTTCGGTGGCGATTCCCCTCTCCGACAGGGTGCCGGGAAGAGCTTCTGGACCCTCCCGATCTTCGGGTCGACGGCGGCGGCGGATCGCGATGTGTTCTGGAAAATTGATCGGGTACTTAGGTTTTTTCTGTTGGGGGGTCTTTATAGGCGAAGGGGCATCGTCAGAAGTGGCCCGAGGCGACCTCACACATAGGGGGTGCGGCCAGGGCCTGGGCTGCGCCACCCTGGTGTGTGGGGCCCTCGTGTCCCCCCTCCAACTCCTCTTCGGATCTCTGGAAGCTTCCGGGAAAAATAAGACTTCAGGAACTTATTTCGTCCAATTCCGAGAATATTTCCTGTATAGCACTTCTGAAACACAAAAACAGCTGAAAACAGGGAACTGGCACTGTGGCGACTTGTTAATAGGTTAGTTCCGGAAAATGCATAAAAGTGCCACGAAGTGTAACGAAACAGTAGGCAAATGGTGTAAAAACAAGCATAGAGCATCAAAAATTATAGATACGTTGGAGACGTATCAGGGTGGCGTGGCTGAGGCCTAGGGTGGAGCTTTCGCGTCGTGCGCGGGAGGTGTTGTAGCGGCCGGGGCGAGGCATCTGAACTACGGGGAGGGCTCGCTCGTGTGAAGAACAGGAGGCGGAGGCTAGTGATCGTGGTGTCTGCCCAGAGGGAAACAGATCTTTTTGACAGGGTAGCTCTCCATGGAAGCACATGCCCCCAGCGACTGTGCATTGCTTCCACGCTTGTAAACAATACATTTTCTTTGTGTCCATGATGGCAATTTCATTGGTGGCATAGTTGCGTTGCATGATCCCACCTGTCATACTCAAACGGTCATATTCTGGGGGGCGCGCTGGTATAACTGCCGGATACAAGAGCAGCGTCGTCACTCCGATTCTTCCTTCTTTCCCTCTCCCCCTTGCACCTACGATTCTTTTTCGGCTAGCTCACATCTGCTGTTCTAGTTCCCCACCAAGTTCCTCTGTTGTGCTCTTCCTTGGGTGCAAGGCAATGGTTCGCAGCTACTGCAGTTCTTCGCGGGCGGAATCAGGGTCGGCTCGCCGACGCCCCCCTATCCCGTACCGGAGTAAGCCCTACAACTATTTGCCGGACAAAATCTATGACTGTGGAGTAAAGATGCCGAGATAGATTGCGTGGACGGATGAAAATGCTGGGAGAAGATTCTACAACTGCGGCATCCGTGCGGTATTATTGTAAACTAATCAAGTTTGTTTGGCAGTTTAGTTATTTGAATTCTCATATCTTTCCTCTTCCTTTACTATGTTTTTGGCAGGAAGGCAAGGGCCGAGGCTGTGAGAAGTATGAGTGGATGGACGACCCGCTGCCAGTTTTCCAGAGAGAGCTTGTTCGTGATCTTCGTGATGCTATATGGGAGAAGATGGAGGAGAACCGTGCGCTGCTTGATGAAAACAAGGAGCTTCTGGGCCAACTTCAGAAGCTCGAGCAGAGTGGTGGTGTGCATGCTTAGTTGCAGAAGCAAGCAGCTGAAATAAAACAGATCAAGGTTAGGGCAGATGGTGGAAACAATCTGCTTTTCATATGGATATGTTCCATGTCATTTGCAGTTTATGTTGGCATTATGATGTCTAGCACCCGAAAAGCAGAACTGTAAGGACCCAAATATTGTGTAATGTGACATGTTATCCTGTGCCATTTATTCTGCCTTTTCTGACTGTCCCTCTGAACATTATCACCGAATAAGAACATATGCATAATGTCAAACAAGGCTTATTAAAATTGAGTACATAGTTTACAAATTACAAATTCCATAACAAATACAGTTCTGACAGAATTTTGGGCAGTTCCAGGGCCCCTATTTTACACTGCACACACACATGTTCCGGAAAAATAGTTTTCACAATTTTGTTGTATTACAGAGACGGAGCACTCAGAAAAAAGACTGAATTAGTCTTACTCCCACCTAGCTGTCTTCTTCCTCTTTGGGGACAGTTTTCTCGCCTTCTTGTATGTTGGATCAAAAGGTTCTAGAATGTCCGGCCAATCTGAATCAGATCCCGTGTCATCATCACTCCACTCAACTTCCTCGTGAAGCACATACACAGCATCAGCAGTCTTGCACCTTGTCTTGCACTTCCTGGCAAATGTTAGAAAGCAGGTAAGCCCCAGTTAAGCATATATATTACCTAATTATAAATAAAGATCATACACGCAAACACTTCATGCCTAGGCTTTGGTCCGTTCAAAGGACACCCCGCTGCTCTATGACCAATACATTTGCATTGCTTACATTTGTTTTTGCCTTTCTTGCTACCACTAAAAGGCATGCCCTGCTTCTCCATGAAATTCTTGAACCTACTCTTCTGATGTCTTCCTTTGCCTCTTTTAACATTTGGCTAGCATAGCTTGAAAGGTAGTTGAACCACAGGCCACTGTGACTGGTCTGTGCAAGGAGGGACAGCACCAGCATAGGTAGCTCGAAATTTAGCCAAAGAGAAGTACTCACTCACATATTGATCAAGGTGTGGCAGAGTTTTTTTGTGAACCAAGAAGATTAACGCGTGTGGGCATGGCTTCCCAGTATGCTGCCACTCTAAGCAGTTGCATTCTCTACTGTCAATCTTCACGACATGCCTCAGGCCATTCCGGCTCAAATCTCTCACCTCACAGCTGTGGTCGTTAGACTCTCTAACTCTAAGGTAACCAAGACCTCGACTTCTCTGGTTTATTTGCTGAATAACAGCGGGTAGAATGTGCCCTCTTAGTCTGTCCCCAATATCTCTTCTTACTTTTATCAGCCTCATCAACATACCTCATATGGTGTCCATCAACATATGAACTGGAAGGTCTTTTGAGTCTTTGACCCAGTTATTTACGGTTTTAGTAAGGTTGTTGTTTATGTAATCACACTTTATTGCGGGATTAAAAGCACTCCTCATCCATAAAAGGCTGTGATGCCTTTCCAAGTATACGGCAAAATCAGAGTTCTCAGCATGTATCTTGTCCATAAAAAATTTGTAGCTCTCAGGCTTGTAGGCCCTAGCAGCAGTCCACATGTAGCGATATACAGTGCCTGAGTAGTGCCTGTACAGGTTCAGCATCAAATGAGCATGGCATTCTCTTTGTTCAACATGTGGAAATACTGTCCAAACTGCATTTGCCAATCCTTTGCATGCATAAGTGCTTATGGCCAATGGTGAAACATCACCTATTGATCTATGCAGTTGCCTCATAAACCACTCCCAGTTCTCCTCTGTTTCTGACTGAAACAGGCCGAATGCCACCGGGAACATCCAGTTGTGCCCATCCAGTGTTGTTGCTGATGATAGACAACCATTCCATCTGCCAGTGAGGACAGTGGAGTCTATACTCAAATATGGCCTACAACCCTCCTTGAATCCTTGAATACAGGGCTCAAGGGCCATAAAAAACGGTTAAAATATATGTTTCCCTCCTCCTCTTTCGTGTCAATCTCGACAACACTACCTTGAGACCTAGATTGTATTTCAGCCTTGAAGCTGTACAACAACCTGAAACTATTATCCCAGTCCCCGTGTAGTGTTTTCAAAGCTCTCTCTTTACCTTTCCAAACTATGTGATACGGTAGCTCGATGTTGTAATCAGCCATAAGCTTTACCTGAATCGCCTTGGCAGTCTCATTTGGCGTTTTCTTAAGAATGGCCAAAGCATGCTTCTCAACCCATTCTTGAGTTGCACAAGAAGATCTTAGTTTGCAGCCTGTTGGACACCTGTGTGCAGGTCCCATCTTGTTCACCTGCATCAGAACATTCATTTTAGACATTAGTTGCTTCATAATAATTCCTAAACTTGCTACACATATGAAAACCAAAACCCGTCAGTTAGAAATAGATATTTGTGTGACAAAAGCTTCTCAGTACCCTAACTGTTTCTCCACCAGGAAGTATCCTAACGGAGATCTTCCATGGGCATTGATCCTTCACCCTCTCCCCATTGTAGTAGTCTAATCTGAACCTCGCCTCGTACCGTTTCCTTGTGTTTCTAGTTCTGAAGACGTCGAACTCTCCGATGATACAATATTGCGCAAATGCTTTCCTGAATTCTACCATGTTGGTGAAGTATGTGCCCACCATAATTATAGGTACCACTGGATCATATGTTATCGCTAACTCGCTAGTGATCTCATCATCTACCGGGATGGCAGCTTCCTCCATTAGTGATTCATCGATTACAGCATCACCTGTTTCTTGTTCCACCACCTCTATTTCACTGTTCTCATCTTCCTCTATGTCCAAAACGGGAGGACCTTCATTTTCTTCCTCTACATCATCATCACTAGGTTCACTAGCGATGCCAAGTATATCACACATTGTTTTCTCTGCCATGGGTTCGTCGACGCCATCACCTCCCATGGGTTTGACATTGACAGTCTGCCAATCTACTTGCTGTGCTGAGAAATTTTCTCCCACATCTGTCTGTACTAGTGATGGTGGTTCTGCCCTTTGTTCCATAAAATCTTCATCCAATTGGCATTCCCATTGACAAGTATCATCGTTATCTGAGTCTGCTAACGTCCAGTCCTTCTTGGGGGTGGACTCCTTGTTAGTGTTTCCGGTGGGGGTGGACTCCTTGTTGGTATACTTCTTGGGGGTGATCTTCTTTGTGTTTGACTTTTTGGGGGTGTTCTCCTCGGTGGTCTTCTTTGTGGTTGACTTCTTGGGGGTGTTCTCCTCGGTGGTCTTCTTTGTGGTTGACTTCTTGGGGGTCTTATCCTCGGTGGTCTTCTTTGTGGTTGACTTCTTGGGGGTGGTTTCCTCGGTGGTCTTCTTTGTGGTAGACTTTTTTGGGATGTTCTCCTCGGTGGTCTTCTTTGTGGTAGACATCTTGGGGGTCTTATCCTCGGTGCTCTTCTTTGTGGTAGACATCTTGGGGGTCTTAATCTCGGTGGTCTTGTTTGTGGTTGACTTATTGGGGGTGGTTTCCTCGGTGGTCTTCTTTGTGGTTGACTTATTGGGGGTGGTTTCCTCGATGGTCTTCTTTGTGGTTAAGGGGGTGTTCTCCTCGGTGGTCTTTTTTGTGGTTGACTGGGTGTTCTCCTCGGTGGTCTTCTTTCTGGTTGACTTCTTGCGGGTGTTCTCCCCCTCGGTGGTCATCAACCACTCTGCCATAGACTGCGCGGAGGCATTCTTTCTGGGACAGGTCCTCTTGCATAGGAGCTTGCGGTTCCGCTTCAGACTATCTGTTAGAGTAACCTTTGCAGTATTCTTTGGACTAAAATTTCGAGTACCAACCTTACTAGGGCTGATCCAATCCCTCATGGAACTAGGAATGTTCCCGTTACCTTCAGTTAAACCATCCCCCTCTGGATCAGCACGGGTGCTTACGCTACCGAGAAACATTATATGGTTGCCCGTTCCATATTTCTTCAATGCCACATCTAAATTAGGTTGACTGTTAACGCCAATCTCAATGAAATCACGGATCCTTCTATTAAACCACATATATTTTACTTTTTGGTGAGATCCCATCAGCAAGTTCTCACTAAACTTTCCAATCAGTTCAGCTACTTGTATCCCCTTCTGGCGATCGACGTAGACATCAACATCGTGTTTTGGAACGAGAACATCTGAGCCATCATCCAGTTCTGCAGTGTAGGGGTCGAATGTGGCAACCATTTTCAAAAGAGGAGGAGGTTCAGCAGCAGCAGGTTTTTCAGCACCAGCAGCAGCAGGTTTTTCAACACCAGCAGGAGGTTCAGCAGCTGGATGATGTTTACCAGGAGCAGGTTTACCAATAGCAGCAGATTTACTGCTAGGATGTGTAGCAGCTTGAGCACCAGCAGCAGATTTTCTTTGATTACCAGCATGACGAACAATATCAGCAGGAGATTTCTTGGATGCCCGGGCAACAACACCATCTCGTGTTCCACCAATAATTTTAGCATGCAAAATGTGGCCAGGAGAGTCTGCAAACCTTTCCAATTGATCTTTAATCTTGTGCATGTCCACATGTGTAACAACCCCCCGCGGTGATACCTATTCGAATTTTACAGTTTGTGAGGAGCCCATAGGAACAATTACACGAACAAGTTCAACCATCCCAGATATAGAATTGAAGCTTCTTTCTGCAACGAGCAAGGTTACCTTACAACCCTCCACAGCTACGGAGTGCCCATTGTCAAGCATACCAACGTACTGATGAATTTGTAGAGGGACGTTGTAATCTTTGTGAATCCTACTCGACACAAGGTTGGGGAAATAAGAAATGCTTGTTAGTGTTCAACTAACAAACATCTCTCGCAAAAATATATCTTGATTTCCTACATCTAGCTAGCAGATACCGATGAAGAATAGTAAAATACATTAGAGAAGACAAGCTCACCTCCTCCGGTTGCTCAGGGTGAGACATGATTTCTGAGTTGCGGGCCCTTCCATCCTTTGTGCTGCTCAGCTCGTCTCCCGGAGATGGCGATCTATCTCCGCGCAACGGCTCGCTCGACATTCGGCATCACCGCGGGCCATCGGGCGCGGGCACGCGAGCTTTAAGCAGCGCTATCTGTCTGTGTCACCGCCGCCGCCGTCCTAGGGTTCAGGCAAGGTTAAGGGCGGAGGAATGAACTAGATCTTGACCGTACACCGCTGCGGAGTCACCCCATTACATCGAATTGCCACGCAGATTGACACGCTGAAACTAACATGAAACGGAGAAATACTGACATGTAGGACCACAATGGGCCTAGAACGGGAGAAGTCACGGCAATATTTGGTTTGGCCTACATTCGTTCAAAATGGGCCCTCTGAGGAATTACCTATCCAACTTTTCAAATGACGTCTATTACAAGCAACAAAGGTACCTGTGAGCCTGTGCCAAGGAACTCGGTGACCGCAAACAAAATCACCCCTTGCATCATCTCCTTACTCGCACACGAGAATGGACACTGACGCCATCACCACGAAAAGCGAAGTGCACTCACATTGCAACCCGTATTATAAGCATTTTAGTTTTAGAAGTATGATTCTTTTACTGAAATCTATTAACACAGTATGTATTGTTAAATACTCGACGCAACAAAGTACCCATGAAAACAGTTAGTAATTTAGGCTAATGATCAGAAGGATATTTTGTTTTTGAATTTTCGTTTCCCTAAACAAGCAAAAACTACAACCTCCCATCCTTCTCCTCAACCGATTTTACCAAAAACCTAGCAATTCCATTCTTTTTGAAGAAGATAAGTAAATCATTTCTTTGAATTTACATTTCTGAGTGTGCCCCTCTCTCTCATTATTACCTCAGTTTGCTTTTTTACTACGACACTTGACCAAGGCAACATGGAATCATCTCGGGGTGGACCTTTGAAAATGTCGGTATTTTTCTATTTTCCGATTGGAGGGAGTAGCGATTTCCAGCATCTTCAGTGTCACACTGGATTTTCATCAAACTTTGGGCTTTATATTGGGCCACTAATTTACGAAAGGAAAACGCTGCTTATCCCCCGGGGGACAGCACGCTCCCATCCCCCGCCTCCGCTAAGCGACACGCGTCCCTGTGGAAACCACTCAAATGCGTACATTGTTTCTATCCACTGGCTATCCTCTTTACCGGCTGTGTGACAAATGAGACCACCTGCGCGAGTGAAATGCTAGAAAAGACCACCTGTGAAATTTTTTGTCAAAAAAGACCCCCTACGAGTGGCGGCACCCCCTGGCCAGGCGACACGTGGCACGTGCCGCCTGGGCCAGTGCCGGCAGGCCCCTGCCGCCGTTGCCATTGGCGGCACCCTGGCATGCGATGGACGCGCGTGACGTGGCTCACACCATGCCGCCATTGCCATTGGCGGCAGGTGACGTGGCTCACACCATGCCGCCATTGCCATTGGCGGCAGGTGACGTGGCGCATGCGATCGTCGGCCCTGGCCGACCGGAGACTACGTGCCGGCAACGGCAACGGCGGCAGGGGCCTGCCGGCACTGGCCCAGGCGGCACGTGCGGCACGTGCCACGTGTCGCCTGGCCAGGGGTGCCGCCACTCGTAGGGGGTCTTTTTTGACAAAAAATTTCGCAGGTGGTCTTTTCTAGCATTTCACTGGCGCAGGTGGTCTCATGTGTCAAAAATTCCCTCTTTACCCAACTTCTATCCACAGTCGCAGAGTCCATGGCGATGCATCGTCGCGCCGTTCCCAATCATCTGCTGCCTCTGCATCGTCCTACCACCATGCGTCCACCTTCGCCAGCTGCCTCGCCGCCGGCCACCACCTCCACGAGCGCGCCGCTCCAAGCCCTCCCTCTCCTGCCTCCTCATTGTTCCACCGCGAGCATGCCATGGCTCCACTGCCGCGAGCTCGAGGTTGTTACAGCTGCTAAAAAAGGTGGCGACATCTGCTACATGCTGCAGCGACGTCTGTTACGGGGGGTGGTGGCAGCGTCTGCTATAGCGCGGCGGCGACTGCTACAATAGGCGACAGTGGCTGCTAAAATAGGTGGCAGCATCTGCTACATGGCCGTGGCGGCGACTGCTAAAATAGGTGGTGGCATCTGCTACATGCGGCGACGACATCTGCTACAGGGCTGCGACGGCTTCTGCTAGGGGTCGGTGACAGCTGCTTTGATTTTCTGCCAGCGGCGACGCCTGTTGCTATAAACTAGGCGCAGGTGTGCTGCAAGGAAATTGGAGAGGCCAGTGGCGGTTGCTACAAGCCTGGAACGGCGGTTGACACAAATTGGGCACCCGATGTGCTGCAAGAAGGCTGGCGACGATGCTACACCTGGGACGACTGTGTTGCCTGCGAGGGCATGAGGTTCTGCCGGCGCGGGCGGAGGTGCTGCCGGCGCGGGCGAAGGTGCTGCCGATGTGGGCGGAGGTGCTATCGGCGCGGGCGGCGGTGCTGCAAGCCGGCCGCGACATGGCCGACGGTGCTGCAAGATGGGGCGTGAGGGTCGGCGATGAGGGGAATTTTTCTTTAATGGATATGTTTTTTCTCCACGCAGGGAGCGTTGACCCTAATCTAACGATTATTTTCGGTCGCATTTGACGGGATTGGGGATTTCATCCGGGGACACTCAGCGTTCCCCTAAACTATTCACACTAGACTGAGGGGTGCGCCTTGGCGCACGATCCCGTGGAGCTAGTGTCGATATTTATTTCGTATAACAATCATAAAAAAATAACTACAATTATACATTTTCAGCTTTTTACAAAAGTAACTTCTATGAACTATAGTACCTTATAGATATTTGGTATGTCTTCAAAATAAAAACATCCGCCAAAATGATGGGGCACCGAAGATCTTTAGTCTTTTCAACCAAAGTCCTTTTCCTCAAAGGAAGGAATAATCTCTCCAAACATATAAGCAAAAGGCAAAAAAAAAACATTGGAATAACAAAATCATGTGTCTTTGCAATATCAAATAAAGAACCTGAACATTTCCTCAAAAAAAAAAAAAACCTGAACATTATGTCCTTGGCACGCGGCCCGTCTTTTTGCATTGATGAACATTATGATAAGAATTACTCCTTTGTTGACAGGCTCTGGATCAAAGCAAACACATTTCTCTTCATCTACATCCATGAGAACCTTCAGGTAGTTAGTTCCTTCACTACAATACCTAAGGAGCTCTAAGCTCCCTGGTATTAACGAGCTGTGGTTGCTCCGAGTGTTTTAGGCGGTGGTGTCCCTAGCTGTCAGATTTAGGGCGGTTTGACAGCGAGTCGGTTCAGTGTCAGGTTAAGCACTCTCCCTGCTATACGTTTCTCCCTTCTACCCATCTTCCTCTCGCTCCCGAAATTCCTGCAGCCGCCTTTGAATCCAGACGCATCTACCTCTAATCCTCGCCGCCGAACAATGGTCTGGCTCCCCCTCTCCCTCCTCTACAGAATATCCGGTGTCTCCTTGACCTTAGCCCCTACAAGCGCCCCCATGGAGAACCCTAGCTGTGTTGAGGTGGGTCCTAATCTTCTTTTCACAGACGCATCTGTGCAGGGAGAGGTGGCGAGGCAACACAGGGTGATCCCTCTATGCTATTGGAGAAGATGAATAGGCTCACCGGCGGATGGTTGGGGCGAGGTGCCGCAAGAACTCTGTGTCATGTATGTGCCTCCCAGGCTCCTACTTCCCCTTCTCCCCTTTGTTCCAATTTTTTTGTCTCACGGTTATGAACTGATGGGCGGTTCCTCCGATGGCAGTTGTCTATTAAGGTGAAATTCTCTCTCCGATGGTTAGTCCTTACCATGGCGTTGCCTCTTTCTACACTCCATATCAAATGGTGAGTATCGTATTGCACTATTGTGTACTCCATGTGTGCCAAGAATTGATTACTGCCAATGGTTCAGTTATATCTGGATGATTTTCCTTGGGAACATTATATAATTTGTTTGTTCAATCGTGTGCATCCAGGTAGATGAACTGCTGAATATTTGTTGTCCCCAAAGCGGAGGATTGCACTTAGATAATGTTTGACTCATCCTCTTAAGTTTAAGACCTGATGTAGGCATGAAGTTTCAGTCTAGGACTCATATAAGTTCATAAGGATAAATAAGAGTTCAGATCACCAAGTTTTCTCTATTCTTTCTATGTCCATATGCTTCCTTATGAAGTTCCTCTTGCGGTTACAAACCTTTCTTTGCTCTTGCCATTTATTATTCATGTCTTGATTAAGGTGACTATATGTGTAAAGAGATAGTTGATGCTTGATTGTTTCACAACCTGCACACTTAGTGGTTCAGGGGAGCTTTGGCGCTGGTAGCCTTCTCTACTCTCTGGCTGTTGTCGTTGGAGTAGTCGTTCCCCTACACGGATCTAGACAGGAGACAGTTCCTTTTTGCAACAGTCGTCCTTCGACATGAACCAGAGGCCGAGCCATAGCCCCATGGGTGGCGCCCTGGCCAGCCACAAGCTCACCGTGCTGGACAAACTCGAGCCCACCATGCAGCTGCTCATCCTTGCGTGCCACGCTGACACAAGACGCAAGCGTCGAGGCGCTTCTCCACGCAACCATTGACATCAACAGCATCAACTTGGCTGCACTTCTCTGTACATGGCCACCTGCAAGGGTCACCATGACGTTGTCCACGTAGTGGTCGACTAGCAGGCCAGCATAGACGTGCACAACCGTTGGGGCAGCAAGGTCAGTGATTAAAATTTCCCTAAATTTTGACCATGTCGTCGATCGTATCATTGATTTCTCTAACCATGTACAGGTTGTAGCTGATGCCGGGTGTTATGTCTACATGGACATCTATGATCTTCTCATATATCATGCTGCAAGGATCTCGGTATCTTTCTATCACATCAAATGACTCTTTGCTTTGTTAGATCGATGAATTCGAGGTTCATATGTTGGCCTCTGGATTTGAGCCTTAATTTTTTATTTTTGTTTGTGCACGAGTTTGGATTTATGGAACTGACTTTGTGCAAATTTTGTTTCAACAGTGTGATTTCTTTCTTTTCAAACAACAATAACATAAGAAGCAGAGAATAAGTGTCAGATTCTCCAAGAACTATTAGGGGCTCTGGTTCTTATAGCCATAGCTTATACTCACTTTAACATTATATGGTTAGTGGTTATAAGGAGGATACAGGTGCCCAAGAATGTCGCCTCAAGCCATCTAGAAGATGTAGTTACTGTTTCAGACTAGCTTCTTTGCTTTAAATCATGGTATGTAACAAATGGATTTGTTCTTCAGCTAACGTTTAGACAAGAAGCTATTTAATTTAATTGATACAGCTGAATGAAAAATCATATTGAAATTCTCTATCCTCACTTCCTTAGTTATGTCAAAGAGGGAAAACCTTTGAGCATAGCAAAGCCTGACATATTCTACGTAAGCATGTAGCTATCAATAGTACACCCTGTAACTTAAAGGTAACAAATATTTGTATGTTTGAATAGAAGAAATGGTTTCTTTACTTGGTGAAATCCACTTTCCTTTGTATCATTTTTCAGTGGGACGAATGTTTATGCATTTTAGTCATTGCGTGATTTTCATCTTTTGCTATATACCTGTTTTCTTTGAATATAAGGCTTGATTTAGTTTAATTTTAAGGAAGCATGATGAACATTTGATTTCTTAGAGGTGAATATTATTTGTCGGTTCTGATTTTTTTTTGTAATTGAGGTGGTTCTCATGTACCTCCTATTTAGTGGCATTTTGATACATGATAATATGCAGAAAGTGCAGCACTCCATGTTTATAAATCTATTACAGCGCACATAAAACATGAGTCTTCAAGCCATGTAGCTAAAAATGCCACTTTATTATTAGAGGCTTCGTGCACAGGTGTTCAGATCATTGAAATTTATGAATAAGAAGTTACAGTACATCACCTATCTATCTTATGTTACTCTTCTCTATACAACAAGTACTTGGAGGGCTCAGGTCTTGTTTGGCGCCCTCTTCAGTACATCGTTATTCCTTTTTAAAAGGAGTATTAGGAAAGGATATACTTTTTGCTGTGTTTAATTAGCAAACTATTTTTGACAAGAATTTTATGTATGTGTTTTTAGGAGTTGGTCAGTTGTTAGCTTTTGTTTTACATTATATTTTTATTGAAGTTTAATTTTGTATGGACACTCATTATTTTGTTTCCTTTTCATTTTCGGGCGGGTGTAAATACTGTCTTTGTGTTCATTATGTGATATTAGATAGATGATTTAGGTATATCTTGCCTTCCTATACTTACACGTCTTTCTATGGATATTATTTGTCATGATCAACCGAATAAAGTGGACCATAATTACCATATATGAAGATGTGTCAGTTGTGCCTGTTTTCTTGCTTTGGTGGTATGATTGCCCATCCTTGCATCAAGAACCGCATCTCTTTAGATTGAGAAAATTACTTCCTGCATATAAGAGATGCACTTCTAGCTAATCTCATAAAAGTATGTCATCATGTTTAGATCTGCCCTTTTTTGGTGTTAACCTATAATTTTCCAGCGTACATATATCTGCTTTCTATGCCTGAAATCAGGGTAATTGGTCTTTGGGCACAGTAAGAATAATTTTTCATCATTTATTTCCTAGATGAATAAATAGATAATTTTTTATCAACACAATGGATAACAGTCATACATACAATCTTTGTAGTCTGATACGGTTTAACACTTTTTTGAACACACTGAATATGATTTTTGAAAAGGACATTTTTAGATTTACTTGTGTCATGATTGTTTACTTAATGCATACATAAAACAACTATCACGAGGGCTGCTTTTTCTTGATTTATGCTCAATTTCTTTGGTCTCATGCCATTGGCCAACTGATGCCTCAAATGTTTGTTTATGTGTACAGGCAAAGCCGTAAAGGTTCTCTATTAGATAGATGTTGATAGTTAGTGTAGTACATATATGGTATATGATGTTGCTAAAGAAATGGATTCAATATCTGGACAGGACAAGGGAGTTCATGACATTTTAAAGCAATGTTGATGTATTGGGGCAGGCAAGCAACAAACTAGGGATGAGTACGTAATGCAAGAGATGGAGAAAGTGAGCAATTCCTCATTTTTCCTTTTTTTCTCTTCTGACTATGAACTTTTCTGAATCTTTTTCTAAAAACATACTTGAGCCAAGGGTTTTCTTGGTATTATGCAGTCTCAGATTTTCTTAATACTGTTCTGTTTTTTGGTCAACTTAGTATTGTTTACTTGTACAAGTGTAATGTGCATTTTATCTTTCTTGCGCTAGACCATGTATGTCTTAAAACTTCAATTGAGTACACTGCTGGCCTATACAATGATCCATTTGTAGAAAGAAAAAATTCAGGCTAAAGCAATTTGATTTCTATTGTCCATGTATCTCTCCTTGCAAGTGTAACCAATATACGAAGTAAATCTTGGAAACGTTGCCATATTCAACAAAATTTCCAATATTTTACATAGCGGAACTGTGCCTGGAAAAGCTATAGAAAAAATTTAAATTATTGTTGAAATATAGTGTCGTCCGATGGATTAATGAAGTGATATTTTCTTGGGGATAGAGTATTGTGACTTTTCCCTTCGCTTTGCGGCAGGTATCTCTAAATGGTGGCCCCAGGAAAATACTCTAGCAAACAACACCTTTGCCACATAATTTAAATGTTATTAGCGAGAATGGCGCGGCGGAGCGCGCTAGGTCCATCTAGTATAGAAGTAATTCCTAACCTCTATCTGCATAAGAACATTACCCAACTAGTACATATACAAACCATCACACCTATACTTGGTAGTAATGTCTCTTGCAATTTATCTGATTTTCTGGTTCACTTGTGGCAGGAGACATTCACCACATTATTTCTTCTTTTGATCCTAGAATAGTTCTTCAACACCTTTCTCATACATGATTCCAAGTACTCAGGTGTCTGGGTCGCTGCCCGATTCACAGCTTCACGTAATGTTGGACAAAAAAAACAATGCAAAGCACCTGTGGTCAGCGACAAAATTCTGTCTTACAGATCCATACCTTAAAAACGTGTGTAGCTATTTTTACATCTGTACATATTTAAGTCATTATCAATACCTTGTGGCATATGGATATAAGAAACGCAAGATATCAAGAAAATAATATCGGGTGGAAGTAAGAACACAGTTTAAATAATCTAACATATAGTGTGTTAATTATTTCTCAGAATTGATGCAGGCCGTCTTATAAACATGTTAGACATGATGCGGAAGTGATTCGTGACATAAAATTAGTAAAACCTAGTTAGACCACGACACACTGTTGTTTTTTAGGCTCTTTGTGTGCACTTGAAAATAGACAGACTAACATGAAAAGAGCGCGGACATCCTCAATGCAAGCGCAACAGTTCTTCCCACACAGAACTAAGGTATTCAGCAAGCTGATAACCTCACAGCTTAAGGCAGCTACTAGGGAATTACCGCAACACGTTGAACACACTGACAAGTAAACCTACCATTGTACCATGCATATACAACATGGATTTTTTTTTTAATGAAAATATTTTTTTAAATGCATACAACATGGATTAAGTAAGAGGGGCAACATGTACCTTAGTTATCGGAGAAAGAATTTTAGTAATATTGCGAAAGTAATGGAAAGAACAAAATCACTTTTGTTATCTCAGTTTGAGGATGGAGCACAAGGACGATTTACCGTGCTCATTCCTGGAATATGTTATTATACATTTTATACAACAAATGTTGCATAACCTCCGCTGTCCTCTCTGCCATGGATCACACAAGTCCTTACCAGGAATAGTTTGTGGTTAGAAAATATCACTCGCCTGAGAAGTAGAAAAGACATCTATCACGTGGTCTGCTTCCATTGCTAAAGATGTCTTAGTAGATAGACATAAAGGCGAATATTATACCTTCGTGAACTGCACAACAGCTAGAAAAGACCAGCAAATCTTTAATTGTGAAAAATTATTTCAATGGCTTTGATTAACCATTTAGAAGATAATTACAGGAGATGCACAATCATATGAAGACTTGTTGTACCAAGAAACACAAGAACAGAGTCAAGTTGCAGCTAGACGAAATCAATGGCTAGTGTTGAGCATCCTAGTTACCTTTCGCAACATAAGAAAGATCAGTGATATGGCATCATCAGTAAAGTTGCAGAAACATCTGAAAATCCAGAATGTTGTACATAGTACATTTCAATCTCACGATGAGATCAATCAAACACAATTTAGCACATACCAATTGATGCCAACCAGCTGACAGACTAAGCGTGCTATCAAGCCTCTAAGAAATGCAAACAGTACAGCTATTATTAGTGATGTGTACTAACCTGGATCTAGGCACAAAGTCGAATGTACTATGAAACTTTATTCTCTTAACCCATCAACAGGAATCGTATAATACAAAAAAAATAAGTGTACATAGGTCTATGTTCTACTTAAATTTTATTAAGTAACTAAACCAATAATTTTCAAAAACATGAGCTTTCATTTTCGAGACCGAAGATATAGCCAGAGCTATAAACAATTGTCGACCTACAACCATGTAAGTATGTAACATGTGAATCGGGTATAATAAGGTATATGCAAAATAGTGGGCTACTATGGGGAATAGCTATGCACCCACATTCAACCATTGATCAGTCCTTTAGTGCACTTCCACCGTTCATCTAAACAGCCAAAGTTAACGCCGTCTAGCAGTTTCTTTTTACCCAAACCACCACGCCTGCACCCACCAGCCCACCTGCAAAAAAAAAAACCCGGCCGCCCTGCACCAGTCATTCTCTCTCTCACCTTATCCCATCAACACACCCGTTCCCCACCGTCCACCGATCCTCTCTGCCGCAGGCGGCGGCCGGTTCCCTCGACCAGCCGCGGAACCTGGCGGCGGTGACCCCCAGCCTCGTCCAGCGGTAGCCGACCCCGGTGGTCTGTCTCCTCCTCCCAGTGACCCGCCTGCTCGGCGGTTGACCTCCCTCCACCGCATCGCTTGGAGCCGGCGGCTCCCTACGGACCCTACCTCGCCGCCCGCCTTTTCCTTCCGTCGGCGCACAAATAACCCACCCTAACCACCCACTGGTCGGGGTCGCCGCACGCCCGCCTGCTGCAACACGCGGTCAGGCTATCTGTTCGGGAGCCGACGATCATCTGGACCAGCGCGCGGTCGCCGGGAGCCGACGCCTATCTCGCGGTCGTCTGGCCTCGGGCGCGGTCGGCAGGAGCTTCACCTAGTTGCGCGTGCCCCACAAATTCACGAATCCGTGGTGGCTAATTTGTGCAGGGGCAGCATATTCGTCCGAGTGACGACGAATTCGTGCAGGCGGCGGCAAATCCGTGCAAGCGGCGGCAAATCCGTTTGGGGACTGGGGCGTTTCCATGCGGGGAATGGGGTGGCGGCATGGTGCCCAACAAATCCTTTTCTAATTTTCTCCCTTTTTTTGAAACATTCTTGAGATCTAGCGATTCTTTTGCTCCAGGTTTAGTTTCAGATTTGGTGAATGTGTGTTTAGAAGTTTCCCCAAATTTGTGCTTCTTATTCGATCTTTGATTTGAGGCCCTGGTGGATTGTTTGTTCCCCACCTTTCTTAACTCCGGCGCTGACCTGCCGCGCCTCCCACCTTCAACGCCTGAAGGTTTGGCTGCCGGTGGAGTGCTCCCCTCCGCTAGCCTGCAGGCCCTGCACGGGGCCCTAAAAGACCCCATCCCACCTTACCAGCAGTGATATCTTCTTCAGATCCACAGAAGAAAAGCATAGCGTGGATCCGTGAACTGGATTTGATTATCTATTCATGATGGATTTTTCAAGCTGTTTGTATTCTGCCATCTGAAAATTTGATATTGTAAATGTTAATTTTACTGAAAATATGAGGAGTTGCTTTGTGATTGGCTCTGATTTTCTAGGTTGCCACCGAAGTCCCCTACTACCCGCCACATCCCTTGCTGGAGCACCGGCGTTCATGAAGGTGGCGACTGCTGGGTGGCCGCGGACTGCTCGTCAGTTCCTTTTGCGAGCTGGAGCAGCGGCTTTCATGGTGGTGGCGGGCAGCGGCATCCGCGGATCCGGCAGCAGCCCAAAGTCCCACACTCCCCTGCGTCACTCAAGAGCTGGAGCAGCGGCTTTCATGGTGATGCACGTGCTCCAACAACGCCAGGCCTGTCTTTTTTTAGATCCTTTTTGGTACGTTTTGTATTGCAGATCCAAAAGCGTTTTCACGGTCTAGATCCACACGTTGTGTTTGTGATCTTAGATGGAGATGTAATTTCAGATTGTACGATCCATTTTGCTCTTTCTAGAATGTATGTGCGGTGATTTGACTTCTCTTCTACATGTTCTCTCCGTTAGGATAATTTTTTTCCATGATTTCATAACTCTCGTCTGTACCAAATGGTCTGTACATGCACCACATTGTAAGGAGCTTTTGAATCTAATTTCATGTTGGTTTAAACATCTTGATTTTTTATTTGCTTCGGAGATGACCTCTATGATTAGAAAAATTTCCAAAAAAAATAACCTTGCGATTTTTGTTTTAGGCCATGTCCCATGCACAACTACTGACAAAAGTTGCAATAAAAAAAAACTGAGCGCTGACGCTACTGTCTCCCTCCACTAGTCGATTCTCCTAATCATGTTTGCTATTTTTAAATCAGTTTTGGTTCTTGTTAAATTGCAGACTGTACTTGTATTTAATGAGTTCCAAATGAGGAAGCTTTTTTTTTAACAGGAGGAAGCTTATAGCTAGCTTGAACAGAAACGAGGTGAATGCTCCCCCTTGTGGATGCATATCCATGCACGGACCGGTATTGCTTTGTGGGCAGGAATTCAAATTAGGCGTACTGCCTTACGGCCAGCCGGGCCCATATTTTTGTCAGGGTAGCCCACCGTGAAGTGGTCGTTAGGTGGCAGTTTAAGATCGTCCACATCCAACGGCTCTTAAGCTATGCATAGCTACCACCCCGGGTAGCAAATCCGCGCCGTAAGCTATATTATTGCTCTCCTTGACCTACAGCCATAGCTATCAACGTTGGAAGCAGCGTCCTGTTGCAAAATTTTAGTTCTAATGCAAAAGCTTCAGTAGCTACAGCTACAGAATATTACCTCAGAAGAAATGGGTTGTTTGATATTAAATTAATTGTGTCTTGCAAAAGTTTAGTTCTGCCGCAAAACCCTCAGTAAATGAGCATTACTACATGAATTAGTTATTCAGAATAAGGTGTGTGTTCAGTTTATGGCAATAAGGAGAAGAAACCAATTTTGGTATGTTTTAAACACTAACCACTCATCCTTCAAGTCCAACCACGAGTGCAAAGCAAACTATTTGGTACCCAGTGCCTGTAAGAAATACTAAAAAAACATCTGCGGTGAGTTTAAGACAAAGGATTTATGCATTTCAAGCACTAAAACAGGCTATTATTATCACCACTCAGAAATAAATGATCTAACAAATAACAGGATTGCTATTGAATCCTTCGCCACTAAAATAAGCTAGTTTTATCACCACCCAGAAAGAAATGATTTCATGGATAACATGATTACTACTGAAGTTCCCAAGAAATGGCTAAGACACAACGGTATTTTCTTGTATAGCAAGCAAAGTTCAGCTGCATAAATTCATTAATTTACATCCTGAAGTTCCCAAAAATAATACAGAATAGTGGTTCAAGCTCAAGGTTGAAGAGGAGATTCCAAAAAATAATACAGAACAGTGGTTCAAGCTCAAGGTTGAAGAGGAGATATCTTACCTTTCGGTGAAGCATCGAAATCTGATGTTTCAAGAATATAGGACATCTTTTGATCCCTGCAAGGCATTCACAAATATAATAGTTACAAAGCTATACTACTGTAAGTCCACTGATGTCAAGGCATGCTGTAGCCATAAATTAATAGAAGATCAAACTAACCCACCAAACAAGCACCCATAAGAGAACAACCATGAGAATCTCTTCAGCACCTTCGCTCTTTGAAGAAAATCTAGTGGACTCTGGTATACGGGAGTTGACATCAACATCAGGTTGACATTTTCATCACCATCAAATGGGCTACGACCTTGGGTAAAATTCTGGAAGCCCTGTATATAACATGCAAACACCTGCATCAACAAAAATAAAACAAGACCCGTAATTACCTAGTCCATCAAAAAAAATCTTTGACCAAGTTGTAGAATGACTATGAAGTGAATCTAAAATAACTGAATATGAAATGGGGAAATTTTATTAAAACACGTATTTCAAAGGAGGCAGCTAAAAGATTAATAGAGAACCAATGAGGCTTGCTGCATGCATAATTTAAAAATACACATCAAGTGTTCTACAGAGCAGATAGAAGGAAAGAAAATTCTGGTATTTCTTTTAAGAAAATGCCTACATATGAAATTGAAAAGCTCACTTTTCACGATGCCTGAAATAGATAGACGATCCCAAGGAGAAATTCAAAGCTATTGTTATCAGTACTAACCTTTGATTGGAACATTCTGAAGTAGCTTCAACAAATAATATGTGATTACATAATCAAGAAACTTATCATTATAGCAAAGACTTATTTTTATTCTGCCTTTTCCACTTGACCCACAGTGCATATGCTAAACGAAAACAAAGAACAATGTTTAAAGTACAAGGACTTGTTTACTTACAAAGATTCAATGGATTGAATATCTGCTACACTAACTCTTTAATATTAAATAAAAGAGAGAGATAGGATCTGATTAGAGTATTGTGCTCGCAAACATATCAGGGACCTATCACTCATATAGAAAAAGTGAAAGGTCCATCAACTAAGAAACTCTCTATCCTATGTCAAAAATTCTATAGCCAAAAAGAATACAAATCACTGAAAGAATATACAGAAAGAAAGTACCTACTACCTATTTAAGAAATTGATGCCTAGTTTTGAAGGAAGACTACATCTGCGCTACAACAGCTTCAGTGCAGAGGTGGCCCCTGAACCTGCAAAACGTGTGGGAATCAGTACATGAATCAAAGGCCTCATACCATCGACAAACTGGAGACTGCTCATTTTTGGTACATCCAACAATTTCTTGCTAGTAAGGTCACACTTTCGTATTAACTCTATCAGCCTACAAATGAAAAATTTAAGCTGCATAGCCACACGCAAATTACTGAATAAATGTGCATCATATCTCTTTTAGTTTGATCATAGTCGCTGAATTTCATAGTTCTTTTGCTGCAAAAGCTCTAAAACCGACATGAGAAATCTGACTTCTGTAGTTTCATGGGACACAAAATCTGAAACCTGAATCAACTATACGTTCTTGGAATATTTTGCTCACATGTACATAGCAAGACACTGCCATCTTCCACGGTCCTGCATTTTGATCCAATTGAGATCTATGGCACTAAAAAATTAAGCAAGCTAAGAAGACAAATAATAAATATGTTGATGCACGAATCCATGAGGTAAAATATGAATTAAAACTTCATGATATCTGATGTCTACGCACGTGTCTGTTCTTGTAGATAATGTTGGGCCTCCAAGTGCAGATGTTTGTAGAACAGCAGCAAGTTTTCCTTAAGTGGATCACCCAAGGTTTATCGAACTCAGGGAGGAAGAGGTCAAAGCTATCCCTCTCAAACAACCCTGCAATTACGATACAAAAAGTCTCTTGTGTCCCCAACACACCCAATACAGTTATCAGATGTATAGGTGCACTAGTTCGGCGAAGAGATAGTGAAATACAAGTAGTAGTGATGATTATGAGTAGTAAGCGTAATCTGAAATAAATATGGCTGCAAGCAAACATGTAACAAAACTGAATGTAAACGGTGTGCAAAGCTTGGAAACAAGGCCTAGGGATCATACTTTTCACTAGTGCACACACTCCCAACAAATATAACATAATTGAACCAATAGATAATATCATCAATATCCAACTCAAAACAATTCTTCAATGGAAAACGAACACTAATCATACGTAGGGCTACGAAACACTCCTCAAAGTCCGTATGTACCCAAACTAGATTGCTCCACACTATCACCATGAACGCACTAGATGGTTCCAACAAACACCAACATTTTATAGAGACATTAACCAAAAAGATACACATGATGCACACACTAGTCACCTTTACACCATGATACGAGGTATCTCCGGAGAGTATAATAATAAAGCATAGGAGTAGCATAATATCTGAATAATAACATCTACCAATTCAACTAGATACAAAGCTCACGATCACATAAAGATCACATCATGGGAGAGAGAGGTGAACCACATAGCTACCGGTAGAGCCCTTAGCCCCGGGGGAGAACTACTCCCTCCTCATTATAGGAGACAGCAAGGTTGATGGAGATGGCGGTGAGGTCGATGGAGACGGTGGAGACAGTGATGGAGAACGATGGAGATGGCTCCGGGGGAACTTCCCCGTCCCGGCAGGGTGCCGGAACAGAGACTTCTGTCCCCCGAAATTCGGCGACGGCGGCGGCGGAGCTACGGAACTCTTTCTGGAAATTTGCCGATTCTCTTAGGCTCTGTTTGGATGTACTGAATTGGGGGCCTAGAATTGAATTGCAATGGAATACCAATACCATGATGGAAATGAAATGGCCTCAAATTCAATTCGGTTGTTTGTTGTGCCTGATATTTGGCCTTAGAATCAAAGGGTGACATCCAATTCCAATTTCTGTTTGGACGTACAAAGCATCAAATTGAATATTTTGTTGAGTTTGGACAATATAACATTGTCTACATGTATGAAAAATAGTTGAACAGTAGAGGGCTTTGAGATACCACTTGACTTCGTAGGGCAAACTCGAAACTGCACTGCAGTGCTTAGAGAGTTTAAATGCACTAACACGATTGATTGGAAATCTGTAGTTGTTCATAGCTGGCAACACTCTATTACTAGTAGTGCTTATATTGTAATGGCCCATACATAAACATGGGTAAAATCAACGTGGCGCTACATCAAGTACATACAGGTGATAAAAGAACATCACAAGCACAGGCTACGCTTGTTCCTGCTAACAGACAACTGCAGTCTGCAGTCAGGATGATTCGAAGGGGAGGAGGCAAAGGCCGGCTGAGAGAGATGCGGTGGTGGCCACTGGCCAGGTTATCCCTCTGCGCCGCCGCTCACCACCGTTCCTCCTCCCGCCGCCGCTAGCCACCGTTCCATCGATCTAGGGTTAGGGAGATGTGACACCCGCGAATTTACAACAAATTCGAAGTGCCCGTTATGTATTCCACCACAATCCCAGAATCATTGTTGTGATACACATAACGTAGTTGGTAACCAGTTCCATAGACATTACAATATGATGGTTCAAATACAATGGTCATAGTGACCAAGTTCATATTACAACACAATATAGCAGCGGAAATAACGTCTTCGGGTCCATGCCTTCACCCTACAGGCAATGGCGACTCAGGAGACGATCTTAGTTCTGATACTCTTCTTCATAACCTTCCTCCGGATACTCTTCCCCATAGTCTGGCCAAGTTGATAGCCAGGGACACAGCCATGAGTACATTGGATGCACTCGCAAACCATCTTATAAATGAAATGATGAAGTAGATATGCAAGGTTGATATGGTGGACTAAGCACTAAGTTGATTTGCAAAAGCTAGTTTTATTTCCCAAGAAGGTTCATTAGTAGAGAAGAAGATTTAATTCTCTAAGTCAAACTAAAGAGGAACTTCAAGTGTGTCAACATCAATGTCAAGTCAAGTCATTCACCAAGTTCACCAAAAGTTATTATCATTCTTGACAAAAGTCAAGTACAGCTTGCTAACTGTCCATGACCGCGGACGCGGCTATTCGAATAGTTTTGAAACCTCTGCAGAGGGGTACACTTTACCCACAAGATTCGATACATCTGCCGGGAGAAATCCACGGATTGTCATACACAAAGTATGCGAGGTTCGGATAATCAAACAAACTCTTTCACTTGCTCACTCTAGTATAGGATCCTTTCCTAGAGCCCGAGACACGGACATCTCTGTTCCGGCGTCTCTAGTTTTGCCCGCTACAGGATGCTGTATGAATGGAAATTTCCACCCGGTTCGGAAGTACCCGCGCACGGTGCACTTCTATAAAGGATGAGACAAGGCCTCCCAGACTAGGGTGAACAAGCTACGGACTAAGCCCCTTCCCATTTAGGGGTAGTGTGGTCGTACGGTAATGGTTGGCTCACATGGTACATCACTTATTATCATTTAGCAAATATATTCCATAGTCCTTAGTCAAGATTATTTTCCTTCATAAAACCATCATGTAGGAGAAGTCTCCAATTCAAGTTTTCAAGTTCAAGTTACCAATTTCAACTAGAGTTCCACTTAGAGATGGCTTCAATTTTATTAGCGACTAAGTAACTACATTGAGTAATGATACCACTAAATAGGGTTGGATAAACTCATCTTGATGCTCTTGCTAAGCAAGATATCACTACCCATCTACCATTCTACTCTAGCAATTCAATCATGCAATTTACTTAAAACAAGTAGAATGCAATAGTAAGACTAGGCATTTGGAGTATGATTCAAAAGATGGCTTGTCTTGGTTGGCAAAGTGTCCGGGGTAGTCTTCTTCTTCTTGGTAAAATTCCCCCTCAATATCCTCCTCAGCAACACTAGCATCTAATAACGAATAAACACAAAGCACACAATCACTACACAATACTAACAACACTCCCAAGCACACATACTTGTTTTCACACAATAGAATTCATGTTGGATTTTATTGAGTTTGGGTTGCAAGGTTTCTTCCAAGTGTTCATCAAGTGTGTCAGTTAGATTTTCTACCACGTGCCATAAGTTGTTTAATTTCTAAGCCTTGGTATTAAACTAAGGGTATTAGGACTAGTTCAAGTGGGGAGGGATTAATTAAGTGAATTGGTATTGAGGGAAAAACTAATCTAAGTGTATATTAGAGATCTATCATTTTATGCTACATACTAGGATTGGATTAGAGTTTAATTGATAGCACTAACAAGGTTTTAGTTGATTAAGGTTGAGCTAAACCGTAGACAAGTTAACTAGTGAGCTCACAAACCAAGTTTCAAGATTTTTGGAGTTTCAAATAATTTTCTAGAATTTTCCTAAGATTAATAGGGCTATGGTCAAAGTATTCTTATTGAATTAAATCCCTAACTCAAATTGGATTCTAACTAGTTTCAGAGGCTAGACAATTTCCTAAGCTTTCCAACACATATTTATTTGCTAGAAATGGATTTCTAAATCTCTTGGAATTAAAGTTTGAAAATCATATCTGAAACATATTTAAAATAGGCGGGAAAACAAATAAAAACGATTCGGACCGAAACTAACTGAACTGGGCCCAATTTCGAATAATCCCGAACGGGCCGGCCCAGTACCGCTTCGCACGGGCGGGAAACGTTCGAAAATGAACCTGACATGTGGGGCCTACGCGTCAGGTGACTTAAGTCACCCGAATCGGTACACTGCCGTTGGATTCTAATCCAACGGCGCGTCTGCGTCGTGCTCGATGGCGAGGGAGGGAGCTCACCGGCGTGCAGAGAGGAAGACGACGGCGACGGCGACGCGCGTAGAGGAAGCAGGGCTTGATGGCGAGGGGCGGAAAAGACTCCGGCGGCACTCCTCCTCCACTTCCCGGCGTCTGCTCGTCCAGCGGCGGCCCAACGCGGTGGCGCCACCCGCGTCCAGTAGCTCGCCGGCGTCGATGGCTGCAGCGAACGAGAGCGAACGGGAGGAAGAGAGGATGTCTGGGAGCTTGCTGGGAGTGGGGTGAGTTCACTCATGTGCTCGACGGGGCTTTTTATAGGCCAGGTGGGCGGGGGCAGTGGTGTCCAGTAGGTCGCCGGCGCAGGGGGTCAGGGCGACGTGCATCGGCGATACCGGACGAGGCGGCCTTGGGGCGTGCTGGAGGGGCTTGGTCGCGGCGACGGGGCACTGTGGGTCGGCGTTGGCGAGGCCACGACGGTCGGCACCGTGCAGAGAGAAGAGGGACAGAGAGGGGGGGTCCAGGCGGCGTCTTCCTTCTCCTTCCCTGTCGCACGGCCTGGGTCGGGGCAGAGGGGGCTGGGCTCGACAGCGGAGGACTCCACGAGCATGGCTACAGGATCAAGACGAACGGGAACAGGGTTGGCCACAGTAGCTCCGATTTTCTGGATTTTTGCCCACCAGGTGTTCCACACAATGCCCGCAAGAATTCAAATTTCGAATTTTTGAAAACGGCCATTGTGGTTTGTCAAGATACTTCACAAGGATCCCAAATATATTTTTGTTGAGCAAAGAGATGAGGTTTTGCAGAGATCATATTTGAATTTTGGGGTATGGTCACTGTTTCAGATTCAAACTTTGGCTGATATTTGAGTTAGGTTCTGATTTGAATTTTGGTTTGAAACTTCTTGGTCAAGTTAGTATGCAGCCTGGTCAAGCTCAACTAACTGACCACACCCTTACTTGAGTTACAGATTTCTTATTCTGAGTGTCCAAAGTAGGGTAGTCAATAATAATTTCTAGATCAACTTTTTCTTCTCTTTTTCTTTCTTTCTTTTGTTTCTGGTTTCTTTAGCTCTTATAATTCTTCTCTAATGCTTCTGTTGGTTAAGTTAGAATTAACTAACTATTGCACAACAAATTATAACACACATGAAATCATAAAAGACATATAATAGAAAATATATGCATACATGCAATATGAATGAAAAAGTTTTATCTTGGTCCAAAAATTTGGCACTTTAATTAATAGGGAATGGATTACAAATATTTGGGTTGTTACAGGAGAGCTTTAGAGAAGGGGGCGCAGACCGTGGGCTGGGAATCTGGGATGGGAGAAGGATGGTGATAGGAGGCGGGTCAGGACGAGAGGAGGACGGGGCTAGGGAAGAGCCGGTAGCTACCAGCGCCATCACGGGGAGCCTACCGGCGCCCAGCGCTCTGCTCGCACCTTTCACAAGCGAGCGAGCTTGGTTCTGTTCGATGAAGCGGTACGCTCGATTCTGAGCGAATGCGGAGCTCGGGGTCTCCGTATTCGGTACCGTGGGCAGTCACAGGCGGAATGGTGGGCTTGGAATTGATGACCGTTTCTAGGTCCGAATACCACGACCAACCAAACTACAGAATTGGACTACCCGAATTCCAAATATCTAATTCCAAGCCCAATTCAGTGCATTCAAACACAGTGTTAGGGTTTTCCATCATGAGGCTTTATATAGGCGAAGGGGCATCGTCAGGGGGGCTGCCAGGGCGCCCTCACAATGGGTGGGCGCGGCCAGGGGCTGGGCCGCGCCCCCCTGTTGTGTGGGCGGCCTCTGGCCCCCCTCCGGCTCTCTTTCGGTCTTTGGTACTATTCCGGGAAAAATAAGACTTCTGGAACTTGTTTCGTCCAATTCTGAGAATATTTCCTGTGTAGCTTTTCTGAAACACAAAAACAACAGAAAATAGGAACTGGCACTGTGGCATCTTGTCAATAGGTTAGTTTCGGAAATCGCATAAAAACGCCACGAAGTGTAACGAAACACAAGGCAAATGGTGTAAAAACAAGCATGGAGCATCAAAATTATAGATACATTTGAGACGTATCAGCATCCCCATGCTTAACACCTGCTCGTCCTCGAGCAGGTAAGTGATAACAAAAGAAATAATTTTTGAGGTGACATGCACCATCACAATCTTGATCATATAGGTAAAGCATTGAGTGCTGAGATCAAAGAACTTAAAACATGGGCATGAAAGATGTAATCTTGACAATAAGAAACTTAGCAATCATGTTATAACATGAAAAAGAACACAAACAAAAGATCATGAATAATGAAACAATTAAAGTCAAACGTGTGTTCAAATCATATGGAAAAACATAGTAAATGGTTTTCAGCTTGTCCCTCATGGAATAGCAAAACATAAATGCATAGGACACCTTCAAGTTTAAGAGGGTGACTAGATACAAGTAATTGAAGAACAAGTGAAACCATAGTCATGAATCAATCAATGATAAACTTTAGGATAATGCACATTATACTCAGAATGACAACTATGCTCTCTTAGACGGTGCATAAAGATAGAAGGTGGTGACTCAACATAAAAGTAAAAGAAAGGCCCTTCGCAGAGGGAAGCAGTGATTAATCATGTGCTAGAGTTTTTCATTTATAAAACAGAGAGATACAATTTGGTTTTGAGAGGTGGTTGTCTTTGTCAACGACTAGCAATGGGGTTCTTACTATCTTCCGTACAAAAATGAAATAAGTTTTTGAGAGAGAGATTGACACTTTTGTGCTCTTTTATAAAGCTTGGCACTCCTCTCCACCTTTTTTTCCTTTCTCAAACCATGGCTAACCGATTCCATCGGGTGCCCACCAACATTCACATACCATGGAGGAGTGCCTTTTTTTTTTTTTTTGGAATAAGACAATATGGAAGATAGCAAATCCGACCACTACGTCCCCATGAGCTGAAAACAGTGTCACAAAATGAGAAGTATTTTGAAGGTTTTTTGAAAGGTAGCACATGAAAATTTACTTGGAATGGCTTGCAAATACCATGCATAGGAATTTATAGTGGACACAATGGCAAACTTGGTTTCTAGGAGTTGGATGCACGAGTAGAGCTCCTACTCAGTACAAAATGAGGGCTAGCAAAAGACTGGGAGTGACCAACTAAGAGAGCAATAATGGCCATAATCATGCATAGCGATAAAACATCATTGAAAGAAGCATAAAGTGTTATCACAAGTCAAAAACCAAATGATCATAGAGGCTATAGGCGACTTATTTTGTAGTCAACATGGTGTAAGCATGTGCCAAGTCAACCCAAATAAAGCATCAAAGGAGAAAACCAAATTAATACTTCCAAATAATAAAAACAACGCATGATTTTTTCAAAGGCTCATTAAGCAATCTCAGTCATTTGAGACAAGTCATGCCACAGCAAAAATCACTAAGCATACTATCAAAACGCAATCAAGCATGGCATGCAAAAGTCTAAGCCGCAGTCTAAACAAGCTCCTTTTTGTACCACTTTTTTGCATGAAACTTTTCTCTTTTCCAACACCATTCAAACCTTTTTGAGACAACTCTTTTGATGAAAACCAACATAGACCAGAGGTCAAAACACACCTTGATGAAAAGATATAACAAGATCTGAATACAAATCACGGCGAAAAACAAAAGCTAAACGCAGTAGCAGAAAAAGAGAACACTCGTTGAACGGTAAGAGTGAAAACTAGAGTGTTCTTGGCAATGGAAAACGGAATAAGTCTCTCTCCAAAACAACATGATGTGATCAAACCGTTTATTGCAGCAAACAAAATAAAATAAAACTGAAAGCAAAAACAAAGACGCTCCAAGAAAAACGCATAGTGCATGAAGCAATAAAAATATAGTGTCTTGAAAGGTGACCTGATTTTTGCCGATGAAGAAGGGGGGCCTCGGGGGCATCCCCAAGCTTTGACGCTTGTACTTCTTGGATATTTCTTGGGGTGACTGATGCGTGGTGAATGACCAGCCCGTTGGGAACCCCAAGAGGAAGGTGTGATGAGTGTAGCAGCTAGTTTTCCCTCAGTTAAGAAACCAAGGTTTATCGTTCTTGGAGTGGAGAGACAAACGACTGAAGGTGATGCTTGCTAGCTTGCGACAGCTTCGGACAATTTATATATGGCGCCTCATCCAAGCTTTGCTTGCTAGCTGCAACGCGGAACCTGCACACAACACAACCAAGTACTTTGTTCCCAACTTGCGATGAGGTTGTCAATCTCACCGGTTTGCTTGAAACAAAGGTTATGAGCGTATCGAGTGGAAAACAGTAGAGTATGCGAATAAAGTAAACAGTGCGAGTAAAGTAAACATGTGATAGCAATATGATGGAAATAGGACCGGGATCCATAGTTCACTAGTGGTGTCTCTCCATAAGATAAATAACACATGCTGGGTAAACACATTACAGTTGGGCAATTCATAGAATAAAGATAAACGTGATATGTCAAGAAGATCACTATGAGATTTACTCTGGGCATTACAACAAAATATATAGACCGCCATCCAACTGCATCTATGACTAATAATCCACTTGTGGCGAATCAATCAGAGAACTCCACAAGTATTAAGTTGCGAACAACAGATAATTGCATTAAGCAAAGTGTGTAATGTAAATAAAGCATATGCCCTTGAGCATATGAATGTTGTTTTCTCCCTAGTAGCAACAGCACATCTACAACCTTAGAGGTTTCTGTCACTCCCCCAGGTTAAATAGAGGCATGAGCCCACTATCGAGCATAAATACCCCCTCTTGGAGTCACTAGCAACTACTCGGCCAAGATAGCTACTAACAACGGAGAGCATGCAAGATCATAAACAACATAGAGATAACAAAAGATAATATTAAGTACAACAACTTAATCATAAACACCAATATTCATTGGATCCCAACAAACCAAACATGTAGAATTACATAACGGTGATCTCAATCATGTAGGGCAGCTCATGAGATCTAAACATGAAGCACATGGTGGAGAAGATAACCATCTAGCTACTGCTATGGACCCATAGTCCAAGGTAGACTACTCACTCATCGCTCCGGAGGCAAGCATGGCGATGAAGAAGACCTCCGGTGGTGATTCCCCTCTCCGGCAGGGTGCCGGGAAGAGCTTCTGGACCCTCCCGATCTTCGGGTCGACGGCGGCGGCGGATCGTGACGTGTTCTGGAAAATTGATCGGGTCCTTAGGTTTTTTCCGTTGGGGGGTCTTTATAGGCGAAGGGGCGATGTCAGAGGAGGGGCCAGGTGCCCTCACACCATGGCGGCGCGGCCAGGCCCCTGGCCACGCGAGCCTGGCGTGTGGGGCCCTGGTGGCCCCCCTCCTACTCTCCTTCGGATCTCTGGAAGCTTCCGGGTAAAATAAGACTTCAGGAACTTGTTTCGTCCAATTTCGAGAATATTTCCTGTGTATCACTTCTGAAACACAAAAATAGCAGAAAACAGGGAACTGGCACTGTGGCAACTCATTAATAGGTTAGTTCCGGAAAATGCATAAAAGTGCCACGAAGTGTAACGAAACAATAGACAAATGGTGTAAAAACAAGCATGGAGCATCAAAAATTATAGATACGTTGGAGACGTATCAAGCATCCCCAAGCTTAACTCCTGCTCGTCCTCGAGTAGGTAAGTGATAACAAAAGAATAATTTTTGAGGTGACATGCACCTACACAATCTTGATCAAATATGTAAGCATTTGTGAGCTGGGATCATAAGAACTTAAAACATGGGCATGAAGATATAATCTTGACAATAAGAACTTAGCAACCATGTTGTAAACATGCAAATGAACACAAACAAAAGATCATGAAAATGAAACAATGAAAGTCAAATGTGTGTTCAAATCATAAGGAAAAACATACAAATGGTTTTCAGTTTGTCCTTCAAAGAGAGCAAAACATAAATGCATAGGACACCTTCAAGTTTAAGAGGGCGACTAGATACAAATAATTTGAGAACAAGTGAAACCAACAATATGAATCAATCAATGAACTTTGGGACAATGCATATTATACTAAGAATGATAACTATGCTCTCTTAATGGTGCATAAAGAAAGAAGGTGGTGACTCAACATAAAAATAGAAGAAAGGCCCTTCGCAGAGGGAAGAAGTGATTGCAAGTTTTATAACCTTCAAAAATTATGGTACTTACTGGCTTTGAGCTCTCATTGCCCCCATCATAAGCATCTTGAATGGTTAAAGTTCATGCGAGAACAATTATGATGCATATGCTTGACAAATCATAAGTTGAAAACCTCGTGCCCCGTGAATACGAGTACCCAAACCTCATGCTACTTTACTTAGAGTCCCAAGCAAGGCTCTTGTCATTGTAAGTATATGCATATCATTGAGAACCGCCAATGGGGTACCTCCGTGCCCGATGACATGGAACAAGCCCACACCAAAATGACAGGACAAGCAGACAATGAACACCTCGACATCTCTTTTATTTGCCATTTGTTTAGCTTTTTATTGTGAGATGCGTCGTCGAATGTTCACCATGGGTATGCTACAAATTTCCACCATGAATTATGCATGGCTTAGATTAGCGGCCCGGCGTTTCTCTAACACATATACAAACTCCATGATCCCCACAAGATTCCCAATTCATTTCACACCGCGGGCATCCATAAACAAAAAATCACGATATCAACTCAAATAGGAAGTGCAATGTTGAAAGCTTGCCCATGACTGCATGGCTGGGCTAGTCTCCAACTTACAACTTGCAAGCATAACAACTCAACATAAGAGACCACAATGTCAAATTTTTAAGAACAGGAAAAAGTAAAGTGTGCCTTCCGGTTCGTGAGAGCTTTACTGACCGAATTTCGCATAACACTGGTAAGAGTTTAATTTGAAGAGAAAATAAAAGCAAGTCAAATTTACTTGGAATAGCAAATTGCTAGTAGGTATGTATGGTGGACACTTTGGAAAACTTTGGCTTTTAGGAGTTGGATGCACGAGTAGAGCTCATACTCAGTACAAGGCGAGGGCTAGCAAAAGACTGGGAGCGACCAACTAAGAGAGCAATAATGGCCATAATCATGCAAAGTGACAAAGCGACATTAAAAGAAGCATAAGATGGCATCAAAAGTCAAAAACTAAATGATCATGAAGGCTATTGGCGACTTTGTAAGAGTCTAACATGTGTGAGCATGCGCCAAGTCAACCCAAATAAAGCATCAAGGAGAAAACCAAAATAATGCTTCCATACAATAAAAACAACGCATGATTTTTTTCAAAGGCTCATTAAGCAATCTCAGTTATTTGAGACAAGTCATGCTATAGCAAAACCACTAAGCATACTATCAAAAAGACATCAAGCATGACATGAAAAAGCCTAAGCCGCAGTCTACACAAGCTCCTTCTTGTACCACTATTTTGCACAAAGCTTTTTCTCTTTTCCAACACCATTTGAAATTTTTAAAGACACCTCTTTTGATGAAAACCAATAAAGATCAGAGGCAAAAATACACCTTGATGAAAAGATATGATAAGGTCTGAACGCAAATCAAGGCGAAAACGAAAACCAAAAGCAGTAGCGGAAAAAGAAAAACACCCGGTGAAAATGTAAGAGTGAAAAACGGAGTGTTCTTGGCAAATAAAAACGAGTACATCTCCTCCAAAGGAAATTTGTTGGGGTCCAACCATTTATTTCAGCAAACAAACAAACTAAACTAACTAAGAAAACTAAAACAACTGACGCTCCAAGAAAAATACATAGTGCATGAAGCAATAAAAATATAGTGTTTTGAAAGGTGACCTGATTTTTGCCGATGAAGAAGGGGTGCCTCGGGGGCATCCCCAAGCTTTGACGCTTGTACTTCTTGGATATTTCTTGGGGTGATGCATGGGCATCCCCAAGCTTGAGCTTTTGTCCATTCTTCAACTCATCTCATCATTCTCCAATCCCTACACTTGAAAACTTCCTTCATACAAAACTAAACACAATTCTATTAGCAACATTAGTGCAAGCATAACATATAATCAATCCTCTTTTTGCTTTAGATTTCAACTCAAAACCACCACATATATAGCAAATACTACTGTAGCAACCTCCCCAAAAGTTCCGTGATCAAAAGAACTCAAAAGAAAGCGATAAAGTGGCAAACACAAATATTGGCAGAAATCTGTCAAAACTGAACAGCTGACAAAGGTCAAATTTTTGAGGGGTTTTCTGTTGCTCAAATCAAAAAGTGTTCAACTAACAAAAGTTTGGATATAACCTGGGGCATATTCACAAGAAATCGCAGGTCCAAAAGATATACAGAGAATTTATACGAATTTTTACGGTGCAGCACCGAAAACAGTTTCAGGACAGCAACATCCCCAAATCTTTACCTCACTCGAATTAGAGGCTTCTCTTGGCACAAAAACGAAATAAACAAGATAAGGAGCGGTCATTACAGTAGTAATGACTTCCAAGACTCAAATAGAATAAAAAGTACTGAAAATAAAACATTGGGTTATCTCCCAAGAGTGCTTTTCTTTAACGCCTTTGAGCTAGGCGCAGAAAATTGCGAATCACGTAATATCAATAGGTGAAGTGCTAGTTACCTTAGTAGGCTCTTTGAAGGTTCCCGAAGATGATTCAACCTGCAAGTCACCCTTAGCGGAACTAAGAGTCTTACCAATTTTAAGAACATGTTGAGATTTAAGCGCAGAAACCTTGGGAACATACATAAATTTTTGCTCTTTTCCAACAAACACTTTCTCTTTCTTAAATTTAAGAGAAGAGAAGATTAAGCTAAGAGTTTCCATAGACTCCTCTAGTTTACCAATCCTTAAATTTTGATTATCAAGAGTAGTGCTAGCCTCTAAAACGGTAATCCTCTTACCAATGTTTTCTACTAGTTCACTAACTCGGCTAGCATTTTCTAGGATACTTGGCAAACTTTTCTCTAAAGAGCTAAGCTTTTCTACCACCTCCTCCAAGGTGGTCTCAGTTTTAGCAACATGAATAGGTGGTATTCCCACTAAACTTTCAATTATAGTGCATGCTTCTCCAGCGGGAGTACCCAGAAAATTACCTCATGTAAGAGTATCGAGAACATACCTATTCCAACTAGATATACCAACATAAAAATTTCTAAGGAGGATCGTGGTAGAGTGCTTTTTGGTACACCTATGATTAGCATTGTTAATACGATACCAAGCATCTTTTAAACTTTCTCCCCCTTGCTGCTTAAAACTACGAACTTCTACTTCAGGATTACTCATTTTAACAAAACTAAAAGCAAACAAATAAAACAGCTACCAAGGATTCTAATTTTTTTGGGTTTTTGATATAAAACGATGCAGGTAAAATAAATAAAGTAAAGCAAAACAATAAAACAAAGTAAAGGATGTGCGTGCGAAAACTCCCCTCGCAGAAGTCTTCTACTTCCTCCCCGGCAACGGCGCCAGAAAATTAGCTTGATGCGTGGTGAATGACTAGCCCGTTGGGAACCCCAAGAGGAAGGTGTGATGAGTATAGCAGCTAGTTTTCCCTCAGTTAAGAAACCAAGGTTATCGTTCTTGGAGAGGAGAGACAAACGACTGAAGGTGATGCTTGCTAGCTTGCAACAGCTTCGGACAATTTATATATGGCGCCTCGTCCAAGCTTTGCTTGCTAACTGCAACGCGGAACCTGCACACAACACAACCAAGTACTTCGTTCCCAACTTGCGATGAGGTTGTCAATCTCACCGGTTTGCTTGAAACAAAGGTTATGAGCGTATCGAGTGGAAAACAGTAAAGTATGCGAATAAAGTAAACAGTGCAAGTAAAGTAAACAGGTGATAGCAATATGATGGAAATAGGATCGGGATCCACAGTTCACTAGTGGTGTCTCTCCATAAGATAAATAACACATGCTGGGTAAACAAATTACAGTTGGGCAATTGATAGAATAAAGATAAACGTGATATGTCAAGAAGATCACTATGAGATTTACTCTGGGCATTACAACAAAATACATAGACCGCCATCCAACTACATCTATGACTAATAATCCACTTGTGACGAATCAATCCGAGAACTCCACAAGTATTAAGTTGCGAACAACAGATAATTGCATTAAGCAAACTGTGTAATGTAAACAAAGCATATGCCCTTGAGCATATGAATGTTGTTTTCTCCCTAGTAGCAACAGCACATCTACAACCTTAGAGGTTTTTGTCACTCCCCCAGGTTAAATAGAGGCATGAACCCACTATCGAGCATAAATACCCCCTCTTGGAGTCACTAGCAACTACTCGGCCAAGATAGCTACTAACAATGGAGAGCATGCAAGATCATAAACAACATAGAGATAATAAAAGATAATATTCAGTACAACAACTTAATCATAAACACCAATATTCATCGGATCCCAACAAACCAAACATGTAGAATTACATAACGGTGATCTCAATCATGTAGGGCAGCTCATGAGATCTAAACATGAAGCACATGGTGGAGAAGACAACCATCTAGCTACTGCTATGGACCCATAGTCCAAGGTAGACTACTCACTCATCGCTCCGGAGGCAAGCATAGCGATGAAGAAGACCTCCGGTGGCGATTCCCCTCTCCGGCAGGGTGCCGGGAAGAGCTTCTGGACCCTCCCGATCTTTGGGTCGACGGCGGCGGCGGATCGCGATGTGTTCTGGAAAATTGATCGAGTCCTTAGGTTTTTTCCGTCGAGGGGTCTTTATAGGCGAAGGGGCGATGTCAGAGGAGGGGCCAGGTGCCCTCACACCACGCGAGCCTGGTGTGTGGGGCCCTGGTGGCCCCCCTCCTACTCTCCTTCGGATCTCTGGAAGCTTCCGGGTAAAATAAGACTTCAGGAACTTGTTTCGTCCAATTTCGAGAATATTTCCTGTGTATCACTTCTGAAACACAAAAACAGCAGAAAACAGAGAACTGGCACTGTGGCAACTCGTTAATAGGTTAGTTCCGGAAAATGCATAAAAGTGCCACGAAGTGTAACGAAACAATAGACAAATGGTGTAAAAACAAGCATGGAGCATCAAAAATTATAGATACGTTGGAGACGTATCAGTGACATGGGCATCCCCAAGCTTGAGATTTTATCCATTCTTCATCTCATCTCATCATTTTCCAATCCCTACATTTGAAAACTTCCTTCATACAAAACTAAACACAAATCTATTAGCAACATTAGTGTAAGCATAGTAATTGAATCAACCCTTTTTGCTTCAGGTTTCAACTCAAAACCACCACATATAAAGTATATACTACTGTAGCAACTTCCCCAAAAGTTCCGTGATCAAAAGAACTCAAAAAGAAAGCGATAAAGCGGTAGACACAAATATTGGCAGAAATCTGTCAAAACAGAACAGCTGACAAAGGTCGAATTTTTAGAGGGTTTTCTGTTGCTCAAATAAAAAAGTGTTCAGCTAATGAAAGTTTGGATATAACCTGGGGCATATGCACAAGAAATCGCAGGTCCAAAAGATATACAGAGAATTTTCACGAATTTTTATGGTGCAGCACCGAAAACTGTTTCAGGACAGCAACATCCCCAAATCTTACTTCACTCAAATTAGAGGCTTCTCTTGGCACAACAACAAAATAAAAAATGATAAGGAGAGGTCATTACAGTAGTAATAACTTCCAAGACTCAAATAAAAGAAAAAGTACTGAAAGTAAAACAATGGGTTATCTTCCAAGAGTGCTTTTCTTTAATGCCTTTGAGCTAGGCGCAGTAATTTCAGAAAATGCTCACATAGGCGCCCAAAAAAACTTAAGGCAAAGGTGCCATAAAGGAACTTGAAGCAAGAGAGAGCATTAAAAAGCAAATATGAAACACATTTAAATCTAAACCACTTCCTATGCATAGGAATCTTGTAAGAAAATAAATCAACGAGGCACATAGTAGCAAGCATGGATAGATAAAACAAGTGCCACTTCAAGATTTGCAACATAAAGAGGGGAAACTTAATATTGTTGAGATCCTTCAAACCATGTTTCCCTCTCTCATAATAACTTTCAGTAGCATCATGAATAGAACTAACAATATAACTATCACATAAAACATCCCTATCATGAGCTACATGCATAAAAGAATTAATACTCCCTACATGAACAATCATAGTAGGAGCAGATTCAACAGAATAATTATTCTCATCACCATAATCATCAAAAACAGGAGGCATATTGTAATCATAACTAATTTTCTCCTCAAAAGTAGGTGAACTGAAAATATTATACTCATCATCATAACCATCATAAACTAGAGGTTTAGTATCATCACAAGCTAGAGAGCAACTATTTCGCAAGGCATACTCATCAAACATATCATCATAAGAAGGAGAATGGATAGTACTAATGGTACAACAATTATTAACCTTAGAATTGGTACCAAAAATATTTTCAATATCAAAAGTGGAGTGCTTTTCCCAATCATGATCACTAACATAGGTAACAGGCATAGGAACATCATCAAGATCAGAATTATCACATATGGGAGATAAAATATCATCAGAGCAAATTTTCTCCACTAAAGCTGGTGAACTAAAAATATCATGCTTAACAAAACCAGCTTCCCCAAGCTTAGACTTTTCTATAGCATTAGTAATAACAGTGTTTAAAACATTCATACTAACAATACTATTAGCATGCAAATTAAGCTCCAAAGGTTTTTCAATTTTCTCTGCAAACACTTCATATCTAAACTCAGGAAAAAAACTAAAGAACTCTTTGTTTTTCATTAAGCCTAACTAGTGAAAATAAAAACAAGAAACAAAAAGATGTAATTGCAGAATCTAAAGGAAATAACTTCGAGCACTCACCAGCAACTAAAAGACTTAGTAACCAAAGAATGTGAGTACCTTTTACCTTACCTCCCCGGTAACGGTGCCAGAAAAGAGCTTGATGTCTACGCACGCATCTGTTCTTGTAGACAGTGTTGGGGCTCCAAGTGCAGAGGTTTGTAGAACAGCAGCAAGTTTCCCTTAAGTGGATCACCCAAGTTTTATCGAACTCAGGGAGGAAGAGGTCAAAACTATCCCTCTCAAACAACCCTGCAATTACGATACAGAAAGTCTCTTGTGTCCCCAACACACCCAATACACTTGTCAGATGTATAGGTGTACTAGTTCGGCGAAGAGATAGTGAAATACAAGTAGTAGTGATGATTATGAGTAGTAAACGTAATTTGAAATAAATATCGCTGCAAACAAACATGTAAAAAAACTAAATGTAAACGGTGTGCAAAGCTTGGAAACAAGGCCTAGGGATCATACTTTCACTAGTGGACACACTCCCAACAAATATAACACAATTGAACCAATAGATACTATCATCAATATGCAACTCAAAACAATTCTCCAATGGAAAATGAACACTAATTATGCGTAGGGCTACGAAGCACTCCTCAAAGTCCGTATGTACCCAAACTAGATTGTCCCACACTATCACCATGAACGCACTAGATGGTTCCAACAAACACCAACATTTCATAGAGACATTAACCAAAAAGATACACATGATGCACACAATAATCACCTTTACACCATGATACGAGGTATCTTCGGAGAGTATAATAATAAAGCATAGGAGTAGCATAATATCTGAATAATAACATCTACCAATTCAACTAGATACAAAGCTCACGATCACATAAAGATCACATCATGGGAGAGAGAGGTGAACCACATAACTACCGGTAGAGCCCTCAGCCTTGGAGGAGAACTACTCTCTTCTCATCATAGGAGACAACAAGGTTGATAGAGATGGCGGTGAGGTCGATGAAGACGGCGGAGACGGCGATGGAGACCGATGGAGATGGCTCCGGGGGCACTTCCCCGTCCCGCCAGGGTGCCAGAACAGAGACTTCTGTCCCCAAAATTCATCGGCGGCGGCGGCGGAGCTACGGAACTCTTTCTGGAAATTTGCCGATTCTCTTAGGATTTTCCGTCCTGAGGATTTATATAGGCGAACGGGCGTCGTCAGGGGGCTGCCAGGGCGCCCTCACAATGGGTGGGCGCGGCCAGGGGCTGGGCCGCGCCCCCCTGTTGTGTGGGCGGCCTCTGGCCCCCCTCCGGCTCTCTTTCGGTCTTCGGTACTCTTCTAGGAAAAATAAGACTTCTGGAACTTGTTTCGTCCAATTCCGAGAATATTTCCTGTGTAGCTTTTCTGAAACACAAAAACAACAGAAAACAGGGAACTGGCACTGTGGCATCTTGTCAATAGGTTAGTTCCGGAAATCGCATAAAAATGTCACGAAGTGTAACGAAACACAAGGCAAATGGTGTAAAAACAAGCATGGAGCTTCAAAAATTATAGATACGTTTGAGACGTATCAATATCTATCAATACACGAGTTGTAAAAGTATGGAAGCTAGACATATGTCTCTGATGATGTGAGATAATGAGATAAATTCAGAAGAAAATTACTGAGCACATACACTTGCTTGGAGTTTCATCAAGCACGTCATAGGCACGGATTAAAAGAATCTGCAGAGACAAGAAAGAGAAGTTAAAAGGATGAAAGCAAAAGAGGGGATGTGAGGAGAAAATCAGGAAAAAAATGAGAGAAGTTATATACCGTCTCTGCAGCTTCTCCCAGCTTCTCTCCAGCGTCAACCCTTGCCCCATGGCATGTTGCTGCTGGTCGCCGGCGAGGCGGCCGCTAGTACCGGAGCAGCCCGGGAGCCGAGGGACGAAGAGGACCGTCTCCTTCGTTGTCTCTCTGCATCCTCGTTGGCCCGCGATGGGCGAGGACGATGACGATTGTCCACATGCGCCTGTTGCTCGTCCGGCACTGAGGGGCGAAGATAGCTACCGACTGCCGCGATTTGGTGCTCGGGGTTCACCAGATGGCGTCGCGGCGGCCGCCTGTGCTCCATCCCGGCAGCGGTCCGGCGGCCACCTATGCTCCATCCCGATGGCTAGGCTTGGGGGAGATGGCAGCAGCCGGCGTGGAAGAAAAGGTCCGACGGCCACCTGTGCTCCATCCCGGCGGCTAGGCTTGGGGAGATGGCGGCAGCCGGCGGCGGTGACGGTGGCGGATGGCGGCGACAGGGAGTGGTGGCTGCTCAGGGGAGTGGGATTGGGTGGGCATCGCGTGCGGGACGATTGGGCTAGGGTTTTCACAGTGAGGCTGCGTTTTATACCCACAGCGGTGAAAAAAATGTACGACCTAGATTTGTTGTGAAACCCGATCCAATGGCCGGTAAATTCTGATTTACCTCGAGGCAAGTTGAAGGGGCACCAGTTATACTGCAAGATTGCATTCGCATCCAACGCTGGGCTTTATATGAGCTACCCATTTCTAAACTAAGCTTCAGTACGTCAGTCACACTGAGGTTAACTTGGACCGAAAATTTTTCTACAATAAAAAAACTTGGGCCGAAATTTAACCGGGTGAGATTTATATTGGGCTAGGAACCTAGGAGCACGGCGATGTCTCTTCCAGCTTCGGACCCCACGATCAGAACGAACGGCTGAGATTTCCCGAGCGCAGGATCAGACGGGAGCAAGCTGGATCTCGGTACCGGATTTCCTTTTGCGAGATCCGACACGGTCTCTGCTCCGCTCTGCTCCCCTCCCCTCTCCTCGGCTCGCCTTGACGCGAGATCGAGAGGAAAGGAACCCCAAAACCCTAGCTCCCGTCGCCGGCGGCGAGATGGCCGTGAACGAGGAGACCTCCGTCTACGTCGGCGGCCTTCCCTACGACGCCGACGAGGACATGCTCCGCCTCTACTTCGAGCCGTGCGGCTCCATCGTCTCCGTCAAGGTCTTCCGTCCCCCACCTCCCTTTTGCTTCCCGTACCCTGTTTCTCCTTGCTGCCCTTCCCCTTCGAGCTGCGCGCTGCTGTGGTGGTGCGATGGGGCGAGTGCCCGTCGTTCCGTGTGCTTCCGCAGGGAAAAAAAAGTTATTTTGTTTTAGGATTTCGTTTTGCTGCCGCCGCTTCGATGCAGAAGCACGCGCCTTGCCGGGTTCCGTGGCTCAGAACGGCGGTTTTGTTTATGTATTTTTGTATGATTGCGTGCAAAGGAGAGCGTATGGAGTGGCGGGATAAAACTTGATTCTGGAAGAGCTCCAGTACTGGATGAGAGGGGACTTTGCCTCACTAGAGACGAAATGGAAAGACGGAGGTGCAGATGTAGTGTTGTATCGCTCGTTTGTTGCTTAGTTCAGTGTCAAGATGTTTCACATTTCCTGTACCTGTTTCGTGTTATGCTGTGTTCTTATCCCAGAAGTGGGTTCGCTTGGATTTCAGGTAGTATTTTGATAAATGCCTAGAAGTCTGGATGTGGCAAAAAAATTCAAGTGAATCTTAGATACCAAGACATGAATTTGAGCACATTATGATCTAGTTTGCGAGTATGACTGTGTCGAGTCTGCAATCATCGCAGGCCAAAGTCATGAACTAAGCTGGTTTAAAAACTTCAATTGTGATATTGCTGATGTAAATCCTGTCGCCATGAATGTGTACAAAACAACAACAAAGAACTCGTATAATAGGCCTGAGTTGGAGCCCATGATTTTGGTACATGGATCACTATTTGAGTGCTTTCCACGTTCTCCTATTCAAACCCAAATCTTTGGGTACATCCCATTCCTGCAAATCTCTTATGGCTGAACCTGACTCTTCTTATACAGTCCACATTAAAATTTAACTATCCACCTGGGCATTTGGGGGCCTCCTTATGCCCAAACCATATCACACAGTGTTGCTTTTCTTCAATTGTCGTCATTCTCATTTTGTTTATTCCTTATATGACCATAGATTCACCATAGAATATGCATCTCAGTTAAACTCGTCTGCTGAATTGTTGTCCTTTAGTAGGCCAACATTCTGTGCCATACAACATCACATGCCAGCTATGGTTTTTTTGCTTGTTTGCTTTGAATTATTAGAATTTAATGATACATATTTCTTGAAGTGGTTCCTTGTGATATGACCAATGGGAGATTGACGTTGTGTGTGCAATTAGATACCACTGTTTCCTGATCAAATTGTGCATTGCAATTTGCAGGTGATAAATGATCAGAGGGTCAGGGGCAAGTGTTATGGGTTTGTAACTTACACTCACCCCAAGGCTGCTCAGCGTGCTATCATGCAAATGGATGGCAAGGTATAGTTCATATATGAAACTTTAAAACCTATTTATCCTTCTCCTGTATTGAGTATTTTGTTGGTCTGAACAGCAAATAGGTAATCGTGCCGTTAGAGTAAATGAAGTGCGGACAAGAGGTGACAACCGTGAGTTTGCGCGGGATGGTTTCCGTCGGGATCCTATGAGAGATGGAAGGGATGGATACTGGGACCGAAGGGATAGGGAGAGGAGTTATGATCGTCACCGTGATAGAGATCCGTACCATGACAGGGATAGCGATCGACCTCGCGACCATGGTAGAGATAGATACGATGAACGTGGGGGATTTGATCAAGAAATTGACTATTCCATGGATCGTGATCATGAAGGAGATGAGAGGCGCGTTAGAGACCATTATCGGGGTGACCATGATCGTCCAGTGGAGACGCGTAATGTGGATTCCGATAATGACAGAGACAAGGAAAATTCAAAAGGCTATGATAGTGAAAGAGATAAAGACAAGGAACAGCCACCAAGGAAAAGGTTCAGGTATTACTTTTTTCATGGCTATGATATGTATATATGAACTATGTTAATATTGCTAAGTTGCTAACCATGAGCTTGTTGGGTCTGAACAAGATCATTAATTTTTAGTTATAGGAAATAAATTATATGCCCATGAGGCTTATTGAAATATTAAGATATCCTAGTTGAATAGCTGCAACTCTGCAACACCTCCTTTGGGCATTACATTTTATTATCCTTTTAAATAAATACGACACTATTTAGTAAGTTTGAGCAGTGTAGGTGGATAATATCTATACATTACCGTCTTATCATGTACATTAAGTTCTTTGGATAGTGTCAATATACATAGGCAAGTTTACAGATTGTGTGCTTGCGGAAAATGCATGCTGATCTTGCTCGATGGTTAGAATGCTTTAATTAGCTTAAATGCATGCCGTTAGTCAAAGCATCATGATTAGTACTCCCTCCGTTCCAAATTATAAGATGTTTTTGCCTTTTTTAGAACACATGGATCTAGCCACCTTTTAGTTCGTAAGTTCAGAGTAAAATAAGTGAACCTACGCACTAAAAGGTGGCTAGATACATGTGTTTCATAAGAAAGCTAAAACATCTTATATTTTGAAATGGAGGGAGTAGAATCTAACAACCGGCTGTTGCATATGTGGTCTTTCATTGTTGATTTGTACTTCTGTTCATGGTAGTGTGCAAATTAGTTTAATACTCAACTAACAGCATTGAAGTATACAGTTCAAGTAAATTTGCACTATGATGACCAAGAATGACAATGTACAACTACAAATTGATGTAATGGACCGGACTATGCTGACAAGTTACTGATGTTTTATCTTTATGGCATTTTAATCATTAAGATAAGTGATCTACTTCACTAAGATATAATAATGGATCTGGACCCATGGCACTTGTCTTGGATACTAAAAATACTTTAATTCTTCTTTGATACATGAAACTTGGCAGCCCAATATAAGTAAATAAATTGTTGGTAAAATTTTCTACATGCTTATTTTATTTATTGTACTTTTGTTGACAAGTGTGGCAGTCTGAAATGTCATATGAGTTTTGACGTCTAAAATGTGACGTATGTGATTTTATTTGCTGGTTCCTGCTTCTGCAAAGCCATAATCTTTTGGCGTGACTTTTGTATAGTTATGGAGTACCAAAGAGATCTTTTTCAGAATTAGACGTTCATTTTCCTATCTTTTCGTGCAGCCGTCCAAAAGCTCGTGATAGCAGAGAGATGTCAAGTTCCAGTGATGATCTTCATAATGATGTAAATGCATCTGTCCTTGTTCTATATTCTTTTGATTGGTATCCGTCCACAGATTTTCATGACTCCTGTGACTTGCTCTCAGTCGCTTCTTATTTTGGTAAATTTGTAACATCTCCCTTTGTGTGTTTGTACTAGGTAAAACACCAGCTGGACAAGGCCATTCAGATGCATGAGGATCTTGAAAACGAGGTACTGCATTTTTGTAGCTCTGTACTATATTGTTACTCACGATGTGTATGCTCAAACTAGTGTATATACCATCTCAAGACTAAGAGAGTCAGTGTAAGGTGTAACTGTCTTTTTTTTCGAATGTGAATTTCTTTCTTCATAGGATCCGTTTGACCAAATTTTCTACATTCCTTAACTAGAAACAGACAGCCAAGAAAACCCTAAACATTTGAATATGCTAGGCCTTGAATACTCAGTAAGTGAATGCCTTTAATCATGTATTCAGGTTGACACTTGTTAGTTGCTTCACGAATGCTTTATATTATGTATTCAGACTGGCACATGTTAGTTGCTTACTCATGGTTGCGTTTACAACTGTTGTATTATTTGTTCAGTATAGAAATTTATCAGTCAAAACAACACAGCATGGAGCACTGATGAAAGAATGATAATGTCAGTAGCTTGACTGAGTATCAGGAGCTGCTTCATAATTATTTGCAGTTCATTTTAGAAAGATAAATGCCAATGCTGTTGTTTGCAGGTTTCTCAGATCAAAGATAAAGTTACAAGCAAAGAACACCACATTGCAGATTTGCAAAAGAAATATCAGGTAATCTTTTACTTGATATTAGAATATTTCTTTATATTTCTCGCCTTATTCTTATTTGAGCTGGCCTGTGTCAAATCACGATGACAAGTTAAATAATATTTCTTAAAAATGCAGAAATTAGAAGAAGAATTGGCTGCTGCACGTAAAGTTTCGTCGGAGCGACAATTGGTTGTCACGAAGGTATGTTCCTAGTCTTCCTTGGTTAGCTGCTGCTTTTATGAAGAGAAGCAATTCAAGGAACTGATAGATAATACACATCTTATGTACGTGTGCAGCTATACAAAAGTTTTCTTCAACTCCAGGACTTCAACGAAAGGGCCAAGAATGCTGAAAATGATCTCAAGGTTATTTTCCCAACATGTGCTTACTTCATGGCAAAATTGTCCATGGGACACCGTGGCCCTGTCTTGACTTGCTTTCTGTTCCCATATTACAGGCTCTTGTCGATTCTGCGATGGTTGAGATCGATATGGCTGAAGATGCCACGACTAAAGACGGTTCAGGGTATGAGAACGGTGTGGTTTGAAGATCCCTGTTCTGAAACTGAAATGTCTTGATTAGTGCCGTCAAGACCTGTTTGTCCTGAGTACCTGTCTGACTTCTCCGTCTGTAATGTAAGCTGCCCGTAGTATGTTAATCAGCGCAGTTATTTTTATTTAAGTTTGAGAATCTCTTCGTAGGCTGTCTATGACATTTAGGTGGACACTGTTCAGATATTTCTCGAACTATTTGCGATATTAAGCCCTTCATTTGAGGGGCACACTACCTAATGTGGACCTGTAGAAACAAAAACACGCTCGCTTCTTTCACTAATATTCGTACTTGCTAAACGTCTTATATTTATGAACAGAGGTTGTATAACTTACTAAAAAAAAAAGAAATGAAGCAACAAAAAAACTGTCAGGTGAGGACGATGCTTAGCGCGCTGAGAGTGGGTTTATGTACTCATGTTTGGTGTACTTCCGATACTTGCAAGGCCTAAACCATGGGCAAGTCTGAAAACTTCCAAAAATAATTGACGACAGTCACAAAATTTAAATTCAAATTCAGAACACATGAAGGAACCAAAGGACAAATCTATTTGTCAGTTGGTACTATATTTTGTTGCTAAAGCTGAACACTAAATTTGGATTTGACATTTTATAACACACTATACTCTCTCCGTTTCAAAATATATGCTATTTTAGCTCATCATTGCCATATATGTATCTAGATATTTTTTTAGTATATAGGTTTATTTATTTTACTTCTAACCTACACATTAAAAGATATCTACATATATATACATGACAATGATAGGCTAAAGCATCTTATATTTTGGAACGGAAGGAGTATAATATACTACCTCCGTGTGCTCTCGTTTTGCGTGTTTTTTCTTTGACCAAGATTTACTCTAAATATATAAAGAATGTTGGTATAAAATTAGCATCATTAAAAAATATGTTTTAATATAAATCCAACAATACTAATTTTACACAATATAATCAAGTTTTAGTTGTTCTATTTATTCGATCAAAATTTATTTTAGAATGCGCGTGCGTCTTATTCTTTAAAATAGAGGTAGTAGTAATTAGTACTCGAGTCAATAGAAAAGTAGACATGCCGATACGCATATGGGCACCGGGAGTACTCTCAAACTTTAAAATAGTCGATACGGTATTGTCAAAAGAAGAGGAAAGAATACTCGATAAGGTCTCACCGCCCATGCACCCAGTTGTTGTTTCACGAAACAGTGCCTCGGATCAGTCCAGTAAGATATAACCACGACTACGTCAATGTTGTCAACGATAATCCATATGACTCTCACAAATATGTATAAGATGCATTCCTTATTTCCAAGTATTTGTTCTGAATAAAGTATGTTTTTTTGACAATCAATATCACATACTACTCTGTCTCAAGAAATAAGGCTTTCTCGTTTTGTGTTTTTTTTACCAAGATTTATTTTAAAGATATAAAGAATATTGGTGTAAAATTGGCATAATTAAAAAGTATGTTTCAATAAAAATCCAATGATACGAATTTTACACAATATAATCAAGTTTTAATTGCTCTATTTATTTGGTCAAAATTTGCTTTAAAATACGCATGCTCTTATTCCTTAAAACGGAGGTAGTATATTTATAGCAACAAATAGTATATGGTAGAGATACACGAGCTGTCTTTGACGATTACAAAATAAATTATAAAAAAGCTAGCAAATCTCCAAGGTCTTTAAATTCTTTCTTCTTCCATGACACAATTTTATACTTTTCTAAAGGCAGCCCAAGATAGATATCAGATCATAAACATGTAAATACCAATGAAGTTCTCCTATAATTTTAATTTGAGCCGCAATACCAAGGATACATGCACACGCACAACTATGAAAGTAGTCAATCCACATCGGTAAGAGTACCAACACCAGTACGTCAGAAAAAAATAACCGAACAAATTGATCGACATCGCTGGGGAGTTGAGGATACGAATCACCATTGTCCTAGCACCCTGGACAAATACTGCGAGGATAATTCTCCTCGCGGTAATCAAGAGAAAAGATCTAAAATCGATCTAGTGAAGCAAGATCTAAGTGGATTTGGTACTCACCTGGGTAGCTACTCACCCTCTGATCACCGTTAGATTCTTTCCACCACCGTTGGATTCTTCCAACGACTCACGGCCATGGTTGTCAGTATCCCGATACGTATCTTAGTATCTTACGATTTTACGATACTAACACGGTAAAACGATACGTATCGTGATGGTATCTTAATCTGGGTAGTATCACACTCGTATCCCGATACGTATCATGGTATCTTTAGTATCCCGATATAAAAACGATACCATACGATCCCACACCTATAGTAAAAAATAAGGACACGCAGCTGTGGGAAGCTTAAGATTAAAATTGGTTTTGTAATCTCAAGGCTATCTAAGTATATAAACAATACAACATCCATTAGTTTGATTGATATGTGTTAAAAAAAGGACTTCGTACATGCAAGAAAGAAGTCAATTAGCGACTTGTACGTATTCATTTTCTTAAACCCGGTCTTTTATTTTGTGGATTCCTAATTGATTATGTTTGTATTATGTATTATATGGGTGAGCCCATATTTATATTATAAATGCATCATTTTACATAATCAGACTCTATGAAATATATAAAATATTCTTAAAATTCAGATAAAAATTAAATTTAGATATATTTTTTAGGTATATTACTACTGTATACATATATTTTATTAAAAATAAAAATCTCATAGTATCGTGATACTACGATACGATTCTACTGACAAGAAAACGATACTACCTAGTATCATACTGAAAACCTTACTCAGGGTCATTTAACGGATCAAAGCTTGTGTGGGAATCTTGCTCCACCATTTTCCATCGACGTCCACGCCCCGAGCCACTCCACTCCCCACCTTATCCTCTCCCTGTCTCTCTCATCTCTCCACCGCTGCTCGAGCTTATCGTCCACCGCCGCCTGCTCTCGCACCGGTGCCGCTGCCGCCGGAAAGGATCTTTCTTCCTAGCCGCTCCGCCTCGCTTACCACGGCCCTCACATCGGTGAGCTTACCACGGACAGCGGCGGTCGACGACGGCGCGTCCGGCTCCTCCGTCGCGGCGGCCCCGGCGGCGACGAGCGATGCAGCTGTGGCGCCGGCATGGCAGCCACGCACCTGCGCGGCGAAGTCCACTACCATGCAGTACCGGTGCATGCGCGCCACAGCGGACTTGAGCGCGTTGCAGAGGTCGAGCAGCGCCGCCGTCTCCTGCATATACTGCTCCAACCAGCAGTCTCCGGCGCCACCGCCCGAGCAGTCAACCGGTGCTTCTGCGCTCCTGAAGACGGCGAGCAGGTCGCGCTGCATCCGCCTCACCAGCCGCATGGCGTCGGCGCACCACCGAATGGACACCGAGGAAGACAGCGCGCTCTCGAGGTGCGCGAGCCCGTCGACGAGCGAGGAGCAGAACGCGGCGAGGAGAGGGCACTGCTGCCGGCGGCGAGCGCTCGTCATCAGGCATCTCATCGGAGAGAGTTGCATGCATGCACGGGAAGAAGAAAGAACCGGGGATGAAATCTGGTATTTGCATGGGTTGGTTGGTTTCTTGGAGGAGTAGGGAAGATTTTTCAAAGGGTAGGAGGAGGAGGAGTGAAGCAAGCGAATTGGTGAACTATTCTATGCACCTCGCGTACTTTGCTTAACCTTTGCTCTTTCTTCTTCTTCTGATTCGGGACTACGGTGAATTGCTTTGCGTTCGCGGCGTTCTTCGTGCCCTTCTACGCGGGGCTGGCCGTTGGGCGCCACCTGTGGTCGGCGAACGCCACCGACGCCGAACGGGACAGCGACTGCGTCGCGCTGCTGTCGTGGCTCCACACCCAGCCGTACTACAAGCGGTCCAGTGGCTGGGACCACTTCCTCGCGCTGGGCCGCATCACCTGGGACTTCCGCCGCGGTCCGGGCGGCGGGTGGGGCGGCAGCTTCCTCGCCATGCCAGGGGTCGCCAACGTCACCCGCCTCGTCATCGAGCGCGAGCCCTGGGACGGCATGGACGTCGGCATACCATACCCGACCGGCTTCCACCCGCGCACCGCCGCCGACGCGCGCGCATGGCAGCGGCATGTCTTGTCCGTGCCGCGCCCAGGCTCTTCGCCTTCGCCGGCGCGCCGCGGTCGGCCATCAAAGGGGACTTCCGGGGTTTGCTGCTCGAGGAGTGCCAGGCCGCGGGGCCCGCGTGCGTCGCAATGGACTGCGCCGACGGCAAATGCATCAAGAACAATGCGCTCGTCCTGGAGCTGTTCATGGGCGCGCGGTTCTGCCTGCAGCCCTGCGGGGATAGCTTCACGCGGCGCTCGCTGTTCGACTGCATGGTGGCCGGGGCAGTGCCGGTGCTATTCTGATTAACTTACACCGTTTCTCTACGTCTCCAGGCGACGGACGCAGGCCTGGGCGTCAACTCGAGGGCGGCCCCCGTCCCGCGTGCTGGGAGTACCTCATCGCGAGACGACGCGAGACGACGAGGAGTGCTTGGACGTCACCCGTCGGGGACCTCGGAAGCTCCTGGGAGGCCGACGGCCAGCGGGGCAGAGGTGGACGACCAGAGCTCCTAGGAAGGCCGGCGGCCAGCGGCCGGAGCTCCTAGGAAGGCCGGACGAGCCCGCCCCCGCCAGCGCAGGAGCACGCGGGGCGCAGCGAGCAGAGCTCGGGACGCGAGCACGCGTCGGAGTTCGCGGGAGCACCGCGGTCGATCTTGTCGTGCAAGAGCGGCGTCTGCTTGCTCCGGCTTCGCCTCTTCCTCTGCTTCGCCGGCGCTCGCCGCGCTGTCCGATGGTCAACGAGAGGGGATGAAGTTGGGGAAAAGGAAGAGAAAGAATAGAGAGTGGTTGAGGGGAGTGGCTCCGGCCCGTGGACGCTAGTGCTTAAAATATGCTATGCAACTAACACCGTTAGACACGTGTTGGCTTTTAGAAGGGTGTGTAGCTATCACGGTGTGTATAATTTTGTTTTTGTAAGATCTAAATGACCATACCTAATTGAGTTTAATCTTTGAGCACCACCATTGACATCGTGAGGAGATCTCGTCGTTGATAGAAGGGTCAGAGATCAATTATTGTAGATGATACCATCTCCATTGACATAGAGGCCAAAAGAAGATGGCTACCAAACCCTAATATAATCTTATAAAAAGACTATTTTTTATCAAAACCTCCACTCATAGATCGGGTTCCCCACCCCTCCCGACACCGGCGAAGTCGGTCGGAGGAGGGGAAGCTAATCTATGGTGGAGTAGGAGGAGCGAACTATCACAAAGCTCTGGCTTAATTTTTCATGAATAGGAATTGTTAGAAAGATGAAAAATGAAAATTTCCGCTTCTATTTGACACTAAAAAAGACCGATGTCTCAAAGTAAAATCCAACTCTCGACTCTCGAGAGCCTAACCAAGAATAAGGTTGTATTAGAAGGACCTTGCGCGCTTTGCTGCGCCGTTTTCGCTCTCGGCGTGTTTTTTCCCGGTCATGTGCATGATATACATTAAACTAAAATGGCAGAAGAACCAAATTCCTTATTTCCTTGCTCTTAAGAATTGCAATGGTTAGTAAATGGGCTTTGACAAAGAACTGTAATTTTGAATAATTTGGATTTCAGTTTCAACAAAATTCATAGACCGAGCACATGACCCATGGTACAGATCATTGTGGTGAAGACAATAAACTAAGGCTAAGAAAAGAGAAGGAAACAAAAAAGATATATCACACAAATTTGCTCTCTGGAAAATGATTTTACGAAATAACATGGAAATCGTGATACTCATATATCAGATACTTCCACAATCCCATTACAAATAAAAAAGGGAAATATGAGTCACTCGACATAAATGTGATCCTTTATGAGTGCACACACACATCCTGAAAGGCGAACCCAATAGACCGTCTTTCAAATTTGTGTTTAGCTATCCTAAACCTGAATAAAAATTATATCATGGAAATAAGGTGCAAACTGGTATAAATAGCATCTAACTAACCATAGGGGACATAAAGGTTGCACGTTTCGAGTATCAAGACCATAACTATTTTATATACCAACACACAGCTCCTCCTTCATCGCTACTATCTCGACTTCTGTAGATTTATGAGCTCCAGTATTTTGAATGCTAAAAATGAGAAACAAAATGCTGGATCAGAACAATCAATAGATCTCAAATTTGAGCTAAATATATGCTTCCATAAATTTAATTAGTAGCCTAGGTAACAAAAGTCCGAGCAAACAAATAAATTGAAATAACAGATTAGGTACTATCAAATTTATCATTAGTCATATCATTTATGGCTCTACATGCATGGAATGGAACCCATAGTCAACTACCACCTGACCTCCAATAACCAACCACAAAACTTAAGAAGTTTATGGAACAGAGAATGGTCACTTCAGCATATATAAAATTAAAGATATGCCCAAATTTTATCACAATTTCTAATTGCTTCCATTATTCGAAGCTCTAACACTATCAACACCACAATGTCCGTGAGCCGGTAAAGATTACTATCGTCTAACATTCATAGGCATGAAACGGACACAAATGAGCATTACTGGTGTGTTTGTTTTGCATGACGTGAGAGACTATCTTAATCAATCTGGATTTGGGGCTGCCAAATGAGCACAACTTTTAAAGGAAAGCATCACTAACAACAAAGCACAGCAGGGAGATCACATATAAAAATTATCCAATACTACCAAAATTATTACCTTGCAGGTCATAATATGTCTGTCATTGCCCTGCCTCTACCCAGCTCAACTTTTTCCTAGTTTCTCCTTGTAATCTCTAACCTCCTACAAATAAGGCAATACCACCTTAAAATCACATCACAGTCAAATTTCTAAAATATGTAATAAAAGTATAAATGCAGAAACAATACAGGAAAGCAAAGAAGCAGTACCAGTTCAACCGCATATGTGAGAAACAAGAACACCTAACAAAGATTGCAAGTTGCAGCATGTAAGGAAAGCACGAAGCTGAAGTGTCAGGTCCTATCTAGGATCTACACGGATTATCGATCGGAACTTGGGAAGGAAGAAAGAAGGAAGACACGAACGAGAGCCCAAGCTGTATTGTATTATCTATATGGTTTGCATCTAGCAATAATGATTCACGATACCCACACCGGTTACATCCCAGCCTTTATATAGGAAGTGGACACAGCCACGGTAATTAAGTAACAGTCATAATGAAACAGTAAAGTAACTAAGCGAGGGTAAGACCCGAGCGTCGTCTTGAGTAGCGTCAGGTACTGGGCCTGACAATGCCTCCCTCTGAGCAACAGCTTGTCCTCAAGGTGTTTCTTGTGAGTGCATCCATGACTGCACCGTGAGCTTGAAGAAGTCTGGAAAAGCATGCTTGATGATGTCTGCATCCTCCCAGGTAGCATCCTCCGGCGATAGATTTTGCCACTGAACTAACCATTGCACGACCGGCTCATTGTTTCTGGGAATTTGTCGCACCTGAAGGACTAGCAAGGGACCTGTCTTGATTGTACCATCAGGAAGAACGAGAGGTAGGTCTGGACTTGGAATAGCTTTGGCACCAATGTGTAGTTTGAGTTGACTCACATGGAAAACCGGGTGTATAAGCACCCCCTGAGGAAGTTGAAGTCGATAAGCCCTGTTGCCTACCTTGTGAGTAATCAAGAATGGACCATAATACTTGCTCTGTAATTTGATGGTGCCACGGAAACCGAAAGCTGCCAAACGGTAGGGTTCCATCTTCAGATAGACGTGGTCTCCCACAGAGAAGGCGCGTTTAGAGCGGTGAGTGTCAGCAAACTTTTTCATCCTAGCTTGAGCCTTGTACAGGTTTTGCTTCAGTTGGTTTAGCATCTGCTGCTTGGACTCCAGGAATGTGGCTGCGTCGAGATCATCCGGGCCAGGAATGGATAACTCGCTGATCAGTGGGGGAGGAAAACCATACAATGCCTGGAAGGGAGTAAGCTGCAGAGAGGTGTGGAAGCTGGTGTTGTACCAGAATTCTGCCAAAGGGAGCCAAGACAACCATTTGCGCGGTTCCTGAAAAGTCATGCAACGTAGGTAATTTTCGAGGCATTGATTGACGCGCTCCGTCTGCCCATCAGATTGTGGGTGATAGGAGGAGCTGAACCGTAATTGCACCTTCAGAGACTTGAATATGCTTTGCCACATCGAGCTGGTGAAAATGCGGTCTCGGTCCGAGACGATGCAAAGAGGAGGACCATGTAGCTTTACGATGTTGTCAATGAATGCTTGAGCAACTGAGTCCACAGTGTAGGGGTGTGATAAGGGCACAAAGTGTGCATACTTAGTGAAACGGTCCACCACTACCATAATAACATCCTTGCCCTGTGATTTTGGCAGCCCTTCGACAAAGTCCATCGATATGTGAGTCCATGCCATGTCAGGTACTGGTAGGGGATCAAGAAGGCCAGGGTACTGACAATGCTCATGCTTAGAACGCTGACAAACTGGGCATTCGGCTACCCAACTTTCCACATCTTTCTTCATACCCGGCCAGTAGAAGATCTTTTTAAGCCTGTGTAAGGTAGCTCGAGTACCAGAGTGGCCTCCCACGACAGAGGAGTGGAGAGCCAGAAACAAATTGTGGCGAAGATCATTATGGTTGCCGACCATGAGCTGCCCTTTGTATCGCAAGACACCTGCCTTCAGAGAATAGGGTGAATCAGCTGTAGGTGCCTCGATCAGGAATTGTTCCAAGAGACTGCGAATGTGAGTGTCTTGAGTGTAACTGTCGGTGATCTCTGTGATCCATTTGGGTGTAGCAGCAGAGATTGCAAAGAGTTTGCAAAATTGGCGCGACAGAGCGTCCGCAACTTTGTTTTCGGCACCTCGTTTGTACTCAATGGAGAAATCAAATTCCAGCAACTTTAACATAAGTTTATGTTGTATGCCCTCGGCAACACGTTGCTCTGTAATGTATTTGAGGGATTGCTGGTCTGTTTTAATGATGAGCTTGCTTCCCAGGAAATAGTGGCGCCAACGCTTAACTGCCTCGATTATTGCCAGTGCCTCTTTCTCGTAGGTAGACATAGCAGCATTCTTAGGGCAGAGAGCAGCGCTGAAATAAGCAATGGGACGTCCTTGCTGCATGATAACAGCTCCAATGCCAGAACCGGAAGCATCTGTTTCCAGCGTGAACGCCTCACTGAAGTTTGGCAAAGCTAAGACAGGGGCCTGAATCAAGGCTTGTTGCAGCGTATGAAAAGCAGTATCATGAATCGATGTCCAAGAAAAACCCCCTTTCTTCAGTAAATCATGCAAGGGACGGCAAATAACACCAAAATTCTTAATGAAACGACGGTAGTACCCGGCAAGCCCCAGAAAACTGCGCAACTGAGTGACAGATTGAGGGATTTCCCATTCAGCAATTGCTGTTACCTTAGAGGGATCGGTGGAAACGCCTTGCGCCGAAATGACATGGCCCAGATACTCCACATGGCTGACGCCAAACACACACTTGCTGCGCTTTGCTGCCAGTTGATGTTGCCGCAGGATAGAGAGAGCAATGCCGAGGTGCTGCATGTGTTCTTGTACATCTTTGCTATAGACGAGGATGTCGTCGAAGAAGACCAAAATAAATTTCCGCAGGTAGTCCTTGAAGATGTCGTTCATGAGAGCTTGGAAGGTGGCCGGAGCGTTAGACAATCCAAACGGCATAACTACATACTCGAAGTGACCAAAGTATGTCTTAAAAGCAGTTTTATGGATGTCATCTTCATGCATGCGAATTTGATGATAGCCGGAACGCAAATCTAGTTTGGAGAAGATTTTAGCTCCATGCAACTCATCCAGAAGGTCCTCAATGACAGGAACAGGAAATTTATCTTTGATTGTTTGAGCGTTGAGGCGACGAATTATCGATCGGAACTTGGGAAGGAAGAAAGAAGGAAGACACGAACGAGAGCCCAAGCTGTATTGTATTATCTATATGGTTTGCATCTAGCAATAATGATTCACGATACCCACACCGGCTACATCCCAGCCTTTATATAGGAAGTGGACACAGCCACGGTAATTAAGTAACAGTCATAATGAAACAGTAAAGTAACTAAGCGAGGGTAAGACCCGAGCGTCGTCTTGAGTAGCGTCAGGTACTGGGCCTGACATGAAGGGAGAACCAAAGCGAATCAGATCGATCACGGTGAGCTGGGGGATGTGCATCTAAAAAAATTATGGCGCTTTTGAAAATAAATATTCCACATGAACCCCCAGCTCACCGGGAAGGACATAACACCATTACTCTACAGTAACTCATCCCTGAAATCCATGATAAACAAGAAAACTAAATTATCATTTATCATGTGAGAATCCATCTGACCAACATGTCTATATCATTTGTCCTCTAGCTAATATTATAATACGTACAAATAGGCTAATTAAGCTATCTCCCCTACCACACTAGATTTGCAGCTTCTAGGGAGCAAATTCTCAAGGCCTAGTGGTGATACTGAAACCATATCTCAAGCTGTCATCTCTCTGTACCAAAATTCATGCCTCCTGAAAAAGAGGAGCAGACTTTTCTCATGAAAGTAGACATCAACTAATAATAATAAGAGAGCAATACATGAATTTGATATAAATAAATTCAGTTCCAATTGAGGTTCAAACATTAACCAAATGGAGGAGCTCGTATGTACCTTGGAACCACTAACTGCCTGAAAAAATAGTTCCAGAGGACACACTAACAGAGCAAGGAAAAGATGTCAGTATAGCATCTGGAGCATTCTACAGGAACCACTGTAAACTTGGACTGGAAAAATCTGCCTGAAACTCAAAAGGCCAGCCATTATCTCAAACAGAATAAGCTAGCGCATCTTCATGTATGAAGCGGAACAAGATTCAAGCTTTGGGAGGAGGCTGCGCCATGCATCAGCAAAATGTTAGATGATTTCCTATATCCAATATGTAATGTTGAAGCTTCTCGTATTCAGGAGCAGATTCTTCAACAAGCATTTCTTTTCCCAGAACAACATTACTGTACATCCTTAAATTCGATCACTGACTATTAACCAGCTAGTGAAAATTCAAGATTAAGAGCGGTCATGACATTTTACAGTAATATTATTGAGCACAACATCCAGGTGATATCAAGGAACATTTTGCTGAGCAAAGAAGAAAGACTACCTTAAGCATTTTTATAAGAGTTGTCTTCTTTTTAGATATACCAGTCTCGTAAGACCTTGCTCTATCCATTTTCTACTTCATGCACATGAAAAATAAAACATACATCAACTGAAGGAATGCCATCAAGAGTAGAGAACAAAAATCATGAGCCAACACAGCCAATATATATAAGCCATAAATCTATGTGCACAAAAAGCTCAAAATCGATCAGCCTTATGATGCACAACATTGCAAAAAACTATTCACACAAGGCACTTGAACTCACAGTACTGACTCAGAAGTGTTATATATATCTGTAATTGAATTTCAAGCGGATCTTTTCAATTATGCAGTGAACTTCCCCTAGATCATAGAAATCTGTAGAACTTATCATGCATACGACTTTATGACTTAAATTTGGTATTGTACAGAGGAAGGAAATGCATTGTTATTTTCATTGGTAGATATGAGATGTACAGCAAGGTGCAAGCAATTTCTCTGAATTCCAATAGCCGATTGCTTCTTCTACTACCAAATTCAATATCTTTCTATACGAATGACACTCCCAAAATTTCTGGCTCATTGTCAATTTTCTAGCGGCAAGACAACAATGTTTGCTATTTCCAGCACACCTATCAGGGATTTATGTCTCACTGCCTCATAAGCGAAAAAAAAAGGTGCAATATGGGTGAGGAGGAGACCAGATATAATTTCTAACCTTCATCACGTGAGGAACCATGACCAACACGAATCACCTGCAGGAAGAAGATGGTAAGGTCACGCATCAAACAAATGGATTTGGGGGAGGGATGGAGGAGAAGACGCACAGGGTGGGCGGAGGAGAACTTGACTGGTGGAGCGAACGATGAGGCAGCCGCCATGAGGGCTTCCCCACCATCGGGCCCAGTCGCGTGGCGCGGTACTGCCGTGCACGTGGAGCAGAGTGCTCCATCGACGAGCACCAGCAACAGCGAGAGGACGGAGGAGGTCCGGCGATATGAGGAGATGCAGGCCGAGAAGAACGGGCGGCGGCTGAGCGGGGAAGGGGTGGGGGCTGAATAGGGTTTGCCGGAAAAAGGGGCGCACAACGAACAGGGCTCTGCCGGAGGCGCTCCGCAGCTGTGCCAGCGAGAGGAGCAGAGGCATCTCCCGGGAGCGGCGGCGGCGGCCTGCGCGTGGCGGCGTGGGGAGGCGAATCTGAGTTTGGCTCAGCTCAAGTGTGTTTTTTCAACGGGCCTCAACTCGAGTCGGTCGGCAATCGCAGGTAAAACAAAGACGGTTTCGCTCCGGCCAAGCACGACTCTTCGATTCTGGACGCCACGTCTCGATCAACAAGAGACCCTAAAAACCCAGGGAGCTTTGAAGATTCTCGTGTTTCTCCTTCACTTTGTGTTCCGATTTTGCACTTGCATATGCATGTTTTTGTTTCGTTCTTTCTACCCTGTTTCTTCATAAAATAACATATACAACAACAAATGTTTTCCCTTTAGTCTTAGTGAGAGAACACTCAATATCCGTCTAATTGGGACAATCATCTTTCCCTTTTTTTTTCCCTCTCGCACCCATACCTTCTTACCGTTCTCGTTCAGACGTTCAGTGAAACACATCACAGTCGAGTCATCCCAGCGCTGGCAATCCATCCTTGACTAATGACTAGACCGGAGACCCCGTGAAACCATCTAAGTTGGCCTTCTTTGATTTGTAGGATTGCAAAACGTAGAATAGGAATAGGGATAGGAATTGGATAGGAATGTAGATGTAAAACTGCAAAGGAAAACTTCCTGCAAAGGAAATAAAAAATGAGGTCTGAGTGCATTGTTTTCTGTGGGTATTTTGCATGGGAATCTGGCCGTAAAGGAAAAGTTCCTTCAAATTTCCTTTAGTCTATTCTTATGAATCAAACACTGCTACAGTGTAAATTCCTATAGAAACAGAAATCCTACACTTTTCCTACAAAATTCGTTTGAATCAAATGGGCCGGAGTACGTACATACACCCGTCGTTGCTATGCTGCCTCCTTTTAGCGCAGGCCCTTGTTGACTACGGAGTACTAGCTACTACTAATACTAGCTTGATCTTCTAACTCGCTGTACTTCCTAGCAAAGGAACCAGGATGACCGACGTACACGACGGTGACGCCTGACGCGGTCGTGGAGAGGAAGCGCCGCTTGACTGATGTGTTGCTAGCTCGTGATCACCTAGCGATTAGGTCTTTTTTTAATGCTAATCAAAGTGATTGTTAAATTTGCCTATTCAGAGTAGTATTTGAATCGCTCGGGAGATTCAGTTCTGATTTTTTTTAACCCATCACTGTAATCGGAGATATTTTACCTTCTGAATATGATAAGTGCAGTGCCGGATAGCAACACTAGTCACCGCGGGCTCTTTTGATCTATTGGATAGGAAAAGTGTAAGAATAAGGAACATATAAAATTGAGATATCATATCTACCTAAATAATATGGAAAGAGATTTTTTTTATTGTGGTCAAAGATTTTTTTATGAGGTCTAACCTCATGCTATTATCCTATGAAATTTACACTACAAGATCATGTGAATCAAACGACTTTTGTAGATTTTTGAATGAGATCTCAATCCTACACAAATCTTTTTTTTTAAAATGTATGAATCAAAGGAGTCTAGAAAGATGTTTCCTCGGTGAAAGATAAGTGTTCCTAGCTACTCCCTCCATACATGTTTATTAGACCTCGTATTTTATTTTTTCTACTATTATTTTGGTCAAGAAAATAAGATATGTGTCACAAGCTATACAGTGGGATTCATATTCAAAAGAAATTTCCAAGGGTATGACTTTTGTTGCATATATTTCATCTTTTTTACGAAATTAATGGTTAGAGTTTTCCTTAAAATACGTAGAGGCCTCATAACCGTTGTTATGGAGGTACTAGATGCTTTGATTAGATGTTTCCCTGGCGAAAGAGAAGTGTTCCTAGCTACTCCTCCGTCCACAAAAGAGTGTACCTTTGGAGTTTCTAAAAAAATTAAGCTTTTTTGCATTGGGAATATGATACCCATCATCTATCTCCTCTTTAATTTTTCCACCTCCAATGAGCGAGTAAGTGTATGTAGCAAAATGAGGAAATACTATTGGGCTTGATTTCCGTGTGACGAGAGAGAAGAATTTTTTTTTACTTAAAAGTGCATTGAAAAGAGAGAAGTATACTCTTTTATGGATAAAATTTGAAGCTAAATGTACGCGGACGGAGGGAGTAGATGCTTTGATTTCCACACATATCGACGAGTCAATCCAGTAAATTTTTCCTAATATTCGATAACATTGCAACTTATGAAATGTTTATGCCAGTGTGAATACGGGAGAGACTGTCCAAAAATGCACCTACATGGCTGACTTGAGATTCCGGACGACGTAGACACGGGAGCCCCTTCCGGCTCCCAGCACGCGACGTGTAGCACCGCAAGCCGCAGATCCGTGGATGGACGGCCGTGAGAAACCAGATTCCCTGGCTGGACGGTAGTGGGCGGCCGGTCCGACAAGAGCGACCTGAAATGGTCAGGCCGTTGCGGCGCCGGGAAGGTCAAACTGTGCACGCTCGACTCGAGACCGCCCAATTAAGGAAGAAAGCTGCGTAGTGGTGGCACAGCTAGCAGCAGCATCCATGGAGCACAATGTCGCGCCCGCCAGGCGCCACCCTCGCCAAACCTGGATTAGCGCGTTCTCATCAATCTCGCAGGCGGAAGGCGCGAGGCCGCACGTATTTATGCCTCGAGCCCCGGCCTCTGCCTCCTCGGACACCAACGAGCTCTGCTCTGCTCCATGGCTGCATGAGACTGAGAGCAGCAACCAGGAACAGCACCAAGGAGATCGACATCAACAGCCAAAGCAACTGAAGAAGCCAAGAAGGGATCGTCGGCATGGAGATCGTGAGGATGGGGAGCTCCTCGGCTGGAGGGAGCGTGCGGCGGACGGCGGCGTCGTCGTGGCGGGCCGGCGCGTCGGGGAGGAGCGACGCGTTCGCGAGGTCGGCAAGGGAGGAGGACGACGAGGAGGCGCTGCGGTGGGCGGCCATCGAGAGGCTCCCGACCTACGACCGCATGCGCAAGGGCATCCTCCTCCCCGTCGGCGGCGTCGGCCAGGAGGTGGACATCCAGGGGCTCGGACTCGCCGAGAGGAAGAACCTCATCGAGCGACTCATGCGCACCGCCGAGGAGGACAACGAGCGGTTCCTACTCAAGCTCCGCGACAGGATGGAGCGGTACGTCCGAAGTTCCGATGAGCTCTCAACAGAGCACAGATGTCACCGAGAAAAAATGCTTCGTTTTCAAGTAGCAGAGAGCTGCTTGATTCTGCAGCGCCAAATCCTCTGTTTCTGATGAAAAATGTCCCCCTTCTTCTTCAATGATTGCAGAGTTGGGATCGACAACCCGACGATCGAGGTGCGGTTCGAGAACCTCAACATCGACGCCGAGGCGTACGTCGGCAACCGGGGGATCCCGACATTCACCAACTTCTTCTCCAATAAAATCATGGTAAGCTTTTTTCAGCAGAACCTAAAAGTTCAGTAGATATTCAGAGGTTTCTGACTCTTCGTGAGAATGTTCGATCCTCTAGGACGTGTTGAGCGCTCTGCGCATTGTTTCGAGCGGGAAGAGGCCCGTCTCGATCATTCACGACATCAGCGGAGTCGTGAGACCTGGCAGGTGAGTGAGGAATCAAGGTGCCCTTCTTTTCACATGATCTCACAGCCCTTCTGTACATCGTAGTTTCTAAGCATGTGGAGTTTCTTCAGGATGTCATTGTTGCTTGGTCCTCCTGGATCTGGGAAAACTAGTCTGCTCCTAGCCTTGGCAGGGAAACTGGATTCGACACTGAAGGTACAACATCTTCACATTCTTTTCGATTTTAAAGCAATTTTTCCTTCCATACAGAAATGGAATTAATCGGGGAAGATATAATTGTAAGCTGCAACTGATGAATTTTAAATTGGATATGCTCAGGTGTCAGGGAGGGTGACCTACAACGGGCATGACATGGATGAGTTTGTCCCCCAGAGAACTTCAGCATACATCGGGCAGCACGACCTCCACATCGGCGAAATGACGGTGAGGGAGACGCTGGCCTTCTCTGCAAGATGTCAAGGAGTCGGAACCCGTTACGGTATGTGACACACACAATGGAAATATTTTTTTTTTGTTATTCGTGCAAAGTGATTCTTATGGCTGTTTGATATTGCAGACATGCTTTCTGAACTTTCAAGAAGGGAGAAAGAAGCCAACATTAAACCAGATCCTGATATTGATGTTTACATGAAGGTGTGATGTGTTTCATTGGATCAATCTTCTTTTTTATTCAGAAGTAGACAAGAATTAATAACCTTTTGACTGGAACAGAAATAAACAAGAATCGCTCAGGTTATTTATTCTACTTCTCTTTCCATATTACAGGCCATCTCCGTGGAAGGTCAAGAAAGTGTGATCACAGACTACATCCTCAAAGTGAGTACCATATATAACATGAAAAAATAACCCTAGGAAATACATATAACCCCTAACCATACTTGCATTTCTCCTGCAGATTTTGGGTCTGGAGATCTGTGCAGATACAATGGTTGGTGATGGCATGATCAGAGGCATCTCAGGAGGACAAAAGAAGCGTGTGACAACAGGTATGTGCAATATGCAGTTCAGGAAAGCACAAAATTGGCCTCTTGATCATTGCAGTAAAATCTGATCTCTCAAACCGTTGAATTTGCATAGGTGAGATGCTTGTCGGGCCAGCAAAGGCACTGTTCATGGATGAAATCTCCACCGGTCTGGACAGCTCCACGACGTACCAGATTGTCAACTCCCTCAGGCAATCTGTACACATGCTCGGTGGCACAGCGCTGATCGCATTACTTCAGCCTGCACCTGAAACATACGAGCTCTTTGATGATATTGTCCTGCTCACCGAGGGGAAAATCGTGTACCAGGGTCCTCGAGAAAATGTCCTTGAGTTCTTTGAGGCCATGGGGTTCAGATGTCCTGAGAGGAAAGGTGTTGCAGACTTCTTGCAAGAAGTAAGTGATCCACCTGAGTTCTCTAATGTTGAATCTTGAGACTAGAAACCCCAATTTTACAGTTTTCAATGTGATATCACAGGTTACATCTAGGAAGGATCAACACCAGTACTGGTACCGAAGTGACGAGCCATATCGATACATCTCGGTCAACGATTTCACAGAGGCATTCAAAGCCTTCCATGTTGGCCGTAAGATGGGCTCGGAGCTCAGGGTGCCGTTCGACCGATCCAGGAACCATCCCGCTGCACTCACGACGTCAAAGTTTGGTATAAGCAAGGTGGAGCTCATGAAGGCATGCTTCTCTAGGGAGTGGCTGATGATGAAGAGGAACTCGTTCGTTTACATCTTTAAAGTAGTCCAGGTATGCATCTTGCTCTTTGGAAGTCCTCCTTAATCCTGAATGTGGATAGTAAATTCTGATGAAAGTTACATGTTTGTACCAGCTCATAATCCTTGGTACCATCGCGATGACTGTCTTCCTACGTACGAAGATGCATCGAGACACTGTCGAAGATGGAGTGATCTACATGGGTGCGATGTTCCTTGGTCTAGTCACACATCTGTTCAATGGATTCGCGGAGCTCGCTATGAGCATTGCAAAGCTGCCCATATTCTATAAGCAGAGGGACCTTCTCTTCTATCCATCATGGGCATATGGATTGCCTACATGGGTGCTCAAGATTCCAATATCATTTTTGGAATGTGCTGTGTGGATCTGCATGACTTACTATGTTATCGGCTTCGATCCAAACATCGTAAGGTTCTTCCGCCATTACCTGCTGCTTGTACTGATCAGTCAGATGGCATCCGGTCTCTTCCGGGTTCTTGCTGCACTGGGAAGAGATATGGTTGTTGCAGACACGTTTGGGTCATTTGCCCAGCTTGTTCTTCTGATTCTCGGTGGCTACTTGATAGCTAGAGGTACGGTCCAATGTCCATTCAGCGACTTTCCTGGCAGTGCCAATTGTCAAGACCATTGTGCTGAGTTCTCTTTCTGCAGATAACATCAAAGCATGGTGGATTTGGGGCTACTGGTGCTCCCCTCTGATGTATGCCCAGAATGCTATAGCAGTGAACGAGTTCCTGGGCCATAGCTGGCGGATGGTAATGCGGTGTCCCCTAAGCTCCCGACCACTGTAATTTAAGACAGATTAACTCAAAAACAAATGCCAATCTTTGTGCAGATTGTTGATCCGACCGTGAGCACTGACACACTTGGCATACAAGTCTTGAAGGCGCGCGGCATCTTTACTGACCCAAACTGGTACTGGATCGGCGTTGGTGCCTTACTTGGATACATCATGCTCTTCAATGTACTCTTCGTTGTGTTCCTCGACTTACTTGACCGTGAGTACCTTCTTAGCCGTAATTCACCGATTCACCCATCATAAACATCTTATGTTGGTGCTGACATCCTTCTTGTAACTACAGCACTTGGAAAGGGCCAAAATGTTATTTCCGAAGAGGAACTGAGGGAGAAGCATGTGAATCGTACAGGAGAAAACGTTGAGTTGCCGCTTCTTGGAACAGAAAACCCGAATTCACCTTCCAATGGTCAGTAACAATTCTTGCATAAATGCATAAAGGAAAGCATATACCACCGTTTGCATCCTTGTAACAAGTGTAAGAAATGCAGGAAGAGGTGAAATCACTGGAGTTGACACCAGGAATAGGGGAATGGCGCTACCATTTACTCCCTTGTCGATCACCTTCGACAACATAAGATATTCTGTGGACATGCCTCAGGTAAGCATAACCCAGAAGTTCTGCCCCGTGTTCAACACCAGTCAGTGCGAATGCCAGATACTAAATCTGATGCCCCAATCTTTGACAGGAAATGAAGGACAAGGGTATTAATGAAGACCGGCTATTGCTCCTGAAAGGTGTAAGTGGAGCTTTCAGGCCAGGAGTTCTTACAGCATTGATGGGTGTCAGTGGGGCGGGTAAGACAACTCTGATGGATGTGTTGGCGGGTCGGAAAACTGGGGGTTATATTGAAGGAGACATCAGCATTTCTGGTTACTCAAAGAACCAAGAAACTTTTGCCCGGATTGCTGGTTACTGTGAGCAAAATGATATCCACTCTCCACATGTCACTGTTTATGAATCTCTTGTGTACTCAGCATGGCTTCGATTGTCCCCCGATGTAGACTCGGAGGCAAGAAAAGTAAGTTGAATGACCTTTATTCTGCTAATTGACAAAAACTAAACCATTGCAACTGATCACATGAGTACTGAACTGATTAACACCATGATTGCAGATGTTTGTGGAACAAGTCATGGAACTCGTCGAGCTGACATCACTGAGGGGAGCATTGGTGGGACTGCCAGGAGTGAATGGTTTATCCACGGAACAGCGTAAAAGGCTCACCATTGCTGTCGAGCTTGTTGCCAACCCATCCATCATATTCATGGACGAACCAACTTCTGGACTAGACGCAAGGGCAGCTGCAATCGTGATGAGGGCGGTCAGAAACACGGTTGACACAGGAAGAACAGTGGTCTGCACCATCCATCAGCCGAGCATTGACATCTTTGAAGCTTTTGATGAGGTAAATTGCAGCAAGGATGGCAAAAATCATATTCTGTACAAGCATTGGATGTCTCTCATATGAGCACTCACATGCTATTCTTGAACTTGTACAGCTATTTTTGATGAAACGGGGAGGTGAAGAAATTTATGTCGGGCCCTTGGGGCACAACTCATGCCATCTGATCAGTTACTTTGAGGTGAGCCTCAGTACTAACCTACTAAACAGAACACCAAGATTCCAACTTATGGCATGTGTAATAACATTGTTTGGTGCTCCAAATGTAGGGAATACAAGGAGTGAAGAAAATCAAGGATGGTTACAACCCTGCAACTTGGATGTTAGAAGTGACTACCCTAGCTCAAGAAGATGCCCTGGGGGTCAACTTTGCCGAAGTATACAAGAATTCTGACCTATACCGGTATGTTTAGTCCCATAATGATGTTTCAGTTTTTTCAATACTTCTCCTTCATTTCACTAATTCAAATGAATCATGGCAGGAGGAACAAATCTTTGATCAGTGAACTAAGCACACCTCCTCCGGGATCGACGGACCTGTACTTCCCAAGCCAGCACGCACAGCCCTTCTTCACGCAATGTATTGCTTGCCTGTGGAAGCAGCACAAGTCGTACTGGAGGAATCCATCATACACTGCAACTAGAATCTTCTTCACTGCGGTTATTGCCCTTATCTTTGGAACCATCTTCTTGAACCTCGGCAAGAAAGTGTAAGTACCTTTGGTAAAGCTCCAACTGAGGGCTGATCCATAATGCCATGATGAAAGACAGAAACTAATTTGTACTTTATCTTTCATTTCAGAAACAAGAGACAGGACTTGTTCAATTCTCTGGGTTCCATGTATGCAGCAGTTATTTTCATTGGAATTCAGAATGGCCAATGTGTTCAGCCGATTGTAGACGTAGAACGAACAGTCTTCTACCGAGAAAAAGCTGCTGGGATGTACTCTGCTCTACCCTATGCTTTTGCACAGGTAATGGTCGCCACAAAATTTGAATATATAAGATTGCAGTTTTCTTCCTCTGTTTTACATCCAAGTTCTAACGGTGTTAACAATTAACCAGGTTTTCATTGAGATTCCACACGTCTTCCTCCAGACCCTTGTTTATGGTCTGATTGTATACAGCTTGATTGGTTTGGACTGGGCATTCATGAAATTCTTTTGGTACATGTTCTTCATGTTCTTCACCTTTCTGTACTTCACATTTTATGGCATGATGGCAGTCGCCATGACACCAAACAGCGACATTGCTGCCATAGTTGCAACTGCATTCTATGCTGTATGGAATATCTTTGCTGGCTTCCTTGTCCCCCGACCAGTAAGTGTCCATGACTAGTTCAGTTGTATGAAACAATCTCTACATTTTCTCCATACTGGCGATGCTAATTTATATATGGTTGGCTTGCAGAGGATACCAATATGGTGGAGATGGTACTCCTGGGCATGTCCGGTGGCATGGACTCTCTACGGACTTGTCGCTTCACAGTACGGAGATATCGCAGATGTTAGGCTGGAGGATGGAGAAGCGGTGGATGCTTTCATCAACAGATTCTTTGGATTCAGGCATGATTACGTAGGTTTTATGGCAATTGGTGTTGTAGGATTCACCGTTCTCTTTGCTTTTGTCTTTGCCTTCTCCATCAAAGTCTTGAACTTCCAAAGAAGATGAGCGAAACCATCTCAAAACAGAATCAGCTGTGCTTCAGCTTGCTGCAAAGTGATGGCAGTCCAGCACAGGCAAAAGTTAATGAGGAGACAATATACTCAGTATTAGGTTCAGTCATAGGCAGTTAACAGTGTTCTTAGATCAGTAGTTCAATTTTGTACAGTCTATAATATAATACGCTGTAAATCCCTTTTCTTCTTTTATAAGGAGTTACAGTTTTCTCAGCAAACATGACTTTTTGTGGCCATGTAACACTAAATTTGCAGTATAAGACCAATGCATCAAAATACTAGTTAATCAAACTTTGACAACACGTCCCCTACTCCACCAGACTCTACATTGCAGGTTACAGACTACCTCAATATGAATCGCAGTCACATTCACAAACTAAGCTAATCCAAAGCGAGGTTGTTGTTCTCACCTCCCCTGCCACCAGTCGATCCCTCCGGCGCCGCCGAATTGACATCGAATCCTCTGCTCCACCACGGACACGCCAGCATCCCCTCCGTACTTGTCTTGTGAATTTGTCCCTGTATTGCTCGGGGCCATGCTGCGCGCGCGAGCATCCGGCTAGGACGCCGACGGTAGGAGCCTCTTGCGGCAGCCGCCGCCGATACGCGAGGTCCCTCGGATCCGGGCGAGCCGGGCGGTGGCCGGTGGGTAGTCTGTGGCGTAGTTCTTAGGGTTAACGGGAGCAGTATCTCACGAACTGGAGCATTGGATAAAAGGCGGGTGATTGGGATCCCTCGAAATCTTACCACCCCAAAAAACTCACATGTTGAAGACAGCTTCCAATGCTTTCATTTCCATTATCATTTTATCAATTGTACTGTATTTTATTTGCAAGCTCAAGGACTTGAGGCGATTTGATTTAGTAATTTATGCAGAAAAGGTGAATACATGTGTCTGAAATTATGAGAATGGATGAAACATAGTCAAGGTTAAATCAATTATATATTTTATTGGTAAGATGAACCAAAGAAAGTATGGAGCCTAGCTAGATGAATGTGGTACTGAGAAAAGGTACTGATGAATGTGTATAATTTATGAAAAAAATTAAAGTAAGCTCGTGGAGAAAAAGTTGCACCAGATCTGGACGGGCCTAGCTAATTAACGTGAGAACACAGAGGAGGTTGCATCAGGTAAGGAAACTAATAAACTCCGAGCAACACAAATACACAACATATTTTCAAATTTTCCTCAAAACCTAATACACCTTGTATGTATAAACCAAGGAATGTATTTAAACACGTTTCAGTATGTAGATATATTTCATTGTTATGTTTTTTCATATGATTTGAACACACGTTTGACCTTCATTGTTTTATTTTCATGATCTTTCGTTCGTGTTCTTTCTCATGTTATAACATGGTTGCTAAGTTTCTTCTATCAAAATTATATCTTTCATGTCCATGTTTTAAGTTCTTTGATCCCAGCGCACAACGCTTACATAGATGATCAAGATTGTGTAGGTGCATGTCACCTCAAAAATTATTTCTTTTGTTATCACTTACCTACTCGAGGACGAGCAGTAATTAAACTTGGGGATGCTGATACGTCTCAAACGTATCTATAATTTTTGATGCTCCATGCTTGTTTTTACACCATTTGCTTAGTGTTTCGTTACACTTCGTGGCGTTTTTATGCATTTTCCGAAACTAACCTATTAACAAGATGCCACAGTGCCAGTTTCCTATTTTCTGTTGTTTTTGTGTTTCAGAAAAGTTAGACAGGAAATATTCTCAGAATTGGACGAAACAAAAGCCAAACATCCAGAAATTTACCGAAGCTTCCAGAGAACCGAAGAGGAGACGGAGAGGGGCCACAGGCCGGCCACACAGTAGGGCGGCGCAGCCCAGGCCCTGGTCGCGCCCCCTATGTGTGAGACCGCCTTGGTCCACTTATGACGATGCCCCTTCGCCTATAAAGACCCCCCGATGGGAAAAACCTAAGTATCCGATCAATTTTCCAGAAACACATGACCCGAGATCGGGAGGGTCCAGAAGCTCTTCCCGGCACCCTGCCAGAGAGGGGAATCGCCACCGGAGGTCTTCTTCATCGCCATGCTTGCCTCCGGCGCGATGAGTGAGTAGTCTACCTTGGACTATGGGTCCATAGCAGTAGCTAGATGGTTGTCTTCTCCACCATGTGCTTCATGTTTAGATCTCGTGAGCTGCTTTATATGATCGAGACTACCTTTATGTAATTCTACATGTTGTGTTTGTTAGGATCTGATGAATATTGGTGTTATGATTGAGTTGATGTGCTGAATATTATCTTATGTTATCTCTATGTTGTTTATGATCTTGCATGCTCTCCGTTATTAGTAGCTATCTTGGCCGAGTAGATACTAGTGACTCCAAGAGGGGGTATTTATGCTCGATAGTGGGTTCATGCCTCTATTTAATCTGGGGGAGTGATAGAAACCTCTAAGGTTGTAGATGTGTTGTTGCCACTAGGGAGAAAACAACATTCATATGTCCAAGGGCATATGCTTTGTTTACATTACACACTTTTCTTAATGCAGTTATCTATTATTCGCAACTTAATACTTGTGGAGTTCTCGGATTGATTCGCCACAAGTGGATTATTAGTCATAGATGCAGTTGGATGGCGGTTTATGTATCTTGTTGTAATGCCCAGAGTAAATCTCATAGTGATCCTCTTGACATATCACGTTATCTTTATTCTATCAATTGCCCAACTGTAATTTGTTTACCCAGCATGTGTTATTTTATCTTATGGAGAGACACCACTAGTGAACTGTGGACCCCGGTCCTATTTCCTTTACATTGCTATCACCTATTTACTTTACTCGCAGTGTTTACTTTACTCGCATACTACGATTGCTTTCCACTTGATACGCTCATTCCTTTGTTTACAGCAAACCGGTGAGATTGACAACCTCATCGTAAGTTGGGAACAAAGTACTTGGTTGTATTGTGTGCAGGTTCCACGTTGCTACTAGTTGAAGATGCGCTAACAAGATATCATTAACGGCACCCTTGTTGGAGTGTCACTAGGCTAGCAAGCATCACCTTCTGGAGTATTGGCTTTTTCCTGGACTGACAAACCTTGGTTTCTTTCTGAGGGAAAAACTTGTTGCTGTACTCATCATACCTTCCTCTTGGGGTTCCCAACTGGCCGGTCATTTACATCATTAACACCGCGCCATCATTAGCAATCACTAGCCCCCTTGCCCTTATCCACAACCCTCAACCGAGCATCCAAGTCCCTTTGCCTCTTGTGAAGATGCTTGCGCTCCACATAATCCTTGTATTGGGTTTGGCGAACATCATTGTTCATGCAGAAAAGTGCTCTTTGCCACCACTAGAGCTTCTTAATCTCACTCCCCATGTTGTCACTTGGGGGATCCGCATTCTTCCTCCTGGAACCTCTAGCATAGTAGTTGTCACTTGGATTAGATGATCCCTGACCTTGAGTGGTAGCAACCATGTGTTTCTTGTAGAGCTTGAGACATTGATGAGTAACCATGCCCTCATACTCAACTTCAATGTCTTCCTCGACATTCTCTTTGTCCAAGATAAACATCATTATGTAAGGTGCATATGGATGAACCTTCTTCTCAACCAAAGCAAGGTGCATCTCGGAAAAAATGAAGTGCATCACATCAATGTTCTTGTTGGTACCCTTCTCCCCTTCTTCAAATGTGACATAGGCAAAGTGCAAAAGATTCACAAGTCCACCGCGGATGGCATCATTGTTTCCTCTACTTGGAGAAATGTTGGCACGGAAGATGCGGAGCAACATGTTGTAGAGAGGAAGGAGACTGGAGGTCTCCTCCGGTGTGCTTCCATGAGAAGAAAGTAGAGCCAATTTTTCCTTGTTGTATTCAGAGGTGTTAATGTGCATGCGGTGACCACTTGGAGTCTCAAGACTAGAGAACGGATAACCCAAAAGCTGAGCAAAGCGAGCAAAGGTGGAGAACCTCTTGACATTGTTGGTCATCCAAGTCATCCCAACATTTTCTTCAGTGTCAAACTCTAATGTGGCATAGAATTGTTGGATCAAGTTGGGGCAATAGTCTTGTTTGATTGACATCAACCTGTGCAGCCCAAGCTTTTCAGTCACCCATAGAGCATCATGGAAGTACTCATCCTTGTATAGCAGCTGAATGTCAGTGTACTTCATTGGGCAAACTTTGGTACTCATGGGAGCATATATCTGTCTATGTATCATCTCATGCTCAGAGCGCCAAAAGAACTCACTAGAATTGTCCTTGGGCTTGGAGTAGTAGCGGGTAAGCCGAAAGGCACGAAACTCAGACTTGGACAAGTTCTTTAGCTTGGTGACATTGGCAAGCCTTGCCTTCTTATTCCTCTCATTAAGTCTCCTCTGTTTCTCAGCAGCAACATAGCGGGCATCATCCAGGGATCTTTGACGAACCACCTGAGGATCAATGATGTTTCCAGCTTCATCTCTTGTCAACCTCTTGCGCGAACGATAACGGCCCGATTGGTCCCTCTTTCCATGGGAACCGGACACACCTGTGAGGAGAATTAGATGGATAGCATAGGTAAGCATGCATGCTCATGGGAGAAACACAAAAGGCCTTGGAAAAAGAATAACGACAGAATTCATCTAGACCGGCTTTTTTCGGAGCAGACCGGCTTTAGCCGGACAGCCGGCTTTTTCTGGGCAGGGACCGGAAAAATCCGGTCAAGACATGAGCGGTGGCAAGAGCCGGGAATTGAGCACATCCTATCAATAATATAATTCTAGGCACAAATGCTGGCGAAGAGGAATGATTTCCTAACTGCTAGAGCTCCAGATCGAGAAAAAAATGAGGAAACTACCCCAACTCACTAGGAAACCCTAGAGAAGAGAGGGAGAAGTTTACCACTGTCCATGGGGAGCTGGGGAGGAGCGCCGGAGGGGAGGGCGGTCGGGGAGAGGGCTCCGGCGGCCTGAGACAGCGGCGAACGGCGGCGCCCCGCGGGGAGTTACGAGTGGCGGCGGAAGAGAGGAGAGGGGAGTGGGGAAAAGAAAGTGTTGACCATTCTCCCCACGACTCAAGAGGATAAGGCTGCGCCGACACAGGGGGCCGGCTTTTTCCGGCCGACACCGGCTTTAGCCGGTCCCCGGAAAAATCCGGCCTTGACTGGAAAAATCCGGCCTAGATAGCCAGGGACAGAACACAAAATGGAAGCCAAATTTTTTAGCATGCATGAATTTAGAGAGAGAATGGCTTTAGATAAGTAGGCTTGGGCAAGATAACTGACACGGAGTGGTTCTCGGCACTTGACATTGCAAGAAACAAGAAATCATCGGAAAAACCAATGCAAGTGCCTTCCCATATCAAAGATAAGAACAACGATGAATAAAAACTCAATAAATCCCAAATAAGATTTGCAAGGAATCAATTCTTCGAAAAGAAGAGGTCGGTGGCCGAGGCCACCATGTATGAGTGTTATGGCATTGGACCGCGAAGATGTATCTTGGGTCCATAACCAATAGTCGTCATTGAAGCTCATATATCACAAAAATGATATAAAGAGAATGATTTTGTTACTATCGGCATTATGGGGGAGGGTTAGCCCAATTAATTAGAACCGCACTCCCCCTATTTCCATGCCCACACCTAAACCAAACGAGTATTGAAATATAGGTGTATTTGCAAGATGCTCAAGCCACACTCCTTGAATCAATGATATTTAGCTCATTCCTCAAATATCCAAATCTTGCTTCATCAAGGGGCTTCATGAATATATTGGCAAGTTGATCCTTGGTGCAAACATATGCAAGCTCAATATCACCATGGGCAACATGATCTCTAATAAAATGATTCCGGATCTCAATATGCTTGGTTCTTGAATGTTGCACCGGATTATAGGCGATCTTGATAGCACTCTCATTGTCGCATAAAAGAGGCACTTTGTCACAATTGACACCATATTCCTTTAAAGTTTGCCTCATCCACAACAATTGAGTGCATCCACTTGCGGCAGCAATGTATTCGGCTTCGGCGGTGGAGAGAGATATACAATTTTTCTTCTTAGAAGACCAACACACCAAAGACCTACCAAGAAATTGGCAAGCTCCGGAGGTTGATTTCCTATCATCCTTGTCACCGGCCCAATCCGAATCTGTGAAACCACAAAGAGAGAAATCCGAGCCTTTGGGATACCAAAGCCCATAAGTTGGGGTATGAACCAAATATCAAAAGATCCTCTTAACCGCCATAAGGTGGCTTTCTTTAGGAGCGGCTTGATACCTTGCACACACACCTATACTCAACACAATATCGGGTCTATATGCGCAAAGGTAAAGCAAAAAACCGATCATAGAACGGTATACCTTTTGATCCATGTCTTTACCATTGGGATCTAGTTCAAAATGACATTTAGTGGGCATTGGAGTGGCGGCCCCATTTAGTTCCTTCATCTTGAACCTCTTGAGCATGTCTTGGACATATTTAGCTTGATTAATAAAAGCCCCTTCTTTCAATTGCTTGATTTCAAAACCAAGAAAGAACTTCATTTCGCCCATCATAGACATCTCGAACCTATCGGTCATAAGCTTTGAGAATTCATCATTAAAAGTTTTGTTAGTAGAGCCAAAGATAATATCATCAACATATAGTTGGCATACGAAAAGCTCCTCATTGACCCTCTTAGTAAAAAGAGTGGGATCGATTTGCCCAACTTCAAACCCACGGTCTAACAACAACTCCCTAAGGTGCTCGTACCACGCACGTGGGGCTTGTTTAAGGCCATAGAGTGCTTTATGGAGTTTGTAGACATGGTTAGGAAAGTTGAGGTCCTCAAACCCCGGGGGTTGCTTAACATACACTTCCTCTTTCAATGGACCATTAAGAAATGCACTCTTAACATCCATTTGTTGCAACTTAAAATTATGATGAGTGGCATATGCAAGAAGGATACAGATGGACTCAAGGCGAGCCACGGGAGCATAAGTCTCTCCAAAGTCAATGCCTTCAACTTGAGAGAAACCTTGAGCAACCAATCTTGCCTTGTTCCTCACAACAATTCCATGCTCATCTTGCTTGTTCTTGAATATCCACTTTGTGCCAATCACATTGCGGCACTCTCTTGGCTTCTCCACTAACACCCACACATTATTGCGCTTGAAGTTATTGAGTTCTTCATGCATAGCATCCAACCAATCCGGATCTTCAAGTGCTTCAAATACTTTCTTGGGTTCAACCATGGAGATATAGGCATGATGATTGCTAAATTTTGCCAATTGACTCTGGGTTGACACTTTGCCTCTTAAATCTCCAATAACCCTCTCAAGGGTATGACCTTTAAGTTCCAAGTCCCTTTCAACTCTTCTCTTGCGGCGGGCTTCGATCTCCTCATTTGACCTTGGAGGAATCACTTGATCATTTTGGTCCCCGTCTTGACCATCAACTTGACCTTGATCATCATTATGCACATCATCACTCTCTTCATGAGTAGGTTGATCTTGGTCTTGTGAAGAGTTAGGGGCGGTTGAAATAACCGAAGAGGATGGTGGTGCCCCTTCTTCTTCATGAAGGTCCTTGTCTTGTTCTTCAGTCGGTGTATTAGTTGCTTCTTCGGGAGAGGCTTGTTGAGCTTGTGTAGATGAGGGCTCCACTTGAGTAGAGCATAGTCCTTCTCGGTCCGCCACAAGGTGTCCCCCAATGGGGCAGAAAAATCCCACGCCCATTCTTCTTATGGCATCTTGAGGTATTTCATCATCTACATCACAAGCAACAACATCTCGCCCCCCTTGGGAGCTATCATTTTCTTTGAATACCACACTACAAGATTCTTCAACACGTCCGGTGGACTTGTTGAAGACTCTATAAGTGTGGGATTCGGCACCATAACCAACAAAAATACCTTCTATAGCTTTTGAATCAAATTTACCTAAATGAACTCCTTTTCTTTGAAAGAAACACTTACAACCGAAAACCCGGAAGTACTTGATGTTGGGCTTGCTTCCGGTGAGTATTTCATATGGAGTCATGTTCAAGCCTTTGCGGAGGAAGAGCCGGTTCGATGAGTGACAAGCCGTAGAGATAGCTTCGGCCCAAAAGTTGTATGGAGACTTAAACTCTGCCAACATGGACCTAGCCATATCCATAAGAGTCCGGTTGTTCCTCTCGGCTACACCATTTTGTTGAGGGGTGTATGCAGCGGAATATTGATGTCGAATCCCCTCATCACTAAGAAACCCATTTGTCGTGGTTTCGTCAACAGATCTGCCATAGGGGTAGGTGTATGGCGGTTTGTGGAAGATGGTGAACACGGAGGAGCGATCCAGGACGGTGGTAGCACGAGTTTACCCAGCTTCAGATCCCGCAACGGTGGCGAGACCCTACGTGCTGCTATAATTCACTATAAGGCAACAAGTGCTCGGTTACAATGATGAGGTTGGCTGTTTCGCTATGCGATTGACCGTAAGATTAGTCTGATCTCGTTCTTGCCTCAAGGGCTGCTCCACGCCGGGCTTATAAAGGCGCCTGGCGTGGGCTACACGTTGGTACCGGAGCGGATACAACTTGGAATCCTAGACTAAGTCCTGCGCGTACGCTACAAGGTCACCCGCCATGGGCCGTCATCCGGATCCGCCATGAGCTCGCCGCTAGTAGCCCGCCATGGGCCTGTCTCCGGATCCGCCATAAGCGCCTGCGTCCAGTACCGCCGTGCCATCTTCAGCAGCTGGGCCGCCCGGTATGGCGAATCCGCCATACCACCCCTGATGGGCCACCCTGGCTTGCTGATTTAGGACTACGTCGCTGGTATACCTATTTGGTATATCCCCAACAGTAGCCCCCAGGGAACTTCAAGATCACCATCTGCATCCGCCATACTTGACCTTGATAAGTCATTTCCGCCATAGCTCTTCTTCACTGGGATGGCGGTTATCTTGAGGTTCCTTTTTCCATCTATCAATCCGCCGTAAATAACGGATCAAGCGACGTAGTTATCTTAGCAAGATTTTCGGGATCCAGTGGATCATACTGTTGAAATCCGCCGTAAATTTCGGCACACAGTTCCTTCTAGGGCAAGATTCACCAAGTTACTTTCTTACCCTCGGACACGTGTCGCCAGATTAGGGTTTCTGCGATCGGGACGAGCGGTGGTGATGGCAGGCACGAATCTCGAGGCCCGGGGTCTATATATACCCCGGCCTCTCACCCCCGGCCGGTCACCCCTTCATTCTCCCCGTCGCTCTCTCTCTCTTCAGCGCCACCACGAGAGCTTCGCGATCTCCGACGAGCCGCCGCGGAAGACCTCGTCGCCGGTAGCATTTTTCGCCGGACCACTTCACCCAAGTCATGGATTCTGGATCACCAGCCCGCCACTATTCCGATGCTGAGGAGGAAGACTCTCCTCTGCAACAATCAGTCCAGGGAGATCATTCTGGGATGGCGGATTTGGACCCAGAAGACAATATGTCTGAAGCTGAGGAGGAGATGGCGGGTGCAAACCCAGATGACCCCGCAGCAGATGGCGAGGTTGAGGAGGAGGAAGCGGAGGACGAAGAGGAACAGATTCCCCAGAACCTTCATGGGTACTGGCAGAAATCCAGCATCAAGGATTCTGACGTCCAAATTATGGTGGGCGAGGGTACTGTCGCTCCTCAAGCTGAGTCGGGATGGCGGACTGACTTCAAGGCCCCAGTGCCTTTTCCTAACCCCTCCGAGATCGTGATGCTCAAATTTCACGTGGAGAGGGGTCTCAGTATGCCTCCATCTCTTTTCTTCACGAATCTTCTGAAGTACTATGGCCTGCAGCTCCACCACATATCACCAAACAGCTTGGTGTCTGTGGCGGGTTACGCAGCTTTATGCGAGGGATACCTTGGGATCCGCCCCAGGGTAGACCTATTCCAACTCTTTTTCTCCGTGCGTGCCAATTATGAAGACGACGGATCTCTTCGAACCTGCGGAACTGTTTGCTTCCTTCCACGCAGGTCGAAAGAATACCCTTTCATCGCGCCACTGGACTCCGCCATCGGATGGAGAGGGTCCTGGTTCTACATGGCGGACAAGCCTGCGCCATCTCAAGCCCGCGGCCTTCCTCCATTCAAGAACGTAGCTGCTGAGTCTCGCGACTCCTGGACGGCTGTCAATGATGAATCCGACACCCCCTATGTCAAGCTTTTGGCTCGGCGGATTGCCAAGCTATCTGTAGATGGCTTGAAGGGGATCGACACCATCAACTGCTGGATATCCCGGCGGATCCAGCCGCTGCAACACCGCGATCGCCTGATGCACGAGTATACTGGTGCAAATGATGGCATGCGTTGTTCAGACCAGGAGCTGGACCCCAAAATTGTCGAGAAGCGCATTCGTTCCTTGATGAAGTCTCCTAGGAAGAAACCCTTGAAGTTTGGCATGGCTATGTTTGAGAATGGCACCTGTCCTCTGGTAAGTTCCCTTTCCGCCATAATACTGTACAGTATCTTTATATTTTATAGGACATAACGTTTGTCTTATTACCAGCTCAAATCGCTTGGCTCTGCTCACTTTGCCCATCCCATTCGCCGCTCCAACCTCAAATCTGCCGCCAAGGAAGAAGTAGTTCATTCTAGCGGAAACAAGGAGGAGATGGCGGGGAATGTTGAAGATACAGCGCATACGACCCAAGAGAAGGCGGTTTCCAAGAAACGGGGCGGTAGCGGGAAAACTCGCGGAGGTGGCGGGAAATCTGCTGATTCCCGTCGTTTCGAAGCTCAACGCAGGGCGGAGCTTGAAACGCCATCCGAGAGTACCGCTACCATCAATCTGCCCAAGTCAAGGTAATCTTTGGACACCCTTTTTCATTGTTTTACTGCTTTCCATTTCTAATTCCTTTTCTCCTAGAAGGAAGAAGCCAACTGTCAAGGAGCCGTCCTCCAAGCGAGCCAAGCCCTCCCCTGCCGCTATCCCGCTCACCCCTGACGCACCAGCCCCCTCCTCTATTCGTATTGATATTGATATGGAGGATGCTGGTGGCCAGTTTGACCCAATACCAGAAATCAACCCAACGACTGAAGCTGCGGCTAATGATGTCGTCCAAAGCGAAAAGGTTTCTGGCTCTCAGGGTCAAGTGGCAGATACTCCGTCTGGGGGTAGCTCATACTGGAGACAGAAGCAACTTGAGGTTGTCAACCTAATTTCTAGCCAGGAAGATGCCAGCAACCAGCTGTCCAGCGGTATTGCCGCTTTTGTTGAAAAAACATCAACCATGAAGAAGGTATGTACTCCCAGTAGCCCCCGAGCGTCATGGCGGATTTGCAAATTTAATCCGCTATGGAGCTCCAAGGTTGACTTCTGTAAGTTTTTTAATAGCTAAGCTCTCGAGCGCTGGCAGTTCACACAGTGCTCTGTAGAGAACTTTAAATTTCACACTGAGTAGCCCCCGAGCGTTATGGCGGATAATTATCCGGCATAAAGCTCTTAGAAGACAGAAAATCAGCATAAGTAGCCCCCGAGCATCATGGCGGATTCATCCATCGTGATGCTCTAAGAGTAACTAAAAAATGCCCATGAGTAGCCCCCGAGCGTCATGGCGGATTCTATCCATCATGATGCTCTAAGAGTGACTTAACACTTCAAATTTTGCCAGAACTACAAGAAGGTGGTGGAGGACCTGGTCCAGGTCGTCAGCTCGCAGGAGAAGGAGCTGGCGGAGAAAGGCGCTCTTGTGGCGGATTTGCAGCAGCAGCTTGAGAATAGCGGTAATCCACCTTAAGTTTCCTTTATGCTTATTCGATCAAACGCTGAACTGACAGACTTCCGCCATGCAGACGCTGCCAAACTCAAGTCCACACTTGAGGGGATGAAGAAAGGCCACGCCATTGCGATGGATGGGCTGAATCAACAGCTCCGGAAATCGCTGGCTGAAAACGCCACCCTCGAGAGGCAGCTTAAGGACCTGGAGAACCAGGGCAAGAAGAAGGATAAGGAGATAGCGGATCTCCGCAAAGCCGCCGCTGACTTTGAGAAGCGGCGTGAAGGCTTTAACGAGCTCCTCCATCACTTCCAAAACAACTTGCTAGGTACCGTTTCTTCTTATAGCGTAAAATTTCCAATTTCTGCTATGTAGTCCGTGACGCATCTTCTTTTTTCCGCCATGCAGCTTCCTTGGGGCAAAGCGAGGTGGACACCGCTGAGGGCTTACGCATGGCCACCGACGCAGCGAGGAAGGAGCTTGATGGCCTTCTCAGCGCTGTAACAACTCAGAAATTGTAATCCACTTCTTAATAAATAAAGTGCCAAATTTTGGACCCAAATAAAACTTTTTATCTATTATTGTATGCATACATGCATTTCTTTTATTGTATTCTATGATTTTATGTGTGTGATTTTTGATTGAGCATTGGTTAGATAATTCTAAGTGAACCAACAGAATCAATTGAGAATCTTTTTAGGAAGCAAAGAGACCAGAAGTAAAAATAAGAAAGAAAGAGATAAAGTTATAATGATCTAGAAACTGTTAGTGACTACACCACTTTGAGCCCTTAGATTAAGCAATCTACAGCTCACCTTCATGTTTGACCTATTAGTTGAGCTTAACCAAGTTTTGAACAAACTCAACCAACAAGCATTTACACAAATTTCAAACTGGAACATCACACAAACTTGAGCCAAAGTTTGAATCTGAAACAGGTACTATACCAAATTTGAAATATAAATTTCTGCAAAACTCAACCTTTCTTCATAACAAAAATATGACTGGGTACCTTATCCAATATGATGAGCACCCAAAGTGGAAAATTTTGAAAATTCGAATTTTGAGTTCTTGCGGGCATTTCGTCGAACACTGGCAGAAGCAAATCAAATGAGATCAAGATCACTGGTGCTGCACTGTTCTAGCTCGCTCCTGTGCTGTAGCCATGCGGCTGGACGACGCCACGGTCGAGCCCAGCTTCCCCATCCCCGACCCAAGCCGTGAGAAGAGGAGGAGGAGAGAAACGCACCCAGGGCCCCCTCCCAGCAACCCTCTTCCCTGCACGATGCCGACCATCTTGGAGGCGCCAGAGGAGACCCACAGCATCCGCGGCCGAGCCATAACCCTCCCAGCACGCCCCCGTGACCGCCGTGACCGGAGCAAGCTTCACACGCCGCCAGCCCCCCCACCGTCGAGCTTTTGGCCGCGCTTGCCCTTGTCGCTCCGGCCTATAAAAAGCCCCTCCGATCAAACAGAGCAACTCACCCAGTCCCCAGCTATCTCCCAGACATACTCGCTTAGCCTCGTTTGCCCTAGCTCGCCATCGCCAGCCTCGCCGGAGTGGTACTGGACAAGCGGAGCGCCGCCGCGTTCGACCACCTGGAGGCAAGCTGCTGCTGGGAATCGGAGGAGGAGACGAACCGCCGCCGATCCCGCACGTTGCCGACGAGTTTGCATCCCCTACGCCTCGCCCTCGCCGTCGAACATTCGTCACTGCTCGCAGGTGAGCTCCCCGCCCGTGCTGAGGAAGACGATGAACGTGAGCCGTCCGATTCTAATCCAACGATAGCTTACCGATTCGGGAATCGTTAAGTGAGCTGACATCGCGACCCCACCTGTCAGCTCCCATTTTATTTCTTTTCCGTCGCAGCGAAGCGGTATGGGCCGGCCCGTTCGGGTTTGTTCTGAGTTGGGCCCAGCTCATTTCGAATTCGGTCCGTTCGTTTTTATTCTTTTTCCCGCCCGTTTTATTTATTTCAAATAACTTTCAGGTGCTATTTTCAAACTTTAATTCCTAGAGTTTTACAAATCCAAATCTAGCAAATGAATATGCATTGGAAAGCTTATGAAATACTCTACACAATAGTACTGGTTAGAATTCAAAATAAGTTAAGAAATAATTCAGATATGAATAGTGTGGCCATAGCTTGTTTAATAATGAAAGATTTCTAGAAAATTATTTAAGCCATCAAAAATCATGAAAATTAAAATGTGAACTTACTAATGACCCCTCTTACTGTTAGTCAACACTAATCTACCCCCAAAACCTATAGTGTGATCCAATTAGACCCTAATCCAATCCTATTTTTGTAGCATAAAATGATAGATCCCTACGTTCAGCACACTTAGAATAAATTGCCCTCAATGCCAATCACTTAGTGGATCCATCCCACTGTAAACTTGTCTTAGTAACCCTAAATCAACACCAATGCTGCACAAGTGAACCAACCTATGTCTTCTTAGTAAAGAATCTAGCTTGCACACTTGAAGAAAAACTTAGAAGAAAGACTTACATACAACCCATAAAAATGCAACATAAATGCTTTGGGTAGCAACAACGATGTGTGCTTGGTGTGTTGTTAGCTGTGTAAGTGATGGTGTGCTTTGTGTTTATTCGTTATTCGACGCTAGTGTTGCCGAGGAGGATATTGGAGGGGATTATTATTATCAAGAGAAGAAGAAAACCCCGGACACTTTTGCCAACCAAGGCAAGCATCTTTTGATTCATCCTCCCAATGCCTAGTTTTAATATTGCATTCTACCTGTTTTAAGTAAATTGCATGATTGAATTGCTAGAGTAGAATGATAGAAGTGTATTGATGTCTTGATTATCAAGAGCATCAAGCTGAGTTTATCCAACCCTATTTAGTAACTATCACTCAATGTAGTTGCTTAGTCGCTAATAAAAGTTGATGCTATCTCTGGAGGAACCCCATTTGAAAGGTGGTGACTTGAACTTGAAACTTGAAATGGGAGATTACTCTTACATGATGGCCTTATAAAAGAAATTAATCTTGACTAAGAACTATGAAATCTATTTCTCAAATGACAACGGGTGATGTACTATGGGAGCCAATTATACCGTACGACCACATTACCCCTATATGGGAAGGGGCTTAATCCGTAGCTTGTTTATCTTAGTATGGGAGGCCTTGTACCAAAGCTTCCTGGAAGGACACCGTGAAACGGTTACTTCTGGACCAGGTGGATTCCACTAACCCGGTACCCGGGATGGGCAGAACTAGAGGCGCCGGAGCGGGGTTCCGTATCCCGGGCTCTAGGGAAGGATCCTATACTAGGATGAGCAAGTGAAAGAGTTTGTTTGATTATCTGAACCTCGCATACTGTGTATGTCGAACCGTGGATTTCTCCCGGCAGATGTATCGAATCTTGTGGGTAAAGTGTACCCCTCTGCAGAGGTTTTGAAACTATTCGAATAGCCGCGTCCGCGGTCATGGACGGTTGGCGAGCTGTACTTGACTCTTGTCAGGACTAAAAGTGACAATGGTGACTTGGTGAATGACTTGACTTGAAATGTTGTTGACACACTTGAAGTCCTCTTTAGATAGAACTTAGAGAACTAAATCTCTTTCCTATAAACAAACATTCTTGGGAAATAAAACTAGCTTTTGGCAAATCAACTTAGTGCTTAGTCCACAATATCAACCTTGCATATCTACTTCATCTTTTCATTTATAAGATGGTTTGCGAGTGCATCCAATGTACTCACGGCTGTGTCCCTGGCTATCAACTTGGCCAGACTATGGGGAGGAATACCAGGAGGAAGGGTATGAAGAAGAATACCAGAACTAAGCTCGTCTCCGTGAGTCGCCATTGCCTGTAGGGAGAAGGCATGGGCCGAAGACGTTATTTCCGCTGCTATAGTGTTGTAATCTGACTTGGTCTATATGACCATTGTATTTGAACCATCGTATTGTAATGACTATGGAACTGAGTACCAACTACGTTATGTATATCGCAACAATGGTTCTGGGATTGCGGTGGAATACATAACGGGCACTTCGAATTTGTATCAAATTTGAGGTTGTCACAGCGCTGGTCGCCAAGCGTGCGGGAGCCTGCAGATAGCGGGTTTTCCAACCTTTCCGCCATCGCGCTCACGCAGAAGCTGCTGCTGGTGCCAGGGCTAGTGGCGGACTGGAAGCTATCCTCTGCTCGGGGTGGTGCCAGAACAGCGCTGACTTTGGCGAAGGCCCACTATCCCGAGATGGACCTGGACCAGCTCACCTCCGGCATCCCTGAGAGCGGCGAGGACGGCGCGCCGGTTGACGAGGCCGCCATCCGGCAGAGCGTGCTTGGATACGATCAACTGTGTGCCCTTGGCACTCAGTTGAACGTATACTATGAAGCATACGAGCTGCCAGGGTCGCCAAGCCAAGCTTCGGCATCAGCCTCCGCAGCTACAGCAGGTGGTGATGGCGGTGATGAGGTGTCTTCCAAGATTCCGCCATCCTCTTGAGATGTGCCCTGCAAGATGGCAGGAAAAAATACTTTGCATCAATTCGGCCCCTAAGTGGGTCTGTAATTTAAACTTAAACTGCGTGTGATGTGTCTGCACTGTGACTGATCTGCTTATGGCGGATCAGTGAATGCTTTGTGACTTTGCAGTTTGTTTTTTATGAAGTGGTTTTAATTGCGCGAAGAAACTGCCAGGCTTAGTTTTATGCAACTTGCAGTTTTTGCCATGCCCAAAAAACAACACTTAAATTTTTCACGCGTAGGATTATGCGATTCGCCATCCGGCTCTCTGTGCTTGGCTTTTCGTGAGATGACGAAATCTTCGCACGAACAATCCGCTAGGGCGACGATACTTAATAGCAACCGTCCAGAACCCTGAGCAGATGGCGGCTTGGATCGTCAAAAAGTCACTACTCTGGAATCCACACAGAGAACATCGAATGAAGATCAAAACATAAAAAAGCTACGCGGACCGCTTATGGCGGATTTAAAAGAGACGCAAGTGCAAAGCACAATTGTGCAAAAGGTTCTATACGATCTAAATGAATAATAAAGGAGGTAAAAGACTCAGAAAAAATCAAGAGTGAACCAAATGCTTTATTTCATTGATCATATAGAGGTGCCTATTACAAAGCTAGAAAAGTGCTAAGTGTAGAAAGGACGTAGCTGTGCGATGTTCCATGGACGATCTGTCTCGTCGTAGATATCGTCAGGGTCTCTTCGTTTGCGCTCTTACTTGGTCGCTTATCTAGCTCGCGAATATCAACGAGGTAGTAGGAACCATTCAGTAGAGCTTTGCTGATGACGAAGGGTCCTTCCCAAGGCGGGGATAGCTTGTGGGACTTCTGCTGCTTGAGGCGTAGCACCAGGTCACCTTCCTTAAACGAGCGTTGGCGAACTCGCCTGCTGTGATAGCGGCGGAGATTCTGCTGGTAGATGGCGGATCTCTGGGCTGCTAGGTCACGCTCTTCTTCCAGCAGGTCCACAGATAGTTGTCTGGACGCTTCTGCATCTTCTTCCTTGTAGGCCTCGACTCTTGGAGAATCGTACTGAACATCACTTGGCAAGATTGCCTCTGCTCCGTAGACTAAGAAGAAAGGGGTAAGGCCGGTTGATCTGTTTGGCGTGGTCCGTAGACTCCACAGTACAGATGGCAACTCCTCTGCCCAGGCTCCAGCTGCTCTATGTAGCGGTGCTTCCAGGCGTGGCTTGATCCCTGACATGATTAGTCCGTTGGTCCGCTCAACTTGGCCATTAGACTGTGGGATGTGCCACAGATGCTAGGTCAAGGCGAATTCCGTTGTGATGGCAGTATTCTTCAACTTCTCCCTGAGACAAGTTTGTGCCATTATCGGTGATGATGCTGTGTGGGATGCCGAATCTGACCACAATGTCCTTGACAAATTTTAGGGCGGTTTTGCCATCAAGTTTTCTGATGGGCTTAGCTTCCACCCACTTCGTGAATTTGTCTACCACTACCAAAAGGTGCGTAAATCCCGAAGGTGCTGTTTTTAGCGGACCCACCATGTCCAGCCCCCAGACTGCAAAAGGCCAAGTTATGGGATCGTATGCAGTGCTTGTGGCAGGCATATGGTTTGCTTGGAGTACATCTGGCAACCATGGCAGAGCTCCACAATGCGGTCTGCATCTGCCTTGGCTGTTGGCCAGTAGAACCCATGGCGGAACGCTTTTGCTACTAGGGATCTGGCGGCGGCGTGATGCCCACATTCGCCTTCATGGATCTCTCTTAGTATTTCGATTCCATCCACTTGGGATATGCACTTCATGAAAACTCCCGAGGTGCTTCGTTTGTAGAGTTGGCCATCTATGATGGTGTACGCTTTGACTCTACGCTCAATCTGTCTTTTCTCGACTTCGTCTTCGGGAAGCTTCTTGCTCGTCAGATATTCCAGGAAGGGCTTTGCCCATGGCGGATTGCTAGGCAAAACCGCCATTACAGGGGAGCTCGCCATCTCCGGATTTTCTGGATCCACCATCTTTACTGATGGTACGCGCAGATGCTCGAGGAACACGCCTGGCGGAACTGCCTTACGGCTGGAGCCAGTTTGGACAAGGTATCGGCCGCCATGTTATCTTCTCGCCGTACGTGCTTTATGTCGTAGCCGAGGAAACTTTTGGCCATCTCGTCCACTTCATCCCTGTATGCCGCCATTACTTCATTCCGAGCTTTGTATGTGCCAGCCACCTGCTGGGCCACAAGGTCAGAGTCTCCACAACACATAATGTGTTGTACGCTAATCTCCTTTGCGACGCGTAGCCCATGTAGTAGCGCTTCATATTCCGCGATGTTGTTGGTGGTGGGAAAGTGAATCTGGAGAACGTAGCTTAGCTCATCTCCCTTAGGAGACTTGAGCGTCACTCCAGCCCCCGAGCCGTGTAGCAACTTTGAGCCATCAAAGTGCATCACCCAATGCTCTGGTTCTGGGACGGGCGTAGTTTCCTGTGCTTCCTTCCAGTCCGCCATAAACTCCGCCAAAGCCTAAGACTTAATGGCGGTGCGAGGCTTGTAGTCGATGTCGAAAGAGGCCAATTCAATGCCCCACTTTGCAACTCGTCCTGTTGCATCGCTGTTGTTGATGATGTCCTTCAGTGGGGCTTTGCTCACCACTGTGATCTTATGGTCATAGAAGTAATGCCTTAACTTACGAGAAGCTAGGAAAACTCCGTATGCCAATTTTTGGTAGTGAGGGTAGCGCTGCTTGGATTCCGTCAGGACCTCGCTGACATAGTAGACTGGTCGCTGTACGCCATACTCCTGCGCTTCTTCCTTACGTTCTACCACCATGACGATGCTGACTACCCTGTTGGTTGCCGCCATGTATAGTAACATGGGTTCCTGGTCTTCGGGTGCCGCTAGGACTGGTACAGTGGATAACACTCTCTTCAGATCCTTAAGTGCAGCGTCTGCCTCGTCGGTCCAGACGAATTCGTCTAATTTCTTCATCAGCTTGTAGAGTGGCAAAGCCTTCTCGCCAAGACGACTGATGAATCTGCTCACTGCTGCCACGCAGCCTGTGAGTCTCTGCACGTCTTTTAGGTCGATGGGCCGGGAGATGTCGAGGATTGCCTTGATCTTCTCCGGGTTAACCTCAATTCCGCGGTGGGAGACGATGAATCGTAGGAGTTGTCCAGCTGGGACCCCGAAGACGCACTTCGTGGGTTAAGCATCATGTTGTACTTCCTGAGATTGTCAAAGGTCTCTTGCAGATCCGCTATAAGGCCATCTTGCTTCTTGGACATGAACTGCGATGTCGATCCACGTATGCGTGGATTTTCGTCCAATTTGATCCGCCAGGCACTTTTGCATAGTGCGCTGATACGTTGCTTCCTGCGTTTTTCAGACCGAATGCATTGTGACATAGCAATATGTGCCATAAGGTGTTACGAACGACGTAGCGAGCTGATCGGACTTTTCATCTTGATCTGGTGGTATCCGGAGTAGGCATCTAAGAACACAGTAGCTCCGATCCCGCCGTCGAGTCAATGACTTGGTCAATGCGAGGCAAGGGAAAAGGGTCTTTTGGACATGCTTTGTTCAGGCCAGTGTAATCTACACACATGCGCAGAACTTTTGTGTTTTTCTTAGGAACTAGCACCGGATTCGCCACCCACTGGTATGTATCACTTCCTTGATGAAGCCTGCTTTCAACAGCTTGGAAATCTCTTTGCTATGGCGCGGCGTTTTTCATCTCCGAAGCGTCTCATGGCTTGTCTTACTGGCTTTGAGCCAGGAATTATCTGCAGAGCATGCTCGGCGAGTTCCCTGGGTACACCCGTCATGTCAGATGGCTGCCATGCGAAGATGTCCCGGTTCTCACGGAGGAACTCGACGAGCGCGTTTTCCTATGCGGGGGACAAATTCGTCCCAATGGCGGTAGTCTTGGCGGCATCGCCAGCGACAAGCTCCACCTGTTTTGTATCGACTGTAGGCTTGAAGGTGGGCGGGGTGGCGGAAACGTCCTGCTTGGATGTCGGCATCTCCGCGGGGTCCGTTGCGGCGTGGATTTCTTTGAACTCCTCACCGAAGAACACTGCTTCCGCGAAGGCGGCTTCTCCTTCCTCGCACTCCTTTGCCTTTCTGAAGCTACCATAAACGGTGATTATGCCATCCGGTCCTGGCATCTTTAGTTGATTGTAGATGTAGCATGGCCTTGCATGGAAGCTGTGGAAAGGCGGGGCGCCCGAAGATCACGTGGTAAGTGCTTTTGAACGGGACTACCTCAAAGGTTATGGGCTCTTCTCTGTAGTTTTCCCTCACTACCGAAGGCAACCTTGAGTGTGATGGACCCGAGGGACTTAGCCTGGCGACCAGGAACCACCCCATAAAAGGTGACCGCGCTATGGCGGAGTTGGGTCTTGGTGAGGCCGAGCTTTTGTCAGCGTTTCCACGTACATGATGTTCAGGCTGCTGCCGCCATCCATTAAGCATTTGGAGAACTCATAGCCATGGATTACAGGGCATACCACCATGGCGTAATAGCCATCTGGGATGTGCTCTGGATGATCATCGCGGCTCCAGTGCACCGGTACTTCGGACCATCGGACGTACTGGCGGATTTTTGGCACGGTGGCATTAAGGGAGCGCATAGCAGCTCTCTGAAGCCTTAGCCGTGGGGGTCCAAGGAATGTGTGAAAGGCACCTTTTTGTCCTTGATTGGGTTACCCTTGCCAGCACCACCCTCTGCCTTTTCGGCGGGTTTGGGCGCAGGGATCTTCATCCATATCACTGCCATCCCTAGACTCCTTGTCTTTATCCGCTTTTCCTTTGCCATGAGGCCGTTGTCCGCCGGCTGCGCTTAAGCCAGCTTCTTGATCCGCCTTGAGGTCGTGACAACTTGCAGTTCCGGTGGTGTGGTTGCACTTTCCTGAGGCGTCGCGGTGGGCAAAACATGGCATATCGTGGTATTCGTCGTAGGACACGGGGGCGGATGGCGCCGAAGCGGAGTTGTGGAACTCTGCGCTGGCCACCGCCACCTTCCGCGTCCCCTGCCGCGCTGGCTGCTTTGACTCTTGTCGCGAAGGTTTGGCGACCATAGTCCGGAGCCTGCGTTTCTTCTGGCGGATTTTTCGCTTTCTGCTGTCCTGCTATTCCGCTTTCCAGTGTTCTGGATGGCGGAAGCCTTCAGAGATTCGCGGGCGTCGTCCAGTCGGGCGGGCCGCGTAGTTGCTTGCGATGGTGATCATGGAATTTAGGGTCATTTCCCTTCGTTACTTTCCCGCAACAGGCGATGGCGGAGCAGTTGGCCTCTCTCCAACTGTCAATGAACGCGAGGATGGCTGATTCGTCAGTAACCCCTTCACAGGAGTTCTTCATATCCAGCCATCGCGCGAGGAAAGTTCGGGAGGTCTCGTCGTCGGCGCGTCGGCAGCGTTGGAGGTCACCAATGTTATGGGGTCTCTTGTAAGTCCCTCGAAATTTTCTGTGAACGCAGTTTGCATATCGAACCAGGTTTGGATGGAGTTTTCTGCCAGGTCATTGATCCACTGCCTCGCAGTGCCTGATAGCATCAGGGGCAGAATAGCGGACAGCAACATTGGGAGAACCCCGGCGAATTGCACTGCGTTGAAGTAAGTCTTGTAGCCAGTCAAAGGCCTATCGACCCCATTGTACTGGCGGATATTTTTCTCGATTTTGAACCCATACGGGATGGGCTCATCACGAATCCGTGGTCCGAAGCACTTTGGGCCGAGGAAGAAGGCCGTTTGAGACTTGGCAATCTCGTTTAGATGGGTACGGGCGTCGTAGGGCTTCTGATCCGCGGATCCTTGCGGGAGTGCGCGACCTTGCAGGCCCGCCGCCACCACCACCGCGCATGGGGGCTCCCTGGTGGGGATGGCGAAGGGTCGCGTCTGCGCTTACTTTCGCCGTCCTGCGACTGTTCTCTGCAGCTACGACTTCCATCCGTTCTTCGTGATGATGGATCATTGTCATGGCGGTGGAGCCTTGCCCTTTGTCATCGTGGCGGCGAGTGGAGCGATGCTTATCCTTGTCACCGTCACGATGCGCGCCGTCGTCATGGCGAGATCGGTCCCTTCTCTTGGATCCGCCATCCCTTCTGTTTTCCTCGTCGTGGCGGATCGTCTCTGCGTCCAGCGTCACGGCTTCGTCCTCGTTTGCCATCATTGTCCGTATGACGATTCCTCCCTTAGGGACTTCGAACGTCTTATGCTTTGGCGGCGGCATGTTGGTCTTATGGCGAGGAGCAGCAGTGGTTTGTTGGTATCCGTAAGCCGGGTAATTCTTGCGGGGTGGCGATGGATTTCTCTGTGGGCCTTTGCCATGTGGTCTGTCGTCATCGGAGGATATTGGGATGGCGTGTCTCCGATTGCGAGCTTCTCTTCTTCGGATCTCCGAGGATCCGGTATGAGATTCGTTGTCAGGACGACCACCATTATTGCCAGCTCCCTGAGCTTTAGACGCAGTACTGGACAGACATAGCGCAGGATCAGATTCGAGCCACCGTGACGACGTAGCCTTTTCCTGCTGCACTAATGCTTTGGTCATCAGTTTAACCGCTGTCTCTAGGGCTGCTGGACTCTTGTTATGCTCCAATAGGTCCTTTGCGGCCACGATGTTCTCGATGGGCGTAGCCCTAACTTCATCGTGGTTTTTGTCCACGTATGGCGGATTCTTGATGTACATCCTGGCCAGAGTTTCCGCCGTTGGTACGGTGAACTCAAGGTTTCGTACCAGCTGCGGGTCGCCTCCCTCGTTGATCTGGTTCTGAATGAGAGTGGCATACTTCTCTTCCATGTTCCTTGCGCGCTTCAGCGTGTCCTGAGCTTTAGCAATGTCGTCATCAACCTGCTGGCCCATCTTCTCGACTCGCTTTGCTTCCTTGAGGAGTGCTCGCCTCTTCTTCTCGAGATCGTTCACATCTCTGACATAGTCAGGGGTGATTGGATCTGCTAGAGTTCCGTAGACGACCCTATCCAGCGGGGTTGTAAAGTCTTCTTGGTGCTGGTCCTCGGGGATGGCGGGTAGCGGCCTGGGTCCGCCATGAATCTCGGGAAGGTGCTCCACGGCGGGATCGGCTGCTGGTGGTGGGCTACCCTGCTCATTGCCGGCATCTCCGTCGTGGACTGCCTGAGATGGCGGATCACCGGTTGTCTGCCCAGTATCATCTCCTTTGTTGGTGACAAACACCTGCTTGGCCGCTGCGTTGCTCTTCAAGTGCCTGCTGCGCCAATTCCGCCTCGAGTTTCCTCATGGCGGCATCGTAATGGTCAGAATCATAGCCTTTGCTATCCCAGTCATCCGATTCACCACTTTCGTTAAGTGCCTCTAGGATGGATTCACCTGGGCTATCTTCTCCATTGGAGGTAGATCCCGAAGTGATACCTGCGAACGCAACAAGGCAGTACCGCGGTGTCTCTAACGCCAGATTGCTCATGGCGGATTCACTGTGGTCTTCCACCACTTCCTCTACCTCTAGGGCGGGCTGGGTGGGATTATTTTTCAGATCCGATCTGGGCATCTTGGAAACTTCCAGATCAGATGAGTCCTCCGTATCCAGCTCGAAAGCGGTCCGTTTGGGGATTTCAGCCATACCAATCCGCCGGAAATTGGTTTCCGTAGCGGGGGTAGGGTTTGTCTCTCCAATGAAGATATGGATATCTCCAATCAGATGACGGCGAATCGAGCAGGGTCTTCTCTAGCCGGCACCCAGAGGTTATCCGCTGGGACGATGGGGAAGCCGGAATCGTAGAGGACGCGCCCGATGGCGACGGTGTCGCCGATGCCTGCAAAGGCGGATCCCGCCTGGATCCGCGCTCCAGACGCGCTATGCCCCACGGTGGGCGCCAACTGTCGTGGTTTCGTCAACAGATCTGCCATAGGGGTAGGTGTATGGCGGTTTGTGGAAGGGGGTGAACACGGAGGAGCGATCCAGGACGGTGGTAGCACGAGTTTACCCAGCTTCAGATCCCGCAACGGTGGCGAGACCCTACGTGCTGCTATAATTCAATATAAGGCAAAAAGTGCGTTACATGATGAGGTTGGCCGTTTCGCTATGCGATTGGCCGTAAGATTGGTATTATTCTTCCTGCCTCAAGGGCGGCCCACGGGCTTATAAAGGCGCTGGCGTGGGCTACACGTTGGTACCAGAGCGGATACACTTGGAGTCCTAGACTAAGTCCTGCAAGTAGCTACAAGGTCACCCCATGCCGCTGCGGATCCGCCATTAGCGCCGCTAGTAACACCATAGGCCTGTCTCCGGATCCGCCATAAGCGCTGCGTCCAGTACCCGCCGTGCCAACTTCAGCAACTGGGCCGCCCGGTATGGCGAATCCGCCATACCACCCCTGATGGCCACCCTGGCTTGCTGAATTAGACTACGTCGCTGTATACCTATTTGGTATATCCCCAACACTTTCTACTTAGTTTGGACACTAACCACAGATTGGCACAAGAAAACTTCTGATTGTTTCCATTGCATGAATATATGAGAAGAAATGACATGCGAGTTCAGCAAGGAGATAGATTGCAACATGTGGCATATGTTCGCGAACGACGAGAGACAAAAAGAGGTGCATTGCAGCGCGCACACACACTTCCCTTTTGTGGCTAGACACGTTGGGTTTGTTAACCCTCCAATCGAGATGGGTATTTCTATAAATTTTTGCCTACTGATAAATAAAGCCTACGTGGAAGAAACCGATGACCGACTGGCTGGTAAGGAGGGGATTGCCTGTTAGCCCGGTATTTTGGCTAGTGATCAAGAACTTGAATCTGCTGCGCACTTAACTGTTGGCTGCAGTTATACAAAAGAGGTCTAGGCAAATTTAGCGCATGTCAACGCTCACCTGGTTACTGCAACCACTCGCAAGCAATATTTGTCCAAGATACAGGTTTTCTATTTCGAAGATTTTGAAGACCAAAAATGTCGAGTCACTTCGTACATTACTTGGAACATTTAGAAAAACAAGGGCGAAGGGTGTTTCAAGCAAAGAGATGAGCTGGCTACAGCTTTAGTAGCGTCCGAGTAGGTGTTGTGTCTTGCCAAAGTTTTAAATAGCACGCTAGCTATAGAATCCAGACCACTTCTGCTAACGAGGCACTTTTAGCGCTAAATAGAATCTCTCGCTAATAGCTCGCTAAATCGCGCTAACTCTTATTGTGCCATAAAAATAACGTTATTTTTCTTCCGTGGGGTGTAAGAATTTCCTAATTTCAATTCCTTCCCTAAATCCAAGCGCAAGAAGATGGCTCCAAGGTTTACAGCAATGTCAAGAAGCAAAAGAATGCCAAGTTGGTTGCTAGATTCAAAGACAAGGAAGCTCCTGGTGAAGCTGCTGATGAAGTTGATACTAAGTTAGCTAAAGACATTGAAGATCCGAAGTCACTCCCTATAAACCTAAACTTGGTAGTCAATTTACTATTGTCATCATTGACAATCAAGCTGCTCCTCCACCTGAACTGCCCATTGGTATAGTGAAAGAGCATTTTCCGAGTAAATGATATTTTGGTGTTTGTTGTCAACACTCGAATTATTAACCGTTGTTTAAGTGTGAAGGTTTTAGGCTAATGGACTTGGAGTTTATCAACCCCTCAAAAGTGAAAAGAACGAAGCATCGAAGACCTAGATTTTCAGTTGTGTATTTTAGGTCTCCGTACTATCAAGAGAGTTTCTCGATGAAAAGCTGGGGTGAAATCAAATCATACACTCTGCTTACACCCCTTTGCAAATGGTTGAGAGAACTCTACAGAAATCCTGCTGTTGGGGATTTTTTTGGGCGGAGACTTCGGCGCGGCCGCAGAGCCGGAGACTCCAGCCTGTAAAGGCCAGAGAATTTGACTCTGAGCCGGAGACTCCGGCCAAGAATTCGGCCTCCCAAACTCGGTTTTTCACCCGAGTGGTGCAAGCCTCTTGTTGCCCCTCCGGGTCTTTGAAAACTCTCCGGAACTCCGAGGTTTTTGCCTAGGGAGCCGGAGACTCCAGTCCTTCAGGCCGTAGACTCCTGGGTGACAACCGGAGACTCCAGACGCTCCAAAGTCCAGAGACTCCGGGTTAGTCAACCTCAACTACTAGATTTCTCAGAGGGTATAAATAGTTCTCCTTCCACCTCTGGTGGCTACTGCGGCTTCTACTCTCTCTCCCTCCTCCATTGTTGCAAAGCTCCAAAGCACTAGATCTCCCATTCTAGCCACTAGAACTTGAAGCCCTTTGGGGATTCGAGGGAGGAGACCTAGATCTACACTACCACCAAGGGGATTTGATTTCCCTCTCCATTTCATTGAGGAACTTTTACTTTTGGGTTCCTTGGACCCTAGCCGGAAGAAGCCGTCCTCCAAGCTCAACTTCGTGTGTAAGAGCTTGTGGGCCTATGGGAGCCTCCAATTGAGTTGTGGGACTTGCCCAATACTTTGTGGTAAGGTCTCGTGCCGCCTTCAAGGGCATCGCTTAGTGGAGGAACTCGCCTTGTGGCTTGTTCACCGGAGATAGGGTGAGCCTTTTGTGGCATTGGTGGCCTTTGTGATACCACACCTCCAACGTAGACGTACTTCCCGTAACAAGGAAGGAACTATGGGAATACATCCTGTGTCTTTGTGTCTCCATTGCAGTTACTTCTATCCTTTACTTGTACCTTTACTTATATTGTTATTGCTAGCTTACTTGTCACTATTAGGTAAATTGACTTAGTAGCACATCGAGAGAATTTACCTTCTTCTAGCCTTAATTTGGTAAAAGAAGTAAAAATTGGGTAGCTCCTATTCACCCCCCCTCAGTCGCTCATATGACCCTTTCAATTGGTATCAAGCGTGGTCTCTTATTCAGGCTTAACCGCCGAGATAGGGCGATACTAGGGATGATGATAAGGGTAAAGAAACCCCTCCCAGAGAAACTCCTCCATCCAGCTCCGTCTCCCCTTCAATCTCTCGTGAGGAGCACTTGGCGTCTTTGGACATCTCTCAAGCCTCTATGAGATTGGAGATGAAGGTGATGTTTGAGGAGTATCTTGGGAAGAAAGCTCTCGGCTCTCAAACATTCATGACTCAAGGTTGCTCATAAGCTACTATAGTTTTAACAAGAATGCATCATACTCTTTTTATTAATCCTTCTCAACTTTTATTTCCCAAGACTAATCTCTATCTTGAACTATTCTTTCTTCATATCATATTGACTAATTATTTTTACTTGAATTTTAATGAGGTAGGTTCTACAATTGTCCAACATACTCAAGTTAATCAAGTTCAAAGCAAGATGTGACTGAAACCTCTAAGCATGCCTCGCTCATTTGCATGAGTTGTTACCCATAAATCTCTAAATAAGAGAACCGGATGACACCATACTTTAAGATTTATTGATAAAACCACAAGATAGGTGGATACATAATAATGCTCTATGAGCTCGCAAAAACTTAAGATAACTCGATACTAATTGACAAAAAGCACCACCATGGCTAGATAAATATGATAAACTAAAAAGATGAGAGCTAGGTGGAACTCCCCCAAGCTTGAACGGTGCCGCTGGCTTATTTCTCTTCCTTCTTCCACTTCTTTCCTCATGATAATCTAAAGACTCCATAACTCTCATCATGATTGTAAGCTTGCTAAATTGCTTGCAGCTCCACGAGTTCTTTCATGAGTCCTTCCTCTCGAGTTTATCTGATGGGTTTCCACTCAGGACTTTTGCACTGCATTGTTTTGGGATCGTTGTGACCCAATCACCAGAGGATTCCCTACCACAAAGATTAGCAGCTGGATACCGATTAGCAAGAGCATGCTTGGAAACCTTCCCCTGGTACTTAGAATGCACCCCTCCTCTGTTTCCGAGGGATACATTCACCCGGACCGCAGAGACAGAAAACAGGAGTAGGTGGGTGTTGCCGATGGAGATCTATGTTGATGGCGGGCTTGTTGATCTTCCTCCTCCTCGGGATGTACTCCCCTTCCTCATCAGGCTCATAGTCTTTCTTCTCGTCAGACTTGTAGTCTTCTTCCTTGTCGGACTTGTAGTCTTCATCATCGAAGAAGTCCTTCTTCCTCTATTCCTTCTTCCACATAGACCGTTGGGTGAGACCATCAATCTGAGCATCATCATCGCCGTCCATGGAGGAGCATTGGAACGGTCTCGCCCAAGACATTGCAAAAACCATGACAAGAAAATCAAGCGAACAAAGAACGCTCGAAAGCTCTCGATGCGAGATTAGATCGCATGGAATTGGTATATATGATGATTTTGTAGGTCAAGACGAAGAGTTGGAGGTAAAAATGAAGCGAACGGAAGTCCGGGGGCAACGATCACAACCCCACGTGGCCAGGGATATGGCTGTGTGGGCCTGCTCGTTCCCTCCTTAGAATCTGTTTTTCCCAAATTCTTCTGTAACTCTCAAATTCCATAAAAAATGCTTCCTGCAGAATTTGACAGAATTCTGAGATAGTTTCGAATACGAAAGTTACGTTTTACTGATTTGGGGTGACTGACTGCACTATTTTTTCGCAATCACGCCTCCGGTGTTGTAGATTTAGTACTTCCAACTTACCACCGACGAAGTGTTTCCCTACAATAATGCTTAAGGTGTTGTCCATTAACCACATGAGGTTTACCTTTCATGTCCCCGTGAAGCCGGATGGCTCCTGACCGGTACACCTCCTGTATCACTAAGGGTCCTTGCCATTTTGAAGCTAATGTCCCTGCAGAAAATTTGAAACGAGAGTTGTACAATAAAACTTGATCGCCTACCTTAAATTCCTTTCTTTTAATTTTCCTATTGTGCCAAATTTTAACTTTTTCTTTAAACATTCTAGCACTCTCATAGGCTTCATTCCTCCATTCATCTAGTAGGTTCAAGTCAAGAATTCTTTTCTCTCCAGCAGTCTTAAAGTCAAAGTTCAGTTGTTTAACAACCCATCTAGCTTTATGTTCTAATTCAACAGGCAAGTGGCAAGCTTTTCCATAAACCATTTTATAAGGAGACATTCCCATAGGATTTTTAAAAGCAGTTCTATAAGCCCACAAAGCAACATTAATTTTGAGTGGCCAATCAGACCAAGACTTATTCACAGTTTTCTCCAAAATGAGTTTGATTTCCCTATTAGTAAGTTCAACTTGTCCACTAGTTCGAGGATGATAAGGAGATGCAACTCTATGATTAACGTCATACTTTGCCAAAGTTTTTCTACGAACACCATGCAAGAAATGAGATCCACCATCAGTAATTAAAAACCTAGGTACACCAAACCTGGGAAAGATGATGTCCTTGAGCATGTTTATTGTTGTAGCGTGGTCCGCACTCCTGGTTGGAATTGCTTCCACCCACTTAGTCACATAGTCCACTACAACCAAAATGTGAGTGTCCTTTGTTCTCGATGCTGGGAAAGGTCCCATGAAATCAAAACCCCAAACATCAAATGGTTCAAGTGGTAATGAGTAATTCATAGGCATTTCATTTCTCCTACCAATATTTCCTACTCTTTGACATTTATCACATGATTTACCATATTCAATACCATCCTTAAATAAAGTAGGCCAGTAAAAACCAGATTGTAATACCTTTGTAGCTGTGCGATCTCCTGCATGATGGCCTCCATATGCACTGATGGCCCAGTTGGGAACCCCAACATGAAGGTATGATGAGCACAACAACAAGTCTTCCCTCAGTATGAAACCAAGGTTTATCGAACCAGTAGGAGAAAGGACCAACTTCCGAAGGTTGATGCTCGCTGGCTTGGCGACAGCTGATACGTCCATTTTGCATCACTATTTTGTATCATAATTTACTATTATTCATTGATATATTTCATATTTAGAAATGATACTTATGTTGTTCCCTCTGTTTTTACATGTTTGATGATCAATGGAGAACTTGCTGCTGGAGTCAGGATTCTGCTGGAAAAAAGACCGTCAAGACACCATATTTCTGAAGATCAACAATTCCATAGAAATACCCAGAAATTCATATAATATCAGAAGACGAAAGTAGCCAGAAGGAGGAGGCGAGAGGAGCAGCAGGGTGGGCTCACCACCAGGGGGCGCGGGCCCACCCCAGGTCGCGCCGCCCTGTGGTGAGGCCACCCTGGCCCACTACTGCCATCGCCCTCTCGCGCATATTGTCATCCCCGAAAACCTAAGTCAAGGGGGGGCTCAGAGATAGACACCACCGCCTCTGCGGGGCGGAAAACACCGAGAGAGAAAAGCTCTCCGGCAGGCAGAAATCTGCCGGGGAAATTCCTTCCCGGTGAGGGGAGATCATCGCCATTGTCATCATCATTGCGCTGGACTTCATCGGGATCATCATCACCACCATCATCATCATCGGTACCTTCATCTCCACCATCACCACGCCATCCCGTTGTAACATCTTGGGTTGAACCTTGTCAAATTCTTAGGGGAAACTTTCCCGGTGTAGATTACCTTTGTAGTTGATGCTATTGAGTGGAACCGTTGAATTAAGGTTTATTTTCAGATTTTTATTTACCATTATTTCACCTCTGGTCATGATCCATATGATGTCTTGTGAGTAGTTCGTTTAGTTCTTGAGGACATGGGAGAAGTCGAGATGTTAGTAGTGAAACTATGTTGAGTAATATTTAATGGTTTGATATTTATGTTGTGGTGTTATTCTAGTCGTGGTGTCATGTGAACGTCGACTACATGATACTTCACCATTTATGGGCCTAGTGGAATGCATTGTGTATTTGGCTACTAATTGTGGGGTTGCCGGAGCGACAGAAACCTAAACCCCCGTTAGGAAACCATTGCACCAGGGAGCATAGGATCTGAGAGTTTAAGGCTATGGTTAGATTTAACTTAATTACTTTCTTGTATTTGCGGATGCTTGCAGGGGGTATAATCACAAGTGTGTATTAGTCCTAGTAAGGGTAGTACGCTAGCATAGGTTCACCCCCATAACACATCAAACCAATGAAGATTACTTAGTAGCATGAAGCGAAAGCTCTCGACAGAAACTCCCGTGTGTCCTCAGGAACGTTTGGTAATCATAAGTTACACAACCTGCTTGTCCATTGCTCTAGAAAGGATTGGGCCACTTGCAGAAATTACTATTATTGTCTTCTATTTACTCGTACTTTATTTCCTTGCATTACCAAATACCCCTGAAAACCCGTTTGCTAGTATTTACAGTGAATCCTTGATCAAAACCACTTGTCAACACCTTCTGCTCCTCGTTGGGTTCGACACTCTTATTTATCGAAAGTACTACGATACACCCCCTATACTTGTGGGTCATCAAGACTATTTTCTGG